>PVIH01000513.1:0-335974 GCA_004025045.1 Sigmodon hispidus
TTTGAACCAATCATTGGCTGTATGTTAATGAGGCATTGTGTTGCGCACCAATCACGCGCCAGGCTCCCCTATATAAGCAGGCTGAATTTCAGGCTCTGCGTCTTCTTTCCACCACTTCACAACTGAGCTGTAACTCCAATAAAGTGTGATCCGAGAAGAATCGTGCGGTGTGGTGACTCGTCGTTCTGCAGGACAGAGGTGGCTCGCCGCAGCCCTCTTCCATGATGCTCCCTGAGCCTTGAAGGGAATGATGGAAATATCCTGCTTAGGGCTCAGCACTCAACAGTCTTTATTTTTAGCATGTTGAGTAGTTCTAAGTCTCTGCATTAACTGTTACCCAGTACAAACAAGCTTTTTTAAAACACACACACACACACACGCACACACACACACATTAACCTATTCCATAAAACCCTGAGGAAAAACCATAAAAATTTCCTTTCAGGAAACCTTCTACACATACAGAAGTTGGTGTAGGTGAGGGCATCTCTAAAATACACTTTGATAAATGCCCAATGTGGTATAGACAGGTAACTATAAGGTACTACAGCTATATTTTGCCACTTAAAAAAGTAAAAGCAAGGCTTCTTTAAGTGAGAAATCCCTGAAACATGAGAATCATTTTATTAGCACAACATAAGCTTATTATGTTCTGATTAATTCAGTGAATAACCCATCTTTACAGCCAAGGGACCCCTGGAACCATCAACTATAACCAATGATGTCATGGGTTAGAAGGATTTTACAATGGATAAACTAGAAGATGGGGCAAGCTTGGCTACATTATGAAAAGAAATTTGATGGTGGCCAATAGACGGTCAAATTCATGACATCACTGCTGGTACTTAATGGCTTCATGGCTCCCATGGCTGTAAGGATGTGCTATGGATAGTCTGCTTTATATTGTGCTAATAAAATTATCCCCAAGTCTCAGAGACTTCTCACTTAAAAGTTTATTTTTCATTCATACAGTCTGTCCTGGATTAAGTGACTCTCCATGGGTATTGATGGTTCCCATATGGTGACTTGGAGACTGAGGTTTTATTCCAGAAATGGCACCATACTTCTTTCCATATCCCGATGAGTGGAACTAGTCATCTGGCACCATTTAATTAGTGGCAGCCCAAGAAAATTGTGGATCAAGTAGAACACTTGTAAACATAACTTTTCCTGCAATGCCAAGGAAGGTCTCACTTGACATCCGTAAGTGAATGAGCAGAAGTAGCACTGCTGGTACCACCATGTTCTAGTGGTCATAGCACTTCTCTCAATGCCTGGACTCAAGTTCCAAAGCAGAAACTTAATGAAAAGAAGATGCATACACTGGAAGAAATCCCACACCAAGTACTCAAGTACCTACTTAGAAGCTAAGTTACATCCATAGGTCATCAGGAGAGAGTGGTCTACTAATATCACTTTGTAGAATAAACATGAAGTCAAAGTACCTTCTAAATATGTGTGTTTATGTACATAGATCTGTGTTGTCTTGGACTTGATCAGAAAAGTTTGTTTGTGTTGGGTAACAGTTAATGCAGAGACACAGAGCTGCTCACTATGCTAAAACTAAAAAGACTGTTGAGTGCTGAGTCACAAATGAGATATTCATATCACTCCCTTCAAGGAAGAGGGTATAGAGAGAATGTGAGAGATGAAGGATGAGAAGAAGTGAAAAAATCTGTTTTTCTGAATATGACATGGCTGGTGCAGCCGTGATCCCACCACGAGCAGCAGCAGTGACTGTCTGAAGAAGAGTGAGCCCATAGACATTCCATTCTGGATGAGAGTGAAGGAGGGGCTTGTAACCCATCCTCACTTGGCTGATAGTCACTGGGGAGCCATATATTCTTGAGTGGTATAGCCACTGATAATTTGTTCTTGCTTAAGTAAATAACTCCCATTCATACTGTGCAAGCAAAAATAGAAAAATAGAAATGATGTGAAAGTAGAATGTTAGATGAGGACTTGTGTGAAGGATTAGGGGTTTAGCCAGATGGGGGTGGGAGAAATGAGGTCATAGTACACACACACACACACACACACACACACACACTATCTTCAATTAAAATTCCTGCATTTGCATCATACTGAAATGTTTCTAATATTATAGTTTTGTTTAGTGGTAGCCAACACTGAACACAAACACACATTAAGAAGGTGTAGAAGCTTCTGTATCAATAAGAACCCCCAAACTGGGACCTTTGGCTAATTTGCTCACACTGATAGATTCAGTCCAAACTAGTCATATTTTGTCCAACTGGTAAGGACCCTTCTAAGTTACTTCTCACACATATTCCAGAAACTTTATGTATGTATGTATGTATGTATGTATGTATGTATGTATGTATGTATATATATTTATTTGTATTTACAAGTCTTGCAAATATTTGGAGACAAAGTACCCTGTTTCTTGATTTGACTTCTTGTCAGTTCCTTGGAGTGTAATGGGATATAATTTGATCACAGGTTTAGAGAAAAGATGGGATGGAATAGCAGTGGAGAGAGTAGTTTGGACAGGAAGCTGACTTGTTAGATGGTGCCCCTTAGACCCTGATGCAGGTTATTTCCAGGAGTGTCAGTGGGCCAATGAAGGGCAGGGATTCTAGTCACCAAGGTGCCTGGAACTCCTGCCCTATGTCTAATCCAGGCTTTTGTGTTCTTTTCATTCCTGAATGGAAACTCACTGAAACTACGTTGCACATTGATTATTTTGACAGATTGACATCTGTCAAATTTGATTTGGCAATCTGCAAGAGAAAAGAATCTGGTAAATTTTGTTCTCAGTTATTTCAGTCCTAAAGATGAATGATTATTTCATAGAGTTCATAGAAAATTTGGGAATTAAAATTTTCAGTTTATTAGTTTTCTTTCAAAAGTCCCCCATTCCAATCTAGGTTTCCTTAGCATGACCCTCTGGAGGCACCATCAGCAAGCTGCCAAGCTTTGTGTAAATGCACACTGTCCTAATGGACAAAGGTAACAATTTGATCAACCAATTCATTATTACTTTCCATAAAGTAGAATTCTATCTGAGACTAATAATGGGGTGTTCATTGATTTCTACCTTGTCAAAGCTAATAACTAATGTCAGGTTTCCCATAATTCACTAGAATTCTTAGCTTACAATATTCCATGAATGCCAATGAATAGCAAATATTCTCTGCTCTCCTCCACTCCGCTCTTCTCCCCTCCCCTCTCCTCCCATTCCCTCCCCTCCTCAGCTTTTTTCCTTGTCCTTCTTCCCCCCCCCTCTATCCCATCTCTGCAGTTAAATTACCCTATGACAATGAAACCATTATCTCCTATACTTGAAAATGAGAAATTGATGTTCACAGAATCTAGCGCATACTTCTTTAAGTAGCAAAGCTGGAGATTCAAGCCCTGGCTCCTGAGCCCACATTTTCAACCACTGTGTTATACAGCCTCCCAATTTGAAAGCTAATGCCAATCAGTTGGTATGTTTTTGTTTGTTTCTTTAATAAAATGAAGGTTCTGTCAGAAGGCTGCCAGATTCAGCAGAAGCAGGCAAGAGGAGAAACCTCACATACAGACAGGAACTGAGGTCTCTGTAGTGGGCCAAGGAGAAAGAAATTCATTGAACGTTGAGTAGGGGAAACTGTGTCCAGGATGTCCCGCTCATCACTCCAACTGCCCTCTCTGATAACTTTATGAGAAGTTTCTTACCACTCCATCTTTACACTGCCACTCAAATGGCAAGGTGCCTGTTGGGAGGGAGCCTCTGATTTGCTGAACCCCTTCTCCTGCCTGTTCTAGAGCTGTCATGGAAGAGGGAGGGAGGACTAAGCATATTTTATTTCACAACTTGAAGAGAGGTAAATTCTAGCTTCACAGTGAGACCAAAGACAATGAGGGAATCTCACAAAGCAGCTCACAGCAACTTATAAAAACTGAAAAGAATACATTCTTATCATCTCATTTGGGTCCAAAAATAAACTTAACCTACTATTCCTACCCTCTGCAGCTCCCCCAACGCCATGGTCTTGCCTGCTCCCTGAAAACATGCAAATTCTAGGCTGTCCCTCTGGTTAAGCTGCATCCCCAGGAATGTCTACCAACTCAGGACACACCCTGTACTATTCTAAGCATGTAATTATTCCTTGTACCCTTCTGTGGTCTTGGCTACACACAGTCACAGCAGTCTTAGCCCATGACTAGAACCACTAAACTCAGCCCATAGCTTTTCATAACATCTGATGGATCACAGTCAGCAACTGATTCTTATGTGATTCTGAGCTGCCCAAAAGGTCAAAACAGGCCAAGTGGCTATAATCCATGGGCTCTCTTCTCATTGCTCTGTGAGTTACTATAAAAGGGGACATTAAGATAGAGTCAAGTAAGCCTGGAGAACATAAAATAAGAAAGCATCCCAGGAGGCTTTGCACATTCATTCCCACCATTGCTTTAAACAACTCACCCAACCCCCCGCTGTGGATGACACAGTTCTTGGCCAGTAGTCCTCAGAGGATTATGAAACTTCACCTGTGAGAAACTGAGACCGACAGGTAAAGACTCAAACTTTGAACTTTTGCTTCTAATTTCTGGTGATGACATTTAAACTCCAGTATAAGCCAGAGTAAGTCATGGGGTCAAAAGACAGAAAAGTAGCTTCACTTCAGTGTAGTTTCTAGAGCAGACCCCTCCAAACACCACCTCTCACTTCTCTCCCACTACCTAGCCCTCCCTTCCTCACATTTCCTGAAAAGCTTCATTTTTTCAGCAGACCCCCTTGTGTCTCCTTGTCCACATACTCTGTAAGGAGCTCTGATGCATATCTAATTGACTGATTTCACTGATCAATTGCAGGTATTAAGACTGGGTTAATGATACCTGGACTAGCTTAGTACATTTAATGGAGGGAATTTCTATTGATGAATAGTAACTGCGCATACAAGGAAAAGCTGCAATAAGAAGTGAAGGTGTCAAGTGAACTAGTAGAGCTGACTATGGATGAAATGAACATGATACAGTGAGTGGATCAGACCTATTTACACAATCAGGTCCTGGGGAGATGGTTTAGTGGTTACAAGCATTTGCTATTTTTCTATAGACCCTATGTCCCATTTCTAGCACTTGGCACCCAAGTCAGGTTGCTTAGAATTGCCTGTTACTGCAGCCCAAGTGATCTGATTGCCTTTTCTAGTCCCCATGGGCATTTCACTCACACATGGCATACATTCACATAGATACAGATCCGTTCCAATTTGTGCTGTCTATAAATGCCTCTATGTAGGGTTACCTACTGGAGTATTAGCAACCCACAAGTGGCTCTATTTCCAAATAAAAATGATTCTGCTAAGTCTGGAACCCTGTGTTGGAATTTTTACTAGCTTGGTCTTATATAGATAAGCACATCAACCATGAGCTCATGAATGCAATGGCCATGTCATATCCAGAAGATAGCCTTTCACAGCACTCCTCTCTCTCTTCCAGCTCTTTCTGTTCCTTCCTTTGTGATGGCCATTGAGCTGTGCTGGATAGTGGAGTTGATACAGATCACCTGGTTAGGGCTGAGTACTCACAGTTACTTGTTCTCAGTACCTTGTCCAGTTTTGAGTCTCTGCATTAATCCCTGCTCACTGCAGAAAGAAGCTTCTCTGACCAAGTTTAAGAGTAGCTCACAGATGTGGACATAACTATGAATTTTTAGAAGGCAGATTAATGAACTTACCATTGAACAAATAATAGGTTCCCTTCTAGGGCCTACAGGCTCTTTAGCTATGGGTTTTCAATCAAGTTTACGGTCCCAGTCATAACTTTTATTCTGTGGAGCAGGCCTCAGAACCAATCAGAAGGTGGTTGGCTACTCTACGTTAGTTATGTTAGTTAGTATTAGCCATGACACTGTTATACCTGTGGGCACATCTTTTCTGGCAGGTTAGTATTCTAACACACAGCATCCAAAGCTGGAGGTAGGATCATTGATGACTTTTTAGTCCTCCAGAAGTTTGCATATCACTTTCTGGCTGTGAAAACCAGGCAGCAGGAACTTAAGCCATTTCTTTTATTTTTCATTTGTATTTATTTCTGAAACAGGGTCCAGGTATGTAGTCTGGGAAGCCTTGAACTGATAAACCTCTTGCCTCTCGACTTGAGCCTGGTGAATGCTGCAGTTACAGGCTTACACTACCACAACTAACTTCTCTTCTATTTTTTTCATTTTTCTGATGTGACTTATTTTTATTTCTTTGTTTCCTAATCTATGTTCCATCTGTAGTCAGTTCTGTTTCTTCCCTAAATGAGAGAAGAAAATATTTCGAAAGCCCACAACTCCATTCAACTGGGACAAAGAGGCTGGCTTACATCCCTGTCATAAACAACTATAAAAACTAGATGAAAAAACTGTAAAGTGGGGCAGGGGAAGATGGTTAAGTGGGTACAGCATCTGCTATGCAAAAACGACTGTCTGAGTTCAAGTACCCAAAAGCTACATAGTCAGGTGTGGTAGTGTGTGTCTATAATCCCAGTGCCCCTATGCCAAAGGAAGAGGAAGAGAGAGAAGAGTCTCCAGAAGCTTATTATACAGGATCAAGGTTGGTGGGGGTAAGGCTGAGTCGAACCCTAGAAACAGGTAGAAGTTCTCTGCCTGTCAGTCCCTTGAGGCACACACTAGTTGGTTAGATGATAAGTTGGGTGAAGGTCATTGTTAACACAGTGTTAGGTATATTTCTCTTTATAGGGTCTAGGTGAGGGGGGTGGCATCCTTCCTCAGTATAGTGTTTGGTAAGTACTCAGGCCCAGTTTTTCAGATATGGTTTTCATATAACCATGGGTTAATATATAGCCAATCTAATAACTTTAGAGGTGGTGTCTTTTGTTTTTCAAGAACAGATCATTTATTAATATACGCCACATGGGTGGTGCTGCAGTGGCTGTGGTCAGGCAGTGTTGTTTACGTGCATAGTGAGGTGCAGAGTCCTCCTGTCTATACATCTGAACGCAAAATGGAGCCAAGTGGTGCTTACTAAATAAAGTCACCCCAGATCCAGGCACAATATAAAAGCCACTGACACATGCAATATAGGCTAATTTAGAGTAGGGCACAACCTTATTTCAACACTAAGTATTTGTATATGTTATATTACTGAGAATACTTTTTAACCCAAATTAATAGTCATTCCAACAAAAGTGATGCCCATGGTTTCTTTTAAATTTATGAGTTTCAAGACTTGTTTTGAATTGTATGCCAGTCTCATTATTTTTGTTATTCTGAGTTATCCTGTTAATTCATCTTCTGATTGTAGGTTGTATTATCAGGATTCTAGGTGTTAGATTTTGATTGGATGCTAGACACTGTGATTGTCATGCTGCTGAATTTTATTATTGTCCTTGAAGAGTAGCAGTTAAACGACTTGCTGATCTGCTTGGTCCCTTTGAAGGTCTTTAAAAGATTTTGCATGTGCACATCTATCACAGACCTTAATACCTTACCTGACTCTTCTGGAGTCTGTACTCAGCACTGAGTGTTCACAAACATCCTCCATTCTAACTGGGAGCAATGTGAGTGTCTCCCAGCCTCTTTGGTTTCTTGAAGTTAGCGCATGCATTAACCTACTTGTCACTTTCCAAAAGTCTCATTGAATTTCATGTGATAAGTGTGCAATTAGTATTCAGTTAAGAAATAAAGAACACCCCTAAGTAGATGCTCGAGTCTCTTCTGCATAGCTCTCTTCTCTCTAGCATCGTGACCTAGAAATGTGCTATGTTAGCCTCCTGGAAACCCAGTTTGTGTCATCCCAACCCCGCAAAGACATTTTTATCTGTTCGAGTTTCTTTTCTTGGCACACATGTCTGGAAGTTCCTCCTGGTACAAGCCTGAGCTAAGTAGAGTGTGAGACATGGGTCTGGTCTAAATGTGTATCTTCCTACCTTGATGTTCCAGAATGCAGGCATAATAGATTAGGTGCCATGTCTGAAAAAAAAATATAAGGGGATACTTTTCTAAATCTAATAAGAAATATCACCTTACAAATTAAAAAAATCAGCAAAATAAAGCATTACACTAATGGTGAGCTGAGATTAAAGTGTTTCTGAAGCATAGGGCAGCAACTAACATAAAAAATGCAAACTAAAAATTCAAACTATAAATTGAATTTTATAACTACATAGTTAGTTAAATAAAGAAAATTTCAAAAAGCATAAAAATATTCAGTAAAAATAAAACTTTTAAAACCACCCACATCTCAAACCATAACACAACATTAAAAATCAAAGACAAGGAAAATACCATAAAACGTTTTTTGGGAAAAAAAAACCCCACATATCATCTTAAAGGAATAGCAGTGATGCTGCTGATATTTTAACGTACAGTATGGACAGCAGGAGATGGTGGAATGATTTACCAACAGTCCTAAGCAAAGAAATATAATATTATTCAGGCAACTATGGAGCATTTAATTAACTAGCTTACATATGAGACTAATGCAAATTTCATTGAACAAACAAATATTTATACTCTGGCTACTGGAACACTCAACCAGAAAAACCAGAAATCAGTAACAGAGAGACACCCCCTCACAAGTGCCTGTGATGTTTTAGGACTGAGTAATATATGATAAATCCCACTTACCACAGAGAAGAATCACATGGAAATTGGAAAATTAGTAACTTTCAGGTCATACCACCTTCATAGGTGAATTTTATCAGTAGCTATAGAAGAAATTGACCTAATTTCCAGAACATTTTCCACAAACAAAAATAAACAGTTTTCAATTCATTTTATGTGTCATCTTTATATAAAAACCCAGCAGGATCACTGTGAGGACGAACAAGACTAGATGAGTATCTCTGAAAAACAAGAGACAACATCTCATAAAATAAATAGCAAATACAATCCACAAGTGAATAAAGTGAAAACATATTCTGAATAAATGAACTGTATTTTAGGAATGCAAGGTTGGTTTAACATTTTAAATTAATAAGTGTACTTAACTTTATTTCATGAAGAGAGTTCATGTGATTCTGTCAATACTAAAGAAAAAAATTAGTAGAATTCAGTATTTGCTCATGGTTACATAGATGAACTTCTCAACAAACTAGCAAAAGAAGGTAAATTCCTTAAGTTAAGAGGGTCTATAAAGAGCCGTATAGCACAGAAATGATAAGAGATTGAATGCTTTCCCTTGAGTTAAGGAATTAGAGATGCATAGTCAGGTCACAGTTTTGTTGGTAGTGACATTAGAGTCCTCTCTGTTTCAATGGTCACGACTTTCTGAACAGCCCTTTGGGCTAAAGACTTTTTTAATAAGGCAGTAAAATACTAAACATAAAATAAGATTGACACATCAGACTTTACGAAAATTAAGAATTATCCTTATCAAAAGAGAGCCATCTCACCAGCACCGTGTTTCCTACTTAAGAATGCTAACATAAAATATTAATCCCCCCTGTAGGTAGGCTTTAGAACTTCTTTTCCTTTTCTTGGGAACAGATCATTCGATTCCTTCAAGGGTTGCTGATACATACTTCCCTTATTCTGATCAGCATCAGCTAGGGACCAACACCCAAGCAACACCATCTTTGCCAGCCTGGCTGCTTTGGACAGCTCTTGATGGCTCTACAATCATCCCAGCAGCTTCAGAGGACCATCACATCATCGCTCTATTTCTGGAGGCCTTGCTTTAGTTACGACAACCAGACATTCTGTCCCTTTCTGGAAAGACTTCTATGAGCCCTAGCTGACCCTGTTAATCTACAGCTATTCTCTTGGACCAAGGAGAGAATATTTTCTTTGATAAACTGGAAGGTTTGTAGTTGGTGTGGTGTGAGATTATGGTTTGTCCCAGTGAATGGTGGACTGAGAACCTGTGATGCAATCATTAAAAATGACAATTTCTCACACGCATGTCAGAAGCATGCCTTTTCTGGCTACATAACTAATCCACCCAGCTCACTTTAAAAATTATATTTTATTTGAGCAATGCAGGTGTCTGGGGATTCCTGTGGTGAGTACTTCCATTCACTGAGCCATCTTTCAGCTCACCTGTGCTGTCCCCTTGTGTGGAGGCACTGGGTCCACTGAGAGGCTTTCCTAAATGGACTATTCCTATCTGGTTGTGATCTGTACCTCAGATAGAGCAGGCTGAGCTGATAACACAAGAGGAAATAGCAGTTACCACATCAGCAGCCGTCATCACAGCAAGAAGACTGCAGAGATTCTAGAGAGTGACCAAGAGTAAAGGCACCCAAGAGGCATCCAAAACCATGAGGGTCAGTGGGAGAGGTGAAGAGATTCTAGAAAGCCAAGACTATGGAATGCTGTAAAAATCTACAGATAAGAGACTATAGGCCCAGATCTCTGGAAGAGTTTTTGGAATCTGCTGAGCCCTAAGGACCAATGGTCCTAACATGTATGGATCAAGAATCTCCTGGTAAGAAATGGTCCTGGGAGGGCTTGAGAGCCATAACATTGGCCATCAACTGCTGCTTCTTCCCATCATGTCACTCAGAGCAGAGCCATTGACAATAAAGGCCATGAGCAGTGATCCTCAGAACTGAGTCCAAGACCTGTTTCTGGCCTCTAGAACTGGAACCATAAGACAGACTCAGACCCAGAACTGTCAACCACTGCATTTTAGTCTCATCTATTCCCTCTTGGTGCTCCAGGGCACTGAACTGCCTGCTGGGACCTCAGACACCACACCATTGGCCTAGTCATGATTTTTATCTGATGAGAGCAAGAGATTCCAGGCAGCCGATTGGCAGGAAGTGTTCACGAGAAAGCTCTGAGTGACTCAAGATAGAGATAGCTTGCAACATGTCAGAGGAAAGATGCCTGAGATATCAGGGGCAGTTAGGCAGACAGTAGGCCTGAGCCAGGCCTTGGAGAGAGCCATGGACACAGCCAGCTGCAAGAGCCCCAAAGAGTAGAGAACTGGTAGGCTGTGGACACTGTATCTTCCCTGAGTGGGAAGGATGTGGCTGATCACATCCAGGGAAATGTGGCTCATTCCATAGTGTACAGAATCAGGGCTAGCCAAAGCCAAAGATTCTATGATAATATTGATGCTATGAGAGTTCCAGATTACAGGTGACACATTGAGAGATGGTCTCCAAACAAAGAAATTCCAGCTAACTGAACCAATAGCCTGAAGTAAGTTTGCTAGCACTTGATAAGATTATGGTTTCTGTTACCAAACCAAATGGTGAATTAAAGTACAGGTTAAAGAGTTGGAAAAGAAAGAGTCACTACTTATTTTCTATCATCTTGTACATGGCTGTGAAATTTGGATCACAATTTCAAATTTTAAAAAATGCTAAATTGATTCAATGGAATAGTATATGATAGTTAACAGATTGAAATAGATGTATGGGTACTGTTACAGTGTGATGCTGACAGCTGTGGTACTCTGAATGTAATTGGCCCCCATAAGATTATAGGGAGTGTCATTATTCAGAGGTGTGGCCCTGTTAGTGTAGGTGTGGCCTTGATAAAGGAAGTATGTCACTGTTGACCTGGGTTTCGGGGTCTCCTGTGCTCAAATTTTGCTTAGTGTGACACTCGTACAACTTCCTGTTGCTTATGGGTCAAGATGTAGAATTCTCAGCTCCTTCTCCAGCACCATGTCTTCTTGCCCACCACCATCTCACACCATAATGATAATTGACTAAACCTCTAAAAATGTAAGTCATCTCAATTAAATGCTATTTCTTTATAAGTTGCTGTGGTCATGGTGTCTCTTCACAGCAAAAGACACCCTAACTAAAACAACAGCAAAGAAAGAATATTTTTATGACATGCTGTGTACCCACACTTGTTTTGGTTTTGCAATTCACCTTCCTCAGCTTCCCAGTGCTAGGATTTATACACTAAGATATACACATGTACAGACACAGTTAAATGATTATATAGAATCTATGCTAGTATTATGTTATATAATGCATTTCTGCATTTCTAAAAGCATACATACAGAAAAATGTTCTTTACTTTTCTTTTGTTTTTAAGATAGCATCTTACTAAACTACCCAGACTGGCCTTGAACTCTACTTTATTGTTCAGTCTGTTCTTGAATTTGTGATCCTCCTGCCTCAGCACCTCTGAGTATCTGGGATTAGAAGCCTGGCTTTGTGACTCTCCTTTTTGTTATGTATTTCTTTCCTCTCAGATGACATGGGAACAGGGCCTCTGATTCCTCCATCCTGAGTGAAAATTGGGGCCAGTGTATCTGCTATACATTCGGGGGGAGGAAAGGGGTAAGAAAGGAGGATTGGAGTGTCATAGAGAAAGCGACAGACTTCAGGAACAATTCTGGAATCACTGACTCTGACTCACACCCCCATCTCATAACAAACATC
This sequence comes from Sigmodon hispidus, assembly GCA_004025045.1. NCBI lineage: Eukaryota > Metazoa > Chordata > Mammalia > Rodentia > Cricetidae > Sigmodon > Sigmodon hispidus. Next base: position 12,310 of record PVIH01000513.1, read on the forward strand.
TGTTCCCTGCAACAAAACTCAGCTTTTTGGTTTATTGACTAAGAAACATGTGGACAGACTAGGCTGTGGATAAGTGAAAAGTGCTTTAGGGAGAAGGCAGCACTGGGGAGTTTTACCATGTCAGGGGTCATATTAGACAGCCACACACAAAATCCCACATCTCACCAGTTTTGGTGGCTGAGAGACAACACCAAGATCAAGCCTGCCACTTGGCTGAGTCCCCTTCTTGCCACACTGTCTGCATCACCCTCTTTGCCTTCCGCCTAAGGCTGTCCAAACTCAGCTCTAACTCTGCTCCAGCAAAAGAGCTTCTTTGGCTGAGATCAACTCCACAGGAGAGTGGACACCAAGGAACTCGGAGGACAGAGGTAGGTGTGCAGGCAGTGTGCCCAGCGCAATTAGAGACGGATTAAGACCGACACAGTGTGGGGCCCGGGCGTGATGTGTTTTTGCCGTCTTGTCTGGGATTAGTAGCAATATATCCGCTGGCGTGATGGACACATCTGCTTTCGTTTATTCTGAGCCCTGTCAAGCTCACGGGCCTGGATTAAAGCAAAACCACGCTGAGTGAGCATTGCTAATTTAGCTACTTCCCTCTCTACTCTTTTTTCTTTTCTTTTCCATATTCAAAATTTAACATGAATGTGCAAGAGGCCATTTGCTTCTAGCGTGATGACTTGGGAACAGAGACTTATATTCTCTGTCCTGAGTGAGAATTTGGGTCAGTGTAGAAGGTGTGTATTTGGAGAGAAGAAAAAGGGGGCTGGAGAGATGGCACAGGGGTTAGGAGCACTGGCTGCTCTTCCAGAGGACCTGGGTTCAATTCTCAGCACCCACATGGCAGCTCACAACTGTCTGTAACTCCTGTTCCAGAGATCTGATGCCTTCATACCAATGCACATAAATAAAGCTAAATAAATTTTAAAAATATTTATAAAAAAAAAAGAAAAGAAAAAGAGAAGGGAGGGAGAATGGGGATGCCACAGAGAAAATTTGAACTTGCAGGGACATTTCTGGGGTGAGTGGGACTAGTCTACCTTCCAACTACACAACGAACAATCCGTGCCCCAACAACCTACACACCTGTTCACATTCCAAACCTGCTTTCTATCTACTCCTAGAGGCTCATGTTTTTCCTATCTGTCCCCAGGCCCAGAGGACAGACTCCAGACCTCATCAGACCTGGCTATGTCCAGCCAGCCACTACTATTACAAAATGATTGCCTGTCTCCAAGGCTTCTGTCAAACTAAGCACTCAACAGGTTTGGCCTCTCTATTGTGTACCCGAACCGTTGGTTCTATCACTTGGGTCTGGTTAACTTGGTTCTGGTTGGCTGTGGGAGCTCTGCTCCACTGCCATGCCTAGCCTCTCCCTATGCAGCCATTCAAATTCCATTTCAGAGTCTGTTTTCTCTTGGTTACAACCCAGAACCTGTTTATCAAAATTATGCCTCCAGGCAGTAGGGATTGGACTAGACAAGACCTGGGGAGCCCCACTCTCCCCATCCCTCCCTGCTGGTTCATCCCTGTTGGTTTTTCTCCTCAATTTGCTCTTTGAGCTGTCATGTATTTAATAATTTGCATCAGCTTGTTCCCCAGGCTCCTCTCTGTTTCTTACATGTCTCTCCACTTCCCTTTTCTTCAAACATTTCAGGTCTGCCATGCCTGTGTTAACCCAGAACACTACAAAAGCATATTTTGATTTTTGGAAACACTATAGATAGAGATACAACTAATCAGTAAGGTCTAGAGATAGTTGCTAGGGTACCAGGTGAGGCAGATTAAAGGGTGAACACGTTTTAGAAGCAGAATGAAGCCAGTCTGATGTGCTGGGTAAGGGGAGAGGGTGGCAGGGATCTGGTGATGGTTAAGGCTGGAGTTAAGGCAGAGTTCAGGGCAGAATGGATGCCAGTGGGTACTGCAGGACAAGAGTGGAACAGACGACCTTCTTCTCAGGTTGGCTTTTTTGGAGTCTCCAAAATAACTGAACAGATTGTCTTCTAACATTTCTACGGCTCGGATTTTCCTGGCCTCTATAGCTGCCTGCCTTCTCCTCTCTGTCCAGGGTTCAGGATCCATGAGTTGGCGCCACCTCTTTCTACCCTCCATCTCCAGCAAAACAAAAGGAAAGTGAAAAGGGTTAACTCAAATTCACCTTCAGAACCAGCAGAATCTGGTTAATGTGATTTCAGGCTTGCCCTCTCCCTCCCCCAGAGCCTTCCACCTTCTTGCTGATGTCTCAAATTCTTTTAACAAGGGAAAAAGTCTTTCATGCCACAATTAGGGATAAAAGGCATAAAATGCAAACGCTTGGCTGAGCTCCAGTTGGAGAATAATCAATCAATCCTTAGAATATAAATTACTGATATCAGATTCTTTCCTGGTGTGATGGAGGGAGGAGGGTTAAGAGAGCAGGCAGATATTGACACCTGAAATGGGAGTTTCCTAGGAGACGGGAACAAAGAGAGTACAGTCTCTCCCTGGCACCTAGTACCTTGAGATCTCATATGTGTGTGTGTGTGTGTGTGTGTGTGTGTGTGTGTGTGTATGTGTGTGTGTGCGCATCTTTTTTGCTCCTTACTGCACATATTCCAGGAACCAGGCATTTGTATTAACACTGTTGTATCTAAAGGGAAATTGAGGCCCAGAAATGTCAGGCAACCATTCCCAGGACCTGTGAGGCTAAGCCACACATCTTTCACTTGTACTGGCTCTTGACATTCTGATGACAACCCAGGTGAGTGTTAAACTACACGAGAGTCAGAAAAAAAAAAAAAAATAGGAGGCAGGGGAGTAGCCTGTGAACTGGCGCAGCTTTTCCTCAGCTGGAACTTGTTTACCTTGCAGTAGGGGCGGGATGCCTCTTGCGTGGAGTCATTTCAGTGCCGAAACTGGCAAAGCAGGCAGTCTGCCTCTCAGATCTAAAACGACATGAGAAGGATAGGGGAAGAAAGGAAGTTTGAGTGTTGACTTTGTGGTAGAAAAAAAAAAAAAAAAGGTGTTTCATTTTCTGTGAATTTGCTATTTAAACAACTCTCATATTTTTGTTAATTTTCCTCTGCTCACAAAGTCTCGCTGACCTTTTATTCTCAATCTACTTGGATTGTCCAGAGCTTAAACTGTTTCTAATGGACTGTGGATATTTACGCTTTATTTTTCCTTAGAAACATTTTTGCTGAAATCCAGCATTCATACAGACTGCAAAATACTACACTATATATAGTTTCATAAATTAGCATAAAGCAAAAACCCATGAAATAGTCATCCAGACTGGGAAATTAAATATTCCTGACCCAGAGGTCCCATCTGGTCACTGTGTCATTACACACACATCTTTCTGAAGCTTATCTATCTGGAGGTTTTCTCTATTGTGGCTTCTGAGGTTCTAGATTAAATTTATCTAGTTTTATTCTTTTATATAATGGGCTCATATTATGTATGTGCATATATATACATATGTATGCACATATGTGTATGTTGTTCTTGTTTAATTTCTATTGCTGTGATAAAACACACTGACCAAAAGCAATTCCAGGGAGAAAGGGTTTATTCTGCTTACAGTTCCAAGTCAAGGTCCATTATTGAGGGGAAGTCAAGGCAGCGACTTGAAGCAGCTGGTCACACTACATCCACAGCTACAAGCTAAGAGGAAAATAATACACCAGTAATGTCTGTTTCTTTTCTTCCAGCTAGCGTCACTCTTATCCAGTTTAAAAAACAAAAACAAAAACAAAAAACCTTGCTTTGGGAATGGTGGTACCCACAGTGGGTTAATCCCATGTCAATTAGCTAAACTAAGACAGTCCTCCACAGACATAACCAACCCCAAACAGACATCCTTTAATGAGTCTCCATTCTCAAGGGAGTCTAGTCTATGTGGTGTTAAGCTGATGACGTTATCACAACCAATAGGGCCGATAGCTTTCATATGTACTGGCCATTGAAAATTTCCTTTCTTCAAGTACCCTTTTTCACTAATTTGTATTGAATTGGGCCGTCCATCTTTTATAGGCCAGTAAGAGCTCTTCCAACATTTGAATAGAACCCTCTGTCACTCTGCAGAATCTGACTACCTCCCTGATTCTGCTTTGCCTTTTCCTTCATAGTTACATCTTTGATGAGTAAACATTCTTAATCTTTGGGTAGCCTAATTTATCAGCTTTTGTTTCTTCAAGGTCAGTAATTTGTGTCCTTTTAAAAATTCTTTTTCTTTTTCTTTCTTTTTTTTTTTTTTCGCCCTAAGGCCCTAGAACCAGCATATCATATTGCCAAATGGAAGCATTGTGGAGACACCTGTCAATGTCAGTCCAAAAGGTACCTAAGATGAGTTTTAGTATAGCCTGCTGTACCATGATGACAGGTAGATAAAAGATGTAATGCCCCCAAGTATGGCAGCCATAGTCAGATGTTCCAGTTCCATTTACAGAAAAGGCTTTCTGTTCTCTTTGTTCTTCAATGTGCCATTGCTTGATTTGATGGCTGAGATATTCTCATCTGTATTTTCTTGTAGTTTAATGACACGTTTTTCTATCTCTTGCTGTTCCTTAACAATATTTTACTTTCTTGACCCACTGTACATCTATAATAAATCTTTACAGTAATGTTTTCAATTTCACAAAGAAAAAAGAGGCAAGGAAAATGCATGGACAGATGGAGACTGAAGTGAATGGATTGAGATTATTCACAGGAATGTCAACAGACATAAAATACTGGGGAATAATTTATATTTGCTGACATTGTTGAGTGCTACCATAACCTAAAAATAATTCATTTTTGAACTCCAAAAACGTTATACAAGCATGCACTTGAATGTTGTATATTACCCTTCTATCCAGCAACCTTGCTAAATAATTTAAAAATTATGATCATCTTAAATATTCCTCTAGAATTTCTGTCAGCAAGATAATAGCATAGTTAAACACCAACAGTTTTCACTAGCTCTTTAATATGGCTCCTCTTCCTTTTTTTCTGGTGTAGTCTTTCTCCTGCATTTGAACAGAAGTCTATTCTTGGCTTATTTTCCTCTTCAAAGGTTTAAAGAAGAATCTTTTAGTATTTTTATTAAATAGGAATTTTCCTTTATTTTTTAAAATATTTATTCTATTGTTTATGTATATATGTGTTCATGTATGAGCAGTGTTTGAGGTGGCCAGAAGAGAACATCAGATTCTCTCAAGCTGAAGTCACAGGCACTCGTGAGGCAACCAATGTGGGTGCTAGAAATCAAACTCAGGTCTTCTATAAGGTCAGTTCATGCTCTTAATGCTGAGCCTTATCTGTAGTGCTGATTTTTGCTTTTTAAAATTATATTTTCTACAAAACAATCTTGTACAATTAACTAATTAAAGTAGAGTCTCACTGTGTATTGTAGTTTGGCTTTGAACTTGAAATCCCTCTGCCTGAGGTTCTCACGTGCTGGGATTCCAGATATGTTCTGTTGTGCCCAGTTTTTGCTTCTGCTTTGCTTAGAACTTTTTAAAAAACTACAAATTGATATTGGTTTTTACTAACTGATTTTCCTACTACTATAGTGAAGCTAATACTAGTTATCTTCTTTATGCTGTGAGGGTGACAGGTTATATTTCTAAATATTAAGCCTGGCTAGTAACAAATATTTTAGTCTTGGTGTATGTGTGTGTGTGATCACATTTAATGTTTCTACATGTAGATTTGTGAGTGAAGTTGACTTACACATTTTCTTATGACATCGTTATTAGATTTCGATGTCCAATTTTCTTAAACTCTTAAGTGAACTGAGCACTGTTACTTCTTTTAAATGTTTCTGAGATAAATTCATGAAATCATTGCTATCTCTAACTAAATTAAATTTTATTCATTGTTACTTTGTATGTGTACGTGTGTATGTATCTGTATGCCTGTGCTCATGCATGCATATTTCATGTCACATGTCAAAATCAGAGGACAACTTTCAGGGCTCACTTCTTTCATTCTGTCTTGTGGAACTTGGAGATTGAACTCAAGTTGCCGAGCAGAAAGTGCTTGTCCTGAGCTGTCTCATCTAGATTGGCCTTGCTCTAAATTAATCATGGCTGATTTTACTACAGAAGCCATCAATACTTGGAGATAGAGAGAAAGACAGGGAGAGGGAGAAGTAAAAGGAAAGATGGAGGCAGGGAAGAAGGGAGGAAGGGAGAGGGACAGGAGAGAGAACAGGGCTATTTACATTTCTTTCTTCTTTTCCATACACATTCAGTATGGAAAAATCTAGTAACTATATTCACTTAGAAGCATTACCACTAGTTGTACTAATGTTCCCCACAAACAATATAGTACCATTCTTCTTTAAGGTGCCTGTAGTTCAAGTTTCTGGCCCAACCTAGCTCCAAGATCCAGTCCAACACTCCCAAATACTCACAAAAAGTCTTATATTAATTACATGCTGTTTGGCCTATGACTCAAGTATATTACTTGCTAACCCTTACTCTTAAACTAACCTATTATTAGCCAAGTGGCTTAGTATCTTTTCCAAGAGCAGCATTTTCCTCTTTTCCCTGTGTCTGCCTGGCATCTCTGCTCTGTTTTTCCTCCTTCTAGAGCCCCACCCATATTTCCTGCCTGCCTGCTGGCCAATCAGCATTTTATTAAACCAGTAGGAGGGACAAATATTTACAATGTACAGGAGCATAATACCATAGCAGGTGTCACTGTGCATATGTCATGTTTTTCTTACCCATTCCTTTGTTGCCGGACAACTAGGATGGCTCTGTAACTTAACTATTATGAAAAATACTCAGAAAACACTGGATTCTCAGTGTGTCTGTGATGGGCTGACTTAGAGTCCACTGGGTGAAAGTCCTATCGTGGGATAGCTGGGTTACAGTGGGGATGCATTTTTAATTACTGAGGATCTATACTGATTTCCACAGAGGCTGGACTAGTTTATATATTTCATCAGCAATATATAAGTGTACATTTTTTCTATATCCACACCAGCATTTGTTTTTTAAATGTATTTATTACATTTTAAATTATCCTAACAAAGGATGCCTTTTCTTTATAAATAGAAAATTTGAGAATTTTATGCAATGTAATTTGACCATATTCACCCACATTCTTCCTCCAACTCTTCCTCTACCCTTACCTGTTCAACCCCTCCCAACTTTGTGTCTTTTTAAATATCTCACCAAATCCATTTTTTTTTTAAATGAGTGCCATTTTGAATAGGGTAAAGGGAATCTCAATGCAGTTTTGTGATGGTAAATAAGATTGAACATTTTCCCTTATATTTGCTTGCCATTTATATTTATTTAGTCTCTTCTGAACCGTTATTCTCATTATACTATTAACCAATAGCAGTTTGTTTTCCTTCAGCTTACTTTTGTATCTTGTAGCTAATGAATCCATCAGGTACTTTGCACCCTTTCCATTTTCTATCTGACTGCGTATGTACTGGCCTCACATTGTGACGTTACAGAACGTTTCCCCCATGTTTAGTGATTACTTGGGCAATCTTTTCTATGTTTATCCCAATCTTTTTCTTGTTTTATCCTATTGAGCTAAAATGCATTTCTGTCATTATAAAATAGCGTGCTTTCATAGTGAAAGATTTTAAAAATACAAAAGAACATAAAAACAAAATTAAAATTGTCTATGGATCTATAAATAATAAACCTTTTTACCGGGCTACTTTATATCTTTTTGTGGTAGTTAGATTATAAGGAGTTAAAAAGTAATACAGTAGCTATGTTCATACAGAAGGATCACATGGGTCCTTGTTTTATTTATGGGAATCCAAAACATACAAACATGTTAGAAACAGAGAAGATCCCTTTGCTCTTCTGTATTGAAGGGAAAATAGTTTCTAATCTTACCTGGTCATGAGTCTTTCTGGTGGGTCATAGAACTGACCCTATTCTTGATTTCTCTGTGCTCTGAAGAAGGTCCCTCTCAAAACAGGTCATTTGTGTCACTGTGCCCCCTCCAGCTTGATGACACCAACACCCTCCCTCATTCCTGACGCACATACCTGGCTGAACATTTAGTCCTGATTTTACACAGCTGAACTTTCACCTTTTCCTCATCCACTGTCTCCTACAGTCCTCATCAGTCTTCTGAACTATTCCTGTACCTCTCAGGCGGCTTTCCTGCCCCCACTGCTATCCACAGAAATCTTCCCATCTAGTCCTGTCTGTCCCTCACCCTGCAAAGGCCTTTCCACAATGCACATCCAACCACACCTTTTCCTTGATATATTATCTGAGAGGCTTCTGAAGGTTCTCAAATTAGGTCTGACCCTTTGACAGCACGCGTTTTTGCGTGTATGGGGTATTTGTGGGTGTCTCCTAACCAATCCCCTGGGTTCTCTGCTTTATCTCTGACTTGTCTTTTCTTGATCACCTGATCCATATAATAGGTTTCTCAAGCCTTCAGCAGTTGCATTCTGAGTGCTTGGCATAAGCACAGCCATATAATAGGAGTTTAATAGCATTGCAGGGATGCCAAGAGGAATTAATACACTGAGGACAGAAAAGGGAAGTGCCGCTCTTTAAGAATTTGCTGGGCAACAGTCATTTTACCTGTGCTGTTTCTTCACCTGCAGACAGTCTTTATTATTCCTGTGTTTGCCAATAAGGAAACTAAGGCAGAAAGATTAATAATTAGCTTCAGCTCACACAGCTGTCCCCAGTCTGGACACACACCCAGCCATTGACCATTAGGCAGCTGACCCATGGGTTATTATAATAATGATAAGGACGGCAACCATTAGATTGATTGTGGTCATAGCTTGACATTTGTCTCTAACATACGGTCTGGTTTCCCATTCATCTTTATTCTCCAGATACTCAGTAGGTGGAATTATCCACCAACTCTAACTGATTAAGGAAGGAAAAGCTTAAAGGTTTAAGAGCCTTGTCTAAGGTCACAGTCTTAGAAAGAAGCACAGAAGGAGCCAAAATCCAGGTCTTCTACCCGGAAGTCCAGCAGGCAATGGTGGGCGAGGTGAGGGAGGTGTGGGGTAGCATCCCAAAGAAAGGAGAGCTTCCAGATACTATGCTGCCTCAGTGTTGCTGACTACTCTGACAAGAATTCCCTCAGTTCCCTCTGCTATTCCACAGGCACCATACCAGTTTCCAGGAGGTGAAATAAATAAATAGATAGATAGATAGATGAATGAATGAATGAATGAATGAATGAATGAATAAATGAGAGCCTGAAGATTTCTACCATTCCTGGAAGGCAGGAAATTCTGTGCACAAGAATATCATTTCCTTAACAGGACAAAAAGAATTGAAAAGGCAGAAGAAAAGAGTCCAGTATATACAAACATAAAAAACCAAGTAGGCCAGACCGATGTCACACAAAAGGGTTGGGCTATTGCCCACTGTGAGCCCCTGGTAAGCCCCTGGAGTCACTGCCCATCTGGCCTGCCCAGGGATCTCCAGTCGCCATGGAGGAGCCTCATTATTCAAACAGTTCCAGAAACTGCAAGAGGACAGCAGTGACTTTGGGAGAGGCACAATCTTATCTCCAGGGTGAAAGGGACCATTTGTTGTTTATGTCCAGGGGAGCAGGAGGCACAAAGAGAGGAGAAGGGCGCCAGAGCCTGCAGCCGATCTAAAAACCCTCTGAAGAACAATGGCTTCTCACGGGATGCGCTGCAGCCCTTCTGAAGACAAAAAGCTCTCACGGATGAAATTGGTCTTTTGTGGTTCTGGCAAGAAGGAAGCCTGATAAAGCTAGCCTAACCTGACCCTCTTCCCTCATCGCAAAGGAGCCGTGGAACTTATCTACAAGTGTGGGAGGTTTGATCCTATGCCCTGAACCCCTTCCTGTCTCATCTCCCTTTCACGTGGACTTCCCGCAGAGGCCACCCCGCCACTTCAGAGATTCCAGGACGTCCTGATGACCTGCCTCTGAGTCCACTCAGGAGCCTGGGATGCTCCTTTTTTGTTTTAGCCCAGACCAAAAGCTGCTGTTGGCCAGGAGGCCTCTGAGGGGTGTGTGAGTGTGTGATAGTTCTGAACTTGAACTAAAATAAGAACTAACCAGAAACTTTGAAGTGGGTCCAAACTTGGTTCTTACTTGCATTGGTTTGGTCTTTTTCACTCTGCCAGCTAAAGTCCTTAAATTTCAAAAATTCCTTGCTGGACTTGAGCAGGTTGCCAACCAGCTTCTTCCCCTCTAGTCACTTCACCACATGTCCCTCAGATAGTCCACTACATCCCTTTTTGTCCCCTGGAATCTTCTCTGGGGTCCAAGTTAGGCTGATTACGCAGAGAGTTGCTTTTCTGGGCAGCCCTCAAATTTACATTTAGGATGTATTGTGGTTGTAATGGGGTCCTGGGGATAGCATCTCCAGAAAGTTTTATTTAGAATGTAGGCTGAATTGAGGTGGTCTTGAGAGGGGAACAGTGGGAGCTAGGGTTAGGCCACTGGAGCCTTTCCAAACCACCCCTCTCTAGTTATTTCTACAAACAAGGGGCAGGGAGGAAGGACCACACCCCAAAGCAGGGCGAAGTTCATTCCACCCACTGTTAGGCTCACGCAGGCTGCTGTAGTGTGAGCTGGCTTGTGCTTGTGACTTCCGAGCCTAGTCTAGGAGAAGGAAATGGAGTAATTTCTTAGAAAGGAACCGAGGCCCTGTTCCTCATTGGTGATTTTAGAAGCCATTACAGAGATGACAGCTGTGCATGTGTAAGCAAGATGATGCCCAGGCCACATTAGTCAGTGTTTGTTAGGGATAATAGTGTTATCTCATAACATTACCCATAATAAGATTATCTTATAACATTACACGTAATGATATTATAATATTACTGATAATAATATTATCTTGATAATAGCATGAATCTTATTCTTTGAACTAACCAAGTGATTCTGTATATGAGATAGTCTTTTCAACAAGAGTGGAAATATTGAATATATATACATATGAGTATGGGTGTATAATAAGTGTGTGTGTGTGTGTATGTGTGCGCGCTTGTGCACGCGCACGTGTACTCACTCCTGTGCCTGTATGTTGGTGAAGGGTTCTGAAACTGGGTCTCCTTATATAGCCAAAGCTGCCATGAAACCCTTAGCAATCCTCCTGCATCATCTCCTGAGACTGCTAGTTTATCATTCTCAACTTTGACATATTATTAAAAACTATCTCTTGTTGAATAGCAACTATGTGCCTGACAAAAGACTCTATGTCTCACAATACAGGAACTCATCAGTGTAGCCTTCTGCAGATGCCTGTAGGGAGGAATGGACTTTGAGTTCTCTGTAGACTGGGAATTCCAGGAACAAGTTTGTACACGTACAATAGGCTTGCTCCCAGACTGAAAGTCCATCATGACTTTCATCCAGCTCTTACGGGACTTTAGGAACTATAAAAATGTCGCCATTTAAAAAATATGACTGTAGGTTCTGTTTCTGAAACTTAAAAAGTATCTAATTCAATTATTAATTAATCACTTAATATGTATGTGTGTGGGAGAGTGTATGTATATGCATCGTGTGCATGCAGTGAGAGCAGAAATTAGAAGAAGGCATCAGATACTCTGACACTGGAGTGCAGGTGTCTGTGTGCCACTATGTGGATGCTCAGAATGGAACTAGCGTCTTCTGCAAGAGTAGTGGGTACTCCTAACTGCTGTGAGCCATCACTCTGGCCCATGGTTCTGAACCTTTTTGATGCCAAGGTCATTCCCTATTCTAGCAACTTCATTTCTATCCTCTAGTACGTCATGAATGATGCAATAAGCATGCAATTCTATTGTGCTATCAAGGACTCTTTTAAGAATTGTTCCTTTATTTAGTTGTTTGCAATCTCTTTGAAAATTTATTATATTTTATACATTTGTTTGTATGTATGTGTGTGGATATGGGTGTGATCAGTAGACAGCTTATAGAAGTCAGTTCTTGCCTTTGACCATGTGGGTCCTCAGGACTGAACTCAGATTTTCAGGCTTTTTCCCTACTTAGTCATCTCCCTCGCCCTATATTCTCTTTGAAGACTGATATTATATCTTATTTAGAAGTTACATTGTAGTTGACATATAATAATTTTATATTTGTGGAGTATAGTGTGATGTTTAATACATGTACACACTGTGGAGTGATCAAATCACAGTAATTAGCATACTTGTCACTTCAAATCGTTATCTTTTCTTTGTGGTGACACTTGAAATCCCTTCACTTAGCCATGTAGATGTATAATGTATTGTTAACTGAAGTCCTTCAGCTGTGTAGTTGAATATCAGAACTAACACATCTAACTGTAACCCTGTATCTAGTGACCAGTATCCTACTTCCTCACTTACACACACACTTACCATCACCTCTGTGGGACCAGTATCCTACTTCCTCACTTACCATCACCTCCGTGGGACCAGTATCCTACTTCCTCACTTACCATCACCTCCGTGGTACCCATCCTTCAGTCCTCTACTCCTGGGTTCAACAAATTTACATTCCACCTCTGAAAGAGATCAATTATATAGTATTTACCTTTTCATGCCTGGCCTACTTCACTTAACATTGCCTTATAAGTCCATGCATACTGTCACCAATAATGAAGTTTTTTTAAGGTCAAATAATATTCCATTGTGTCTGTGTACCATGTGTCTTAATCTATTCATGTGTTCGTGGGCACAAGTTGTTTCCATATCTTCCCTAATGTGAATAATACTGTATCCAGGAAGCTCAATGTCCATATGCAGATGAGTGAAAATAAATCCTTGGTTTCTACCACCAAGTTGACATGGATTCCAGACCTAAACACAAGACTTGAACTCCAAAACTATATGGAGACAATAAGTATTTCATGATATTGGTCTGGGTAGGTTTCTTGGATATGATCACAAAAACATAGACAGAAAAAAAAATAAACAAATAGGATCATAACATCAAAGCTTCTATATAGCCAAAGTAGGGTTATCATATTCATAATTTTATCTCTGGTTTCTATGATTTTTTTGTGATTAATGAATGTTCAATAAAATATTGTTAAAACAATTCTTTGTAAGTAAAGTGGGAAAGTAGGGGGGCACAGTGGGAAGGTATGTGTGTGTGTGTGTGTGTGTGAGAGAGAGAGAGAGAGACAGAGAGAGAGAGAAATGGAGAGAAATGGAGATAGAGAGAGAGAGAACTCAGGGCTAGTTTTCTGGAAGGCAGAGGCAGCAGCGTTGGGCACAGAGCCAAAGGAAGCCATGTTCTCATGTCCTGGTGGTACTCGGATTTGGCTCTGGACCGGAACTTCTCCTGTAGGCCTGTCCCTGCCAGCACCCCTGTGCCTTTACTTTCCATGGCATCTATTAATGATAAAAGTCCCCGCGGTTTATAATTACCAGTTTGACAAGTTCAGGAGTTCTCTGTTAATTATTATAATTAGCTTTCCACTCAGTGAGGCATCAGGAGTTTAACAACAATATTAACAACGGGAAGACAGCGATCAAGAATTGACTACAAAGAATTGACTAGGAAGACTTCCTTCTGCTGTCAGAAAAACTTACTAATGATGAGGGAATCTGAACAGCGGCTCCCCTCTGCCAGCCTTAACTCAACTGTTGGCTCCTAATTTCCCCTAGGAAGTAAGACACAACTTTCATGGCTAGTATTCAAAAGCCAAAAGTTTAGAAACAACCAAAGAAGAAAGCAGCCACTAATCTGATGGCTGGATGCCCTTTCTGAGCAGGAACCAAGTAGAGGCAGCAACCAGGGAAGAAAGTGCTTACTGAAAGAAGCTGCTAGATCCAGCAGAGCTTCCAGTGTGTACAGGCATATTGCAGGTACTAGGATCAGGAAGAGGCAAAGGGAGTCTGAAGCTCCTGGGAGAAGGTATCTTATACTGAACCCAAGCATGTCAGGTAGATTGGGAGACCACTGCTTATCTCTCAGTAGAGAGCATTCCACAGTAAGACCCTAAGCATCCATCTCTTAGTCACTTTCCACCACACTCAGACCTGCTATATTACTTTTCCTGAAAGACAGCCCTCTTGATCCCACCCTTTATCCCGGTGACCCCACCCTTTATCCCAGTGACCCCATCCTTCATTCCAGGACTTCATTCTTCATCCCAGTGACCCTACCCTTTATCCTAGTGATCCCACCCTTCATCCCAGTGATCTCACACTTCATACCAATGATTTCACCCTCCAAGACAATGATCCCACCATTATTCTAAATGATTTTGGCAGCTTAATGTTGCTTTGGTGCCAAGTACAGTCCAGAATCCTCATTTTGCTACCCAGGTTCATACAGCATAGGCACAAGGTGTCTTTCTAGTATTGATTTTAATCATTCATTGAGTCATTCAGATAATATATGTGCACTACATATTAAGTGCTACAGATTATGTCAATTGCTATCATATCAGAAAATCATAAGACATACACAGTTTTCTATCTTTATTTCTAATGGAGAACATGGGAAATAAAACTTGAGAAGTTAATAAATAGTATCATCAAAGAAGATGAATCTTTGTGGGTATCAGACTACTGGCAAAGAGAAGTCTGGGTTAGCATTTCCAAGGGGTAACCTGAGATGTTCAAGTACAGTATTCAAACCTTTCCTTAGTGGAATCCCTGCAAGGGAAAAAAATAACACATGTTATTGGAGCACAGAGGGTGGAGACTCAGGACCAACCACTCAATCTTCTGGAATCCATTCTATCTGCATTTTGGCATCACTGTCTAAAATGACAATTTTGGTTGGAAATTCTGGACCCATCCATAAGGGGTACTTTGGGTCTTGGTAAAATACTACATCTCTCAAATAATCCATGGTTGACCACAGAGACAGAGCGCAACACAGATTAGCAGAAAAGAAGATGTGAAGGCAAAAAGATATTAACATTTATCTAGTGATTGTGATGTAGCAGGTGTCATGATGGACTAACATTGGGTTGGATGGGCATCCATCCTATGTGCTGCTTTCTGACCCCCTTCCCATTACACCCAAAGAGCCATTAGGGGTCAACCTGTGAGATCATTGAGAGTGCAGCTGTACTTAGCAAAGAATGGTAACTATCGGTAAGTTATTTGGAGAATGAAAAAAAAAAAAAAAGAGTGTTCATGATGCAATGGGTTAAAAATGGTGGAAAGGGAAAGTACTATAGGAGGTATCACTGGTATAAAGGATGGGATCACTCAGATGAAGGGTGGGATCAAGAGGTTTGCTAGGGAAAAGATATGAGTTGACCACCTCCATTCTGACAGTTCCCATTGTGGTTCCCTCAACCTACCACCCAGTCTTTTATCCCCCAGCAGGAGGTCAGAGGATTGCTCTCTGGAGAAGAGCATCACAAAGACAAGGTCTATGTGTGTTGTCATGCTAGGATGCTCACAGTTGATCATTGTCCTCCAGGCCTACAGAGCCCATTAGCTAGGAAGACCTCACACAAAGCTTCCAGGTGGTGGTTCTTGATGCCCTGTTCCAGAGATTTAGAAAAGCAAAAATGCAATGTCGAAACTAACAGCAAATTCAAAGGAAAGGAAAAATGAGGAATGGACAGAGGAGAGAGGAAACCCTTGGAAAAAATAAGAGGAAATTTGCATTCAATATATACAAATGAGGCGGTATGTTTTCCTCTAAAAAAAACAAAGAGAAAACAAGAGAAATATTTTAGAAGTTAAAATTATGTTGCCCAACAAATTTTTAAAGCACAATAAACAGATTTGTAGCAAAAAAATAGATTAATTTCTAAGAAAGTGAAAGTGAACCTGAATACATAAGTGGTTATAATTTTCTCTGTTACTAAGGGGGAAACTGAGTCTATGGGAAGCTTTTGTTTTGTTACCCAAATTACAGTTGGTGGAAAAGTAGGGCTAGGAGTTGAATCCATGTCTATGACTTCAGAGCCCTGGGAAAGGCACACACAATAGTGCTTTGCTGGAAATATGCCATGGGAGGGGCTGAGGAGCCAGGCAAGTTGGAGGTCAACATATTTTCAATTTCATGGCATTTGAGAACCTATAAGGTAGAAGTTTCAATTTATAAACACATATTGTGATGATCTATAAGTGCTGCATCCCCTGTGTTGAACAAGGGCTCTGACCTTTTCCCATCTGGTACTGGCCTAAAACCCAGTAATTCCTTGTACTGGAACTTTGTCTGCATGTTACCCTTACATCAGACTTAGTGGAACATTTTTACTAAGTGCCAAATAGGAGAGCAGAGATGGTTACACATCAGACTATTCATCCCAAGGGATTTAACTATGGCATATATATCAAGTCAGAGGGAAGGCATGGTGTCAGAAGAAGCATAACCACCAACAACTGGGATTGGCAGAGCTGCTGACGAATGGGTCTCAGCTGGGCTGTGGGTTACGGACAGCTGAAGAAGGCAGGAGTCCGTTCAGGCCGGATTCCCCTACCTCCTTCTTTCCATTCTTCCCTTTCTCATTCCTTCCCTTTCTCCTCGTCTCTTTATCTCCTTCCCTTCTAGCAGAGAAGACAGAGGCCAGCACTGTCACTTTGACTGTTGAGTTGGTTTGAGGACATGATGTAAATTGGGATATGACATTCAGTTCCCAAGCTGTCTGAAGTCACACAGACTTGCTTCTGAGTCTTGGTAGATCACAACAACTTCCATTTGATTGCAGGCTGAACTTCTCTTTGCTAAGCTTATATGAGAGCTGGTGTCACAGAAGAAGCCTTGGCTCCTGTAGACAAACCTACTCACAAACAAGAATCTACAGTATAATGCTGTATCTCCCAGAGTCAGTTCTATCACCAACATCACCAGGCTGCAACATCATTACTCCTTTATGGGAAGGAGTACATAGGAATAGATATGGTCCAAGTGTGTTGTGAGAATAAACTCTCTGTAGAAAATAGTTTCAGGGTTGAGGACTATGTTTTCTTTTAGTCAAAAGCAAAATATTGCATAAAGAATGCATTAAGGGATGGGAAATCAGCTGTGGAGTGCCCAGGAGATACTGAGAAAAAAAAAGCCATGTTGTTTAGTTTTTATACATTGCTAATCTCTGGGAATGCATTTTGATAATCTGTATTAATTATTTTCTCATTACTGTACCAAATAGTCAACAAAAAGCAACTTAAGAAGGGCTTATTTTAGCTCACAGTTCAGAGGACTGCAGTCCATCCTTGTTAGGGGAGGCATGGCAACAGGAACATGAAGCAGCTGATCACATTGACTCTGGGGTTTGGTACAAAATATAAATGAATGCTGGTACACATCTGGCTTTCTCCATTTTTCTCTTATCCACCTCATACCTCAGTCTATAAGATGGCACTGATCACTTTCAGGGTGTGTCTTTTCTCCTCCCCTCAGTGGAACCTCTCCAAAAACACTTTCAGAGATGAGCCCAAAGGTTTATCTCCTCTGTTCTAAATCTAGTCAAGTTTATAATGAAGGTCAACTATCACAACTCCACCCTTAGTTCAACTAGGCTTCCAAATACCATATTTTAAGTGTTATCATTTCCTCCACTGCCCCTAAAGTCTTATGTTTCTTTCACAATAAGTGCAGAATGCACTTAGTCTATCTCCAAGAATCTCTGATGACGTCTTAAGAGTCCTCATACTATCAAAAAATGCCAAGCCTCTTCTGAGACTCAACACAATCTCTTAACCCTTAGCCTCTGTAAAAGTCAAACTACAAGTTATATACTTCTACCACACAGTGGTACTGAATAATTATTTCTACTCCAAAAGAAAGGGTATGAAGAGAGCAAGGAAAAGCTGGAACAATACAAGACTGAATACCAGCAGGGAAACACCAGTCTTTGCAGCTCTGTATCCCACACTTCAGGTTTGCAGTGGAATTCTCTGACTTCAGCAGACTTTGCTAGCTCTGCTTCTCCAGCTCTCCTACTTGCAATAATGTCTACTTTCTTGTGAGCCAGCTCCAATCCTTGTGAAAGCTTCCCATGGTGCATTTCCTACACCCTTTGCATTTCCAAACTCCTGACGTCTCTACTAAAATTTATGTTCCACCTTCAAAACAGCTTCATACAATTTTCTTTTAGGGCCTCCTTCCAGGGAATCTAAACAGGCCATTCATTCTCCAGTTTCAGTAGATTACTGGAACCTTGGTGCAAACCTACATGGCCCATAACCCTTGAATTTTGTATGACTGCAGAACCAACACTCTGTGGATGATGCTGCCAAGCTCTGCTGTTGGGTTAAGATGTAGTCTTGCCCTCTTCTACCACAGCTGTACTGGCCATATATATGTTGTTGTATGTGTTGGTAGCTTAACTTAGAAACACTTCCCTGAGCAGCTGTGTTTGTGTGGGAAACCCTTTTCATGGTACTCAGTTCAGTCTCTCACTTTTCAAATGAGTTGAATATTTTTAAAGGTTGGGGTCCTTGGCAGTTAGGACATAGCCCTTGAGGGACCTTCCACATTGCCCCAGGTGAAAATGAATGGTTTCTCTGCATTCTTCTTGTCTACAACTTTAAACTTGTTTAAACTCTGTTATGAAAAGTTGCACATTTAGCATATACTCCTAATTTAAATTATAATTACAAACCTCAGTAAATGTAGTGACCAATAACCCTACCAGAGGCTGAATGTGATGCTGTCTTGAAATTTTCTCAACTCATTACTTTTAATTTAGCATCCCACAAAATTTAAGACATGGGCAGAAGAGAGTCAGATCTTTTTCCAGACTGTAACATGAAAGATTTCTAGCCCAGTTCCCTATAGAATCACTGTTCTCTTTTGACATGTTATGAAGTTAAGTCTCCACTGTTCACATTTCTCTTGGCATTCTGATGTTCTGTGCCCCATAAGAATTCCATTAAGCTTTGACTGTATTCACCTAGAGATCTCTAGCCTGAAAGCCCCAATACTTCCAAATTCACCACTCAAATGAGCTCCAAAATGTCTACAAACTCTGTGGTCAGGTGGCCACAAGGACTCTACTCCTGCTATTAAATTTCTGTATTGGTTACTTTTCTCATTGCTATGACTGAATCCCTGACATAAAACCAGCTGAAGACAGGGAAGTTTTATTCCAGCTCATGGCTCAGAGTTCATATGGCAAGGACAGCAAGGCAGAGAGAATGATGTCATATTGCATCCATAGCTGGGAATCGTGTGTTGAAGTGAATGCTGATGTTTATCTGGATTCCACTGTTGTTCTTTTTGTTTTTATTATTCCTTAAATGGCCCCAAGACCCATGAGATGATAGTGAGCACAATCAAACTGGATCTTTTCTCCCCAGTTAAACTTCTCTGGAAACATTCTCAATGATATGAGCAAAGGTGTGTCTCTTAGGTGATAGCAATCTACTCAAATTGACTTGACAATAAAGATTTACTATTACATAAGCATTGGGAAACTCTACTGGGAGTCATTACCAACTTTTACAATGATCAGAAAAGAATCTTGTAGTCTCAAAATGTCACTGCACCATCCCCAACAATACACTTAATCATCTTGGGCCCCAGCTGGTATGTCTCAGTTAGGCATAGATCCAACTGCTTTATTCACTTTCTAGGGTCTCTATGGGGATCAAAATGCAGCACTCTATGAAATAAAATCTCAAGGACTAAATACTTCAGAGGGAATTCTAGTGATGCCTAATATGGTAACTATTCACTCTTGGGGAGCAGCTCCCTTGAAGGACCTTCCATAATGCCTCTCTCTCCTTGTCTCTGGCTCACAGAGATATTCAATACAGAACCCTCCAAGGCCACAAGCCTTCCTATTTCTGTTTTCTATTCCTAACTAATCTTTGTTTCCATGATTTTGAAAACATGTCACAACTTGCTCAGTTATATCCCCACACACATGGTGGGGGGAGATATTGAAGTACATCCTACACCTTTTACTCAGAAATGGCCCACACAAAGAAGTCTGAAGACATAGTGACTAAAACTTTCCTCAAAAGCCAGAGCACCTGGGAATACACACTGAGACAATAGGCTGAACAAATATTAAACTCCCATTACTTCTCTGCATTGCCCACTTTGCTGGATATAAATGGTTTGACTTTTCAAACACCACAAGCATAAATAAACTAGTCCGGGTTCAAATTCAACACCATACACCCTTTTTTCCCTTTTTCATGCTCTCTCCTTCTAATATCCACAGATGTATACAAAATATTAATCTGAAATGGAGGTCCTCAGAAGAGAAAACTGTCCATATAATAAATTGATGGCAGATATTGTATGGGTGACTTTGATCTTTCATTTCCTGTCACCTGGACCCCATGTTATTTGCTACTTGGGTTGCACCCCCCACACACACACACACAGGGGAGGTGTGTTGTGCTTCTCTGCATCAATGCTGGTGATCATGCACAGCTCTTGTATTCTTTCTGTCCACAATGAACAAGGGTGGATAAGGTGCTGGAGAGTAAGAACTCTAGAAGGTGCAGAACCAAGCACTTACTCCAGCAGCAGCCAAACATCTGTGAGTGCACTCAGATTAGACCTGAGATGCCTAGTGTGTTCCCAAAAGGGAGCAAGCAGAGTGGAGTGCTGGAGGCTAGAGTGGGACCTACAAATGAAGGGGAAACTGCCCTAGGAGAGGAATATGCTTGAAGAAGACATTCAATAGAATCTAGCGTTCCATAATTTTTTTGAGATCCTGATATTTTATCAACAGTTGAGAAAACGATGATGAAAGGGACTTTGCAGATGTCACAGTAACATAAGGCAAGGTCTAAGCTAGCACTTAACTTGTCCCAAAGTCATCACATGTCCAGTTTAGCCTCCATTTCCTGGGCCTTCTAGGCTCCTCAGCTCCATATCCATTCTATGCTGGTCACACCCAAAGTGGATGGATTCCTAGGTCAGTAGCTACCCAACCTCATTTTAGAGTGTAAACAGGGATGACATGACTGATGTGCATACTAGCCTGACACCACAGTATGTGCACACATGCCCCCTGTGTCTTAAGCTGTCAATTTCTCCTCCATCATCCCCTGTTCTCCCAATCCTGGACACAACCTCTTTCCCCATTGCCTAAGGCAAAGACTCCAACATCCCTTGCTGATGGGTCTGTTCATATTAGGATGAAATGGATTAGAAATAGGATTTTCTCATTGCTCCCGGCCCCTTCCAATGGTGGTCACCAGGATCTGACACTTTCATTTTTTTCCTGATGGGGAAAGAGGGATTTTTATCTTGTCTCTGGAAGAGGGAGTGACAGGCGGGCCACAGCAGCCAGAGTTGGAAGACAGACTGTGGTTTCTCATCATTAGAAAAATTAAAGTATACAGACAGAAATGTGGTTTTGCTTCCTAACTGTATCCTGTCAACTAAATATTTCATTTAGGCCTTAATGCCTGAGCCAAATGAGAATCCTGAGCAAAACTGCACTATTAGAATACACTTAATTATTGATTCAGCCAGGCAAAAAAATAAAAAAATAAAGAAACCGGGTGGTACTCCAATCCCTCTTATCAAGTATCTCGAGTGTTAATATGCACTTGAACAGCTGCTATTATCCTGGGGAGCCCACTGTCTTTAGCTACAAAATGTACACATTCACACCAGCCACATAGAGATAGGCTAAAGGCAATGGCAGAGAAATGTCTCATCTCTCCAGTTCAAGGAAGGTCAAACAGGGCTGTTGACGGGAGGTGGGCAAGGCTCCTAGACCTTCCTTCTAACTTGTCTCCCTCTTACCTGAAGAGCATGCTATCCTATAATTGGTGCACTGGTGTCAGGTCTGGAAATTTTGCATACCCACAGGCCATCATCCTTGTGCTCTTTTGCATTTATTTAGTTATTTTCACTAACAAAGGTGATGAATGTGATAACATGAAGGCATCTCTCGTCTGAAGCATCCACCACTCATTTACATAGTCACCAAGGTTACGGAGAGACACGACCAAGGCCATCGACATTAGTGAGAGTGATGGAATTAAAACTCAAGTCTCATCTCCAAACTGTTTTCAAGTGGAAGTCAAAGATAGGGGAGGGGGTTGCGTTGGTGGGTGAGTTAAGGAGATGCTCTATGATCATATGATGGGTCTATGGAAAGACTACACTGGAATTTCAGACTCAAAAGTACCAGGAATAGGATACCACTCTATGAATTCTTGAGCAGGGGTGTTCCAGAGATTCTCCCAAAGAAGACAAGTTATTACCATTGCTTTTGCTTACCCAACCAGAACTTGATGGTGAGACTTATTGCAGAAGGCACCACAAACATACCACACATGGAAGATTTAGAAAAATAAGCTAGTATTATCTGAGAAGCATTTTCCCTGCTGGCTACCTTTTATAGTATTATGCAGGCTGCTGTGGAAACACCTGCCCCCCCATAAAACCAAACAAACCATCTGCAATGTTATCCAGCTCTGAAATCTGAGAACTACAATAATAACAAACCTACCAAGATAGGCTCATGAGTGTAATAATGGCATATTTAGTAACTAACTGCTTTTGGATTGTATTTAAGGCTTACTACATAGGAGGAAACACATGCCTGGTGCTGTAAATCTGACTAAGAACCCATGACTTGTGAGACCATAGTCTCCAGGGGTGAACCTACTATTATTTTGCTGATTAGTATCAACTTGACTTCTAGGTACATATCTCTGTACCCTAGGTTAATGCAACTCTTAGTAGATAGACATCAGTGAATCTTCTTATGCAATGGATAGTGGTTAATGCAGAGTCAGAACTGGTCAAATTACAGAGAATAGATGTCTTTGGAGTGCTCACCCATAAGTGGGACATCTATATCACCTTTCAACACCAGGATCAGGGATGCAGATAATGGAGATGAGAACAATGTAAGAACCAGAGATTGAGAATGACCAGCATGAAACATGTCTTCTAGACATGAAAATATTGCTGCATTTATAATATTCACAACAGATATAGTTGCTTGCATAAGACCTGTGCAAAATCAAGTCAGAAGGCATTTTATCATGGAGGAAGAAGGCATCCAGAGACTCACTCCTAGCAGAGGGGCTATTGAACATTGATGGCTGCTAGGAGTGGGATAGTCAGTTCTCATTAGGGGTATAGTCTTTGCTAGTTGGGACAAAGTACAGTGGGTACCCATATCCATGAGTATATGGGCAGCACAAATTGGACTCTGTAGGACATATACATATATATAAACACATATATGTATGTATATATGAGATGAAGTTGGGATGTGGTAGGGGTAGGGTGGAGCTGGGAGGAGATAGTGGAGGGATAGGAGGTAAATATGATGAAAATATATTGTATTCTGTAAAAAAATTCTCAAAGAATATGATACTAAAGAGGAAAATGTCATAATCAAATACATTCAAAATGTAACCTTACTGCACAAATATTTTTGCTATCTACATTTTATGACTTCCCCTTTTATGTGTTATGTTCATCATGGTCTTTCATCTATAATTCATGTTATCTATTCACTAACCCATTATCACTCTAATTAACAAGCTATTACTCCACTTTGTCTTTTGCTCTTTCTTTCAATCCATCTTTCCTTCCATTGTCTGTGTGCCCTTCCATTATCTATCAGTTCCCATCCATTCATCCAGTCATTGAGTTCAAAAAATGTGTAAGATTCTGAAATGGAAAGTCCTCCAGTCAACATGTCAGGTGAAGGATGATTTTTCTACTGCCTCCAAGTCACCTCACAGAATCAAGATGTGGAGTTTTATGACTAACACATGCTTAGCAGAACATTATGAGCAAGGCTAAGAAACTTTAATTGTCACCGGAAGATAGAGGTGACAGAATTAGCAAGTTGAAGGAGCCTTATAGGCCACCATGCTTTTGTTGTCCCTACTTCTCCAAAGTGGGTCTGCTTCTAAATCTTAGCCAAAAGTAACCTCTTTAATGGTCCCACCAATGATGCTGACTTAAGGCTGTTGCGTAGCTCCTTCCTCTGAATCAAAGTGCGTCCTATTAGAGGGGAAAGGAGGCTCACAAATCTCTTTGGTGGAGCTGTAGACAAGGCTACCCCAGGAGGGCAATGCAGCTGGTATCTTAGTACTCACTCTTCCGTGAGCCACCCTTTTCCTGCACATAGACAAATAGCTTCAATAAACTCACTGGTATACCAAGCTAAACTCAGCCAAAATTGAGTTTCCTTTCTGGCTTTTTGGTGTACATTGAACAGACATGTGTTCCCTTTTCATCAGGAAAAGCCAGGCAATAATTGCTTTTTCTCTTTTACATGGGTCAGCTACGGCAGTTTACCATAACTGTGGAGAATCTACAGCAAGGACAGAATGGATTGGTCATCCTGTTTCCTTTGATCCTACAACTCCTGGGCTTAACTTCCTTCTGCTTATACAAGTCCTTCTTAGCTCAAGTCCCAAGATCTTTGCAAAGATTCACCTAGCTGTTTTTCTTTGTTTAAGAGTTTGTTACAGTTAGAGTCACTACCAGTTGACCTGGATGTGTAGAGAACGGCTGCGCTTACGCAATTCATTTTTCACTTTCCTAATATTGGAAACTCCCTGGATTAGTTACCTTTCCCCTTGCCAACGAAGGCAAGTTAACCAACTGTATTAGTCCATATTCTCTAGAGAAACAGAATGGGTGGACTGCATATATGTTAAAAGAGAACTTAATTATTAGATTAGCTAGCACAAATAGGCAGAGTGATTAAACAATATCTCATACCAAAGAAATGTAGAATCCAGTAACTAACTGCTTAGGACACAAGCCTGGGGCCTCAGCAGTTCCAGTCTGGCACCAAAGAGCTGAGGGGGGGGCGTGGTTCCTGAGGAATCATTGCTCTTAAGTCAATGCTGGAAGCCTAAAGCTGGTTCTGCTATCAGCAGAAGACCCAGCTGCAGCTACAGCAGACTAGATGAACTCAGTGGTGGGAGTGGACATCAAGCCAGCTGGGAATGAAGGCTTCCTCCTTTGTGTCTTTTTATGTGGGTTGCCACAAGAAGGAGCTGCCGTGTTTAGGATGAGTTGTCTCTCATTAGTTAATACAGCCAAAATAATGCTCTACAGACATGTACACAGGTCAAACTGATATAGACAAGACATCATGAAGACTCTTCCCCAGGTGACTCCAGGTTGTGTCTAGCTAACAATTAAAGCAAACATCACAGGAAGGGAGGGTTTATTTTGATTCCGCGTTGAAGAAGAAACACACAAGACACAGTAGCAGGAACATGGAGCAGCTACACTACATATCAGTCAGGAAGCAGGGAGAGACAAGTGCTTGAAGACCAACTGCTTTCTCCTTTTTCTTCATTCCACAATCCCAAGCCACAGGCTAGTGCTGTCCTCATGCAGGATAGATCCTCCATTCCCAGTTAAAATTTTCTGAAAACACCACCATAATGGCATCCAGAGGTGTGCTTCTTGGTGGCCTTTATTCAGACCAATTGACGATTTACCATCACATCCCCTCAGGAGAACTGGGTTTGACCCAGTAGAATATCCTGTTTTCTATGTCCTTTGTAAAGTTCTCTGCCCCAGATAACCTGACTCCCTTCTGCTTTCTCTTTCCTCAGAAAAGATTGACAAGGACAATACCAATCCTCCAAAAACATGAAGCCAGTGTCTAAATTCTCTCTATGCTTGTTCTTTTTTTTCTAAGTGTATGTCCTTTTCTTTCTCCATCCTCCAGGGCCCCATTTCCTGTTCATACTGTTCTTTGCTTTTTCTTCCATTATTCTTCAAGCACAGAGCCCAGACAGGACATGGCGTCTAAAGGGACACCAGCCGCACATATTATCCATGTCTGTTTTGAAGAGTGTTGTGGTTATGTGAGCCCAAGAGGTCCTTTGGCCAGGTGCTGACAAGCTTTATCACAAGGCCTGTGAACAAGGCATGAGACCTGGGGGAGGCCACAGAGGCAGCATTCTGTCTTCCAGAAGAAATAGTGTATGCCAGCTCTTCAGAAATCCCTACTTCCTATCTCTTACAGGGCCTGTGATCAGTGGCTCTGCCTCAGACAATTGCTTTGGCTGTTCTGGGGAGCACTGTAGCTTCTTCGTGTGCTCATGTAAAAGGAAATGCCCACAGAGGCCTAAGGGATACACAAAGCAACTGCCAGTTTGTGGTGTTAAGGAAAACAACACTGGCGAGTCAGGGGATGGAAAATAGGAAATCAATGGTATGTGAAGACTGGGCAGAGCAATTAGGATCAGGGGACTGGATCTTGCCCATGGCTGGTTGCTGAGTAGGAATTATGGCCAGGATTGTTTCTTCGCCTGGAAGTTCCTGAGCCTCCTGCCATTTCTAGACCATGAAACTTAGCAAGACATTACGGTTATAGGAGTAGGCCTGGTTAGATGACTGCCCGCCTGCACGCACGCACGCATGCACGCACATACCTGTAAACCCACAAAATGACTGCATATTTTTAGCCTCCTTGTGTCCATGTGATTTATACTGTGACTTTTCTTTCTCCCAGCTGGGAGAGGAATCTTTCTCAAGACTTTAAATCTGAACAGATACTTTAAAAAGTCATTTTAGCCATTGAAATGCAACAAAACCAGTCATGAATCTCTTGTCTAGAAATCAAGAGCTTGTGAATTCTCTCTCTGTCTCTCTGTCTCTCTGTCTCTCTGTCTCTCTGTCTCTCTGTCTCTCTCTGTCTCTCTCTCTCTCTCTCTCTCGGAGAAGGTGTTGCTATGTGGAAAGCCCACCTGCGGATGATGGGAAATATTTAGTCCCATCATTCTGTTGCTACAGAATTGCGACAGCCAGCCATCAAGTGTGGGAGTGAGGCATCTGGAAGCAGATAGCCTATAGCTTACCCACTGGATGATTACAGTCACAGAGGTAACCCTGCCAAGACTGGCCAAGCTCAACTCACATCTGCAGAACCTCCCAGCAGCCTTGTGAGTAATTACTGTTTTTGAAGTCATTGGGCTTTCTGTGTGGCAGTAATTAAATGAGACATAGAAAGAAAGGGTTGGGGAAAGACTTACTACATGCTAGGCGTCAAGGTTGTTAGCCTTAATCTAGGTGTCTCTGTAACCTGAGTTTATCTCTTTGTCTCCTCCCCAAATATATACACAGCAAGTTATATCCTTCCTTACTAAGGCTCCTGTCCAGTGTGACAGTGCTTTGGCTTCTATGGCTTCCTTTTATAGGAACCTTGCGTCATTTCTCCTTTCCTTTTGACTGGCTAATTCTTAGTTTGCTTAGCCATCACTTCTCTGCTATTTAGTTATCTTTTCTTTTGCCTTTTCATTGCTTCTCCATTATTTTTACATGTGCACGGCCCTCATTAGAAGTGCAGACATTCTCAAAGCCACTGAGTGATTCTGATGAGAAGTCAAGGCTGAAGTGAACCTAGTCATTGTGGGTAGAGGTAGAGGTGTGCATCTGTGTATGTGAGAGTGTGCATGCATGTGTGTGTGTGTGTGTGTGTGCTTAGAAGTGTGTGTTGTATGTGAGCTTGTGTGTGTTTGTGTGTATGTAAATATATGTGTACGTGAATGTGTGTGAATGTGCTTGTGTGTGTGTGTGTGTGTGTGTATGTGTGTGTGTGTGTCAGGGACTGTTCCTATATGGATACTACCCTCTTCCTACCTCCTCCTGTTTCTCACAGCTGTCTTCAGGCTGCTGTTCTAGTGAGCAATCCTCCCCCTCCCCACAACTGCAGGGTCACCTCTCTGTGACACCTTCTTCTGTCACTCTGTCTTCAACAGAGAAGTGGTATGAAAGCATGATGTTTCTCTTTGTTGCTCTGTCCAATGGCTTGCACAGAACCTCAGACAAAGGCTGTTTCCTGTAATGTTTTGCAAGGCAGAGGAGGAGAATATGACAGAGAACTTAATGTAAACAGCACCTTGTTCTTAGCAGTCCTTTGCATGTCTCTGTCCCCATCACCTTCTCTGAGTTTTGCTTTTCTGTGGTAGTAGATTCTCTCTCTTTTCCTGATAATTTTTCTCTTTTTGTTCTTTCCCACTTTTCTTGACTCCTCCTCCTGGAGCTACTCAATTAGACTAAAAACTCATCTCTAGAATTCAGAAAACTTCTTAGTCTACCATTCTTCCAGGCAGGGCAGGCCCAGTCCTGAAGTAGCTTTTTTCCATACATAGCCCATTGAGATGTGCTGATAAAGAGATACAGCTCTCTGGTCCCAGAAGTTCTGATCTTGGCTTTAGCATGAGTTATTTCTTCTTTGTTCGTATATCATTTGTTCCTATTTACTAATTTATCTGTCCCTTCCGTAGAGTAATGTAAGAACTGTTTCTAACTGGGAAACATGATTGTGTTCTTAGGCCTGAGCAGAGAAATAAAACAGGCATATTTACTAGGTAACTGATGCCACAATCAATGCATAAAGGGGCCATATGGGCCTTGAGCAAAGCTGGAGGAATGTACCTGGACCTACCAGGAAGGACAAACTTTGATGAAGTAGTCCTTAGAGAATACTGAGAGTAAAATATCTATCTATCTATCTATCTATCTATCTATCTATCTATCTATCTATCTATCATCTACTTATCCATCTATATCTATATATAGATAGACAGACAGATGATAGATAGATATGGGAGGCCTCCCTGAGCTGTTGTACCTATAAAAGAGAGCTCAGTTTGAAATTAGACAGACAAAGGTTATAACTGAATAGCTTACAAGGAGGTAGGAAGTAAAAAGAAGGTAAGAAGATAGGACATTGCTACAGGGCTGGAGCTCTGAGGCCTTATGGGTATTCTGCCTTGTAGTGCATGGCTGAGTCAGGGGTTAATAAAGTGAGGCAAGAGACATACTCCAAACTCATTCAGCTGTCTCCTCCTTCACACACTTGAGTGTGCATATTTGCACGCAGGCAGGTACACGCAATAATAATGGTACATGGGGACTGCCTGCATCAGACTTTAGGATCAAGTGGGAAAACTTCAACATGCAGAAGTCATACCCTGAGTGCTCCAGAGGACTGGGCTTTGTAGTGAGACTGTGTGGACTTGGAGTTTCACCTCTTAGTATCTGTGAGAGTTTAGGATGAAGAAATTGTAGGGTCCACATTTCCCGATTCTAACAGTGGGTTCGAGTACCTAGTATATAAGTTTACTGGGAGCTTACATAAAATAAAATCTTCTGAGGTAGGCACTGAGGACTTAGTAGCTGACATTCAGTAGATAAATTAATTAACTATGGTAATAGTTAACAAATGCTTTCAAGCCACCAGTGATGTATCCTGTGCCTTACTAATCTAGATGGACATGAGGAATTGAAGTGTGCTCTCAGGTGCTTGTGGGTAAAGACATACTGTCTGAGGTCAGAAAATGGCAATCAGGGTTTATTCCAAGTACTCCACACAGGTTCTAAAACGGAGCTCCTTCTGCTGGACCAGCTCCTGACTCCAAGCAAGGATAAGAGAATAGCAGTGGCTTCTGAGAGCGTGAGTCAGCTGTGGGGTGCATACATGGCCACACCCCAGGTTTTCCTCAAGATTTTCCCATCATCCAAATCTCGATGATGTCTGACCTTGCAAGATGGGATGAGCTCCCAGCCCAGAGCGGTGTGACTGCAGCCGAGGACGGGCCCATTCATAACCCAGGCACCGACAAACCCGTTAGCGACATTGCTGCGGGCGGGCTATTACTTACAATGTAGTTAGTGTCGCTTAACCAGAATGGATAGTATGCAGTATTTGAGAGAAAAGCCCTAAGTCTGATGGAGAGGAAAATAAGTTACAGCAATGGTAGGCTGGTTTAGGGGAGCAGGGGACAGGGGCATGGATTACAGCTGAAGACAGGTCATCCCTATTCAGTTCACTTGTTCTTTCCTTTTGGTAAAATGTTCAAGATTAAAATGCCCAGGGAAGAATCTGATGAGAGATTAAATCATTGTTCACAGAAAACTAGAAGGAGCTGCAACGAAAATAAGAATTCAGTGGGAGAAAGAGCATCAGGTTAGGGACAGGGAGATGCATGGCCATCGGGAGGCTGCTGAGAACTGGAGTGGGAACATTTTCTAAGGCTTGATGCCACACTGCTGGTCTAGTTTTTGCCACCTTAAGGGTCTACTCCGCAGTCTTCAAAGTTGAGGAAGTTTTCCCTCAAAACCATCAAAGACAGCCCTGGCTGTCTCCGCTGACTCTTTCAAACTGTCAACTTCCATGTCTCATTGTAATTTTTTTCCTTTTATAGAGTCTTTTACTCATGGAGACTTCCAGAAAGACACGGGCAGATGTATTATCCACCCCCTTCATACCTTACTCTTGTTCCCTTAATCGATTCCTTGGGTTCAATCAATATTGCTGAATGAAAACAGATCTGGAAGTTGCTCCTTAGAAACAATTAGAGACACACCTTTGAGAGGACAGCCCAGTGGGCGCAAGACCACTGCCCCTAGCTTGAGTCCCAGTTCCCTGGTAAAGTCTTTGATGAACTCTCAGGCCCATGTTGCTTTTACTCTGCTTGGTAGTGGGATAAAGTCATTGATGTGAAGGCTTTATTGGCTTACACGAGGCACATGGGTTTGCAAGACCTGCAACTGTGGGGCCACATGCCCTTACTCCTGCAAGTCCCCAACCCTTGCTTTAAAATTGATTGACCATAGTACCAATTTCACAGAGTGAATGTGATTATTGGTACTTAGTTCTGTACACATTCAGTAAAAAGTGTGCCCCTCAATCTCTCTCTGCTCCTTTTCCAGAATTACAAATAAAACGAGAACCGTTATGGGGCTGATGAGATTGAACATCTCATTCTAATATCACCACTAAGTGGAGACTTTTAAACTTCACCTCTCAATTTTTTAACCTATAAAAGGTGGGATGAACATTTCATAGAATTTTTGGATTAAAAGAGAAAATAAATGGGATTTTTCCCCAGTTGCTAAGAAATAAGTTACTAAAACTAGGGAGAGCCGTAAGATGTCATCTAGGGTCAACTTTCTACCAGGACCTCTTTGAGACTGCTGGAAACTTGCATGGTTGGAGACACAGTCCTCTTAAAGACAGTGTTATTTTGCTGGCAGACACAAAAGGGGGATTTAAAGTTTATAATAGAAAATGACTTAATAAAGATGGTGGAGTTAGAATTGCTTTGCTCATCACTGTGCGTTTTCCTAGGATACAGTAGCAAAGCAGACAAAGGTGATGCTGTGATCAGGTTATATAGACTTGAGACTTAGAAAGATGTTCCAGCCATTAAAGCAAATTGGACTTCCTGAGAGTTCCCAAACACTGAGGACTTCAGCCCTTTAGATTAATACCTACCGCTATGCCCCCCAAACACACACACACACACACACACACACACACACACACACACACACACGGGTGGGGAAGAGAGAGGGGGGAGAGAGAGGGAAAGAGAGAGAACAGAAGATAAGCAGAGTCAGAAAGTCTTCACAATTCTTGCTCTCTTCACCCACTTCAACATCAGTGAGACACATGAGTTAGGGTGAGCAATATATGTTCTTTCACTTTCCTCATTAATGGAAATTGAATAGGCAAGCAATGATTCCACAGTCATTCTTTCTGAAGAAATGATACAATAGGGTATTACTAGGTGTTGGAATAAACACTGTCCCCCTCAATCTGACTTAACACAAAAGAGGATCATTGTCCCCGTTCGTTGCTAGGTGGTCCTCTATATGGCACACGGGGCCCAGCATCTCTCTGTGTTGTCTCTGTAGTCTCACCTAGGGATGTGGAAGCCTCCACATTTATCAGGAAGATGGGAAGAAAGAACGCATGAAGCTCCATGATTTGGAGGTACTGCGTACCATTTTCTCTCATATTCCATTAAAAATGCTAGTCATATGACCCTTCATCTCCAGTCCAAGAGAGGCTAGGAAATTGGACAACTGTATGCACCCTGAACTCTGCATCACAGGTGCTGGCTAGTTCTGCCATTCAGAGTCAATTTCATGTAGTAAGAGTGATGTGCATTGGAAGGCGACATGGAAGGTCTTTGCAAGGACAGCATCAGTATGTAGGGTGTCTTCCCAGCCTTGCCCACAAAGAGTTTATCTTTCTCTACACATTGTGAACACGGCAGAAGCTGAGAAGAGAATATTTGAGAAAGCACAGTTTGAGGGCCAGAAGTGAGCCAAGAAATGTTTTCATTCTGGCTTCTAAGATAGTCATGCAGGATAGAAACACCTGACCAAGGAGGAATTAGGGATAAAGAATGCTCAAAAGATGAGCGAAGAAATAAATAAAGGGAAAGTAAAGAATTCACAGTATCCCATGCTCCTGTGAGACAAACATAGAAGCTGCATTTTATCTCCTTTTCCTCTTCCCACATCTTTCCTTCTCTATGCCCTTTGGCAGGTCACCTGAACCTGTTACAACACAATTATTTAATTGTTTATAGAACCCACAGTCTTTGAGTTATAGGTCTTGGCGATGTTCAGAAGATATCAAGAGCACAGGCTAAGCACTGGCTAACATCATCAACCTGAAATAACCAAATTTCAGAAATGGCCACAAGTGGATCATGCCCTAGCTTAACCAACACAAAGCCTGTTCTCTCCATGTTTACCACCTGAAAGTGCTTGCTAGAGGAATGCTCTGGAAGCCAAGGTGGGGTTTTTGCCTACATGTTCTGACCACTCTGCTATTGAGGCTCATTGTTATTTCAGATGTGATGCTGGAAATGAGCACAATTATCCTGATGTGTATGGACAGTTGGGTGCACAATAGGTTGGGATTATTAACTCTCTTATTCAGGACACTACATTTCTATTAGTGTTACATTAGCTTTGTTGAAAGTCATGTACCATGCTATTACATAATGAGCTTACAGTCAACTAATCTCCTATGGTTTTTGTTTTACATGAATTTCTGGAAAATCAAGACTTCTCCCCACTCAGTATTTACACAATTAATTTTAGAACTAAGAGGTAGGACCTTCAGTGTACCTCAGGTAAATTTCATCTTGTGTATTCTGTCCCATCCTCCTGGTCTGCCTTTTGAATCTAGATTTTTATCACCCAGAGTTATTAGCTGCCCGCCCAGCTGGGTGCCATCTGCAACTCTGATAAGCAAGCTTTCTGTGTGATTTAGGCAGGCATTTGTGATGGTCAAGTTTCAACTGTTTTGCATAGACTATTGTTAAAATGAGATTGTATCCCTTTGCATATATTAGCCAATGAAAAGAAAATTAGTAGACCAGTCAATTTATGGATGAGTTACTGCCTACCCACAAGGTGACAGGCAAAAAAAAAAAAAAAAAAATCACCTTGCCTGTGCTTCACTTTGCTATCTTTCCTAGGAGGTACAGGGGAATGCAAGACAATGCTTTCTAGCACTGATTAAATTTCTCCTCTTGTTTGAAGGCTAAAAGATGTCTAATACACATAGTAACCCTCAACTATCCAGTGCAAACCTCCTATTTCCCCTCTTCCACCCTTCCTTGGGTCTAATTCATCTCAGAACCCGACAATTGCATTCTTCCAGCCACACAGTCCATAAAACCTTGATGACATTGTTGACTCTTATTTTCCTTTTTCACCCTAAATTCTATTTATCAGCAAATGGTTTTGCCTCAAGCTCCAGAAAATATCCAAGACATAATCCTGGGTGTAGTCTGTCATTCCAGTTGCCACCACCCGCAGATGGAGCTGCCATCAACACTAGCCTGGTCTATTGTAGCCTCTCTCTGATTCCTCCCGTTGCCCAGCTGTAGTCTGCCCTTGTCTGAGCAGCAGAAACCATCTTTTAAGAAACTAAGTCAGATCACATCCCTCTTCTGCTCAAAACACCTCAATAACTCCAAGTTTTCCCAGATGCAGTCTAAATAATATATCATAGCCAAAACTGTTCTGGGGGACAAGACTCCTCAGTCCTGTGACCTCTCTGGATGTTCCCCATTGCTCATTGACATCAGTCATAGTTCCTACTGCCCATGGAACATTCTAGGAAAGTTCTTCTTCTGGTTGTTATGGCTCCTTTCCTGTTCTTATATGTTCCCTGACTGACCTTAGAGGTCTTTCTGGACCGTGCTGCTTCATATGTTCCCTAACCAACCTTAGGAGCTTTCTAGACCATTCTGTATAGAGCACAACACCCCTTTTTGCATCCCAGTCTTTTCCTCTTGTTATACATTTATCCAAAGCACTTAACATACTGAGTCCTAGTTTATGACATGTGTCTCCCCTTTAGCTGCAAACAAGGCTTTCCTTTGCTCAGTACTGCATTCCTGCACTGAGAGCATGCCATGACATAGAAAATTCTCTGTAAATATCTATGAAGCACGTTAACTGATGGTACTGAGTTAGCCTTCAAACTTTGAGATATCTCCCTGGTCTAAGTTTCCCCAGCTATACTACAACATAATACTTGTTCAGTAGAATTCAAACCTATTTATTTCACCACTAGGGAACACTTCCCCAAAGTGAGCATATCCTTATGCAGCAATCAAATAGATACATCCATGCAGAAATTCTCCCTCCCCTTTTGATTATATTAATGAATCATATAAAAGTGAACTCTTCTAGTTGAAATGAGAGCAAAAAAAAAAAAATGGTTTGAAGATTTTCAGTCCCTAAGCCTGCTTCAAAGTCCTCCTCATGGAGGAAGTTAACACACACACACACACACACACACACACACACACACAACCAAAGTGTAAGTTGATCAGTGTGATGAGTGCACGTTACTAGAATTCATTGCTAGAAATAATTGTGTATAGATGATCATTTATGAGAGGTTTGTTTTCTTCCCAAAGGGGAAACAATTATCTTTTAAACCTTATTTGAGCTCCATTCTCTTCCTCCCTGCTCTCCCATCACTGATGTGGGGGATGGGTTAGTCCCGCACTGAAGGTCTTGTTTCAAGATGAAGATAATGATGAGATAGGAGAGTCTGGGTCTACCATCACAGGAACACCTGCCCCAGATAGAGAAAGGGGGCTGTGGATTTTAGTGGAAGATGCACCTGAGATTTCTCAAGTGACTTAACCCATTATTAAAGAGGAAGGACATCTAGGCTCCCAAATTAAATGCAAGCTCAATTAGAAATTTTGCTAAAATTTGAAATTATAACGATTTCTCCCCCTAAACGACAGGATTATGTGGCATCGCCGAGAAACTGACAGGTAATTTGAGAAACTATGGTTCCTTGGACTCTGTAGTTAATGGAGAATTTAGCACCAATTCCCGTGTAATTTGCACTTCTGAGAAGCAGAATTATTATAAAGTCAGACATCTCCAGCACTTTCAACTCTTGGATCTGCCAGGCTTTAAGATGACCAGGAATGTAGAAGGACTAGGGTCAAAGGTCACCATTTCAATATCTGAGGCTGCCTGGCTCCCCCAAACTGGCATTTGAACTGAAGAGTTGGAAATTGGAGGTGACATTCAGAAGTCTCTGAAAATTATAACCCTGACTTCCTCCTGGAGAAGCTTATCTGAATCCCAGCTTCCCCTTTGATGAGGTTACTGAAAAGGCACTCTGCTCCACGCTCTTGAAAGATAACAGACAGCGCCAGTGAGGCCCAAGTGTATCCCTTGGGGGAAAACAGTAGCAGATGTAACAAGCAGAGACACTAATTAAGGGTCTGGGCAACTTGCTGAGGATGAGGGAGTCTGCCCCGATGCCTCTTCTCTCTGGGCTTCTTGCAGGAGTGATGCCCTGAGTCATAATGGATGCTCTTCAACACTGCTGCCCCAGGAAGCAACATTAGTACTGGAAGGGAACACTCCTGGAGACCATGGATCCCCTGCCCCTCCACTGGATATTCCATTTGTCTCTTTGTCCAACAGGGATGAGACACAGACACCAAAGCTGCCTCCTCCTCAGGCTTCAGGTAGGGCATGCCAATCCCAGTTAGTGTGCTCCTATACTCTCACTTTCATTACCTGCTATGAGAACAAGATATATTTTTTTAAAAACAATTGGCACAGTTGTAAAGGTCAAAGAGTAAGTATTTTCAGTTATTGATCAAAATTATAATTTTTCTATATAAATACATGGGATTTAGACATGACTTCGAATAATGCTGAGGCAATTTAGAAATTAATGTAAAGGGGACTGGGAAGATGATTCAGTGAATAAAGATGCTTGCCACCAAGTCTAATGACCTGACTTTCATCCCTAGGATCCACACTGGGAAAGGAGAAAATGACTTCCTACAAATTGTTCTCTGATCTCTGTCTGCATTTCTCTGGGGAGGGTGTCACATGCACACACACACACACACACACACACACACACACACACAGCTGGCGAGATATCTTAGTTATTGAAGTGTTTGATGTATAGGCAGGGGACCTGAGCTAACTCCCCATTGCTAGTCTCCAAAGCTAAGCATGAAGGCATGTGTGCAGAGGAAAGGGGCAGACCCTTGAAGATTCCTGGCCATCCAGAATAACTGGATTAGTGAGCCCAGGTTCCTGTGACAGGTCCTTTTTAAAAAATCGATGTAGCTGGGTCCCGAGGGATGACAGTTGAGTCTGTCGCGTTCTCTCCACTTTTACCAGCATATATGTGCAGGCACATCTATGCATCCAGGCACTCATACACATACCTCCCTACACACATGATTTATATATAAAGTCTATGTTCTCATTGTTCATCAGGTATGCAATGAATACTGTGTACAAGGTATATTACCCACAATAAATAAAAGAATAAAAGGATGAGTCTAATACTCTTTTTTGTCTTGTTTTGTTGTGGGGGATAATATTTCTCTGTGTAACTGCCCTGAAACTCATTTTGTAGACCAGGCTGGCTTTGAACTCACAGAAATTTACCTACCTCTGCCTCCTGAGTGCTGAGATTAAAGGCGTACACCACCGCCATCCAGCAATCATGACTCATCCTACAGACTCACACTATAGTGAATAGTAAGGATGCTATAGGACTAACAGGTGAAACAGAACATTGCTGAAATTCATGCAATAAGAGATTATTGTATGGCCCTATGTCAATCTCATGACTAGGTGTCATCATTTAGTTTCATGAATTCTTCAAAGATATAACAATAGGATTGTAAATATGCCAGAGAAGCCACCATAGTCCATCCTATTACTTATAAAATTAATCCACACAATGCGTAACTAATTGTTCTATGTTAAACCAAGCAGTGTCTTTGTAAAGCAATTACAAAACCCTTCATATTTTACATCTAGAGTATCTACATGGAAAAAGACAGTTTTAGGAGCCTACAACCAAGGGCTTAGGGCCAGTGGACAGCTGACATGACACCCTCAGATTAACACCAAGCCTGAATTAAACCTTTGGATGTCAGGAAACATGTGCAGAAGTTGACCTATCAGGTACATGATCCCGGAGGGCTCAGTTGATAAGGACAGGTACAGTGTACTCCTGCAGGGCCAGGGGCTTGTGCCTCCCAGGACCACTGTGAAGCAACAGCTTCTTGGAACCGAGAGCCCACGCCGAGCAGTAAACAGTCACTGGCTTTGCAAACAGTGTGTTCACTCCCAGACCGAAGAGTAATCTTCTTATGTG
This sequence comes from Sigmodon hispidus, assembly GCA_004025045.1. NCBI lineage: Eukaryota > Metazoa > Chordata > Mammalia > Rodentia > Cricetidae > Sigmodon > Sigmodon hispidus. The sequence continues at coordinate 49,556 of PVIH01000513.1, forward strand.
CACAGTGTGGAAAGGACATCTGGTCCCAGGACAGTCTTTTCAGCCACAGCCACACACACAGAAACCAGTTATTGTGTGACCATCATTCTCTAAAATAAATGACAGATAACTACAAATCTGGGGAACTCACACATGGACACACTATCTTTATAAAGGTCCTTATGGAGCATAAAACTTTAATAATCCAGGTCTTAGGTACAATAAGAGATATCTGTAAATGATGTTTTAAAACAGATGTGCCAGAGTTTGTGGCAATTATCTTATTCATTCACGCTGCATATTCTCTTATGCCTCTGTGTATTTGTGCATGTAGAGCCTGAGGTTGATGTCACATGTCTTATTCTATCATCCACTACCTTAGTTGTTCAGATGGGGTCTTCTCATTGATCTGGCTAAACTAGCTTGCCAGACAACTCACCCACAGTACTGAAGTCATAGGCATGCACCACCACATTTGGCCTCTCCATGAGTGCTGGGAATTCAAACCCAGATCCTCATACTTGTACATAGCACTTTACCCAATGAACCACCTCCCCAATCTCCATTTTAATGTCTTTCTTAGTAGAATTAATCTTGTATGCCCCAAAATTCCTGTTAGAATATCTGGATCTGGTTGGTACCAACAGGTTAACTTGTATGTTCAAATAGTAAGATGAGTAGCGTAAGGCTTAACCATGTCACTGGGAAATATCAGGTGACTATATTGACTGTCTTTCTTTCAGAAGAACCTTGCTTTGGATACAAACTTTGGTCTGTCATGTCAATTAACATGTATCCACTCAGTGCCTAGAACAGTGCTTGGCATATAGTAGGCACCTGATAAATATTTATTCAGTAGATGATTGAAGGGTAAGTTTGTTGTCTCTGTGAATTGCTTTCAAGTTGCTGCTAGCAAGTAAGGCGGCTTCTGTACTAGTTGAACTGGAATGTGTATTATCTATGCAAGGAAAGTTCATTCCTGTATTCATTTATTCTCCATTTACTTAGTTATTTATTCATTCATTCAAAACCAGCTATTTAGCATTGACTGTGTGCAAGTCACTGTGATGGGAGACATAAACTTGCATTATGGGAGACACAAAGACGGACAAGACACATTTTCCACCATCAGAGAAGTCGTACATGTGTTTATGTTGTGGGGAAGGCGTGACCAAATAGAGCAATTGGATAAGGGCTGAGCTAGAAAGGCAGCCCCCCAGGTGCCTTAATTCTAAGATCTCATGATACAGAGATCTAAGGGCTGATTTAAGATAGTTTCTAGGCAACATAAAATCTAGTCTTATTGAGGCTTAAATGTTAAATATCTTTCCATGGTGAGTACTTTATGGAGAATATGCAACTTAAATAACTTGATATTTGGAAAAATCTTTGGGTCTGGCTTCTGAGAAGTCTTCCTCTTACAGGATCAACTGCTACACAGACTGTATCTTTCATAAACTAGGTAGATGAGTAGTTTAAGCTTAAGCTCAGGCTGGCCTTCATCTTAGCTGGTAACTACCCTAAAGACCCTGTGTGCCTTCTTGCTGCTCTACTGAACCACATGGATCTGCAGTTCCAAGCATAGCATCAGTCACATCCAGTATAAACCAGGGGAGGATACTAGAACTCAAAAGCACACAGAAATGAGCTGTAGGCAGAATAATTCCTTCCATTAGATAAACCTTAGTTACTAAAATATTTGTTCTTATACATTATCTTATCAGATAGGGACACTGAGTCTCCAAGTGGGATTCTCATTTGTTTAGGCCAATACACTTGACCAGTGGTAGCACTAGTGGTATATTTTCTCAACCACATGAAGCTTCCTATGAGGTGGCAACTGTAAGTAAACCAGGAATTCACCCCCCCCACCAAGATTCTATGAAATGCTCTCACTGCGTATCTCACTGAATTCATCACTAGAGTGGCATGACCCACTGGGCCCCGAAGGCCATCCAGTGACAGCATGGGGAGGGATACTCCATCTTCATGCTTGTCCGATCCATGAATGTATTAAGGTATCACAAGGAGATGGCACCAGGAGACTGGACCACAGCCAAAACCAAAGTCACCAGGTGAAAGCACAGGCTGGGTTGGCAGATAGACTCTGTCTCAGGTCCCCAGAGCAGAGAGGAGACACAACCTTTCCATTCTGAATGGGGCCAAGTCCAGCTGCTCTAGTGTCAAAGTGTTTGTTCATGATGTCATTAGCCCTTTGAAGCTACCATCAGGAAGGGTCACTTCAGATGACTTTAGAGGCTTTTGCCCACAGGCTTTTCCAGTGTACTCAAAGGCCTAAACTCAAGTTCGATTCTACCCTTCAGAACCTAGATGGTTCTGGCAAGTCTCCAGAGAATGGGGGATTAAATAACACACCCCAAATATGCCACTAACTTTGAAGAAGAATCATGTAAAAGAATATTTATGAAAATTCTTTGGAAAATTGTATGTAATGCATTCACATGAGTATTTTCTTCAGAATAGAAAGCTGAAGTGAAGCATCCATGATCAAATCCCAGCTGTTCAAGGGCCTCCTGTTCACATCCCAACCACAGGCAAAGACAGCTCAGAGATCCACTGCTGAGATCAGAATTTTCATGCTTACAGTTCTGCTAATGACCTAAGTAGTAGATCTAGGGCCCTCTGTGCCAATGACAGAGGGACCAAATTTGAATTCCCAGTTTTATAATAATATCAATCAACACACACTGAGTGCTGGTTCTGCACCAAGTCCTCTGCTAAGTTCCTTGTCTGTGTGAACGTATTTAATATTGTCAAGGAAGGTGTCAGTCAGACATTCAATAAATATTTTTTGACTATATGCAATGTGCTAGACTCTAAAATTGCCACCAAACTAAAGAGATGGAAAGATAATATTTCTTAAAAAAAACTCATGGTTTTGTGGAGAGACAAAAATTTAAAAACACAACATAACATATCATGTATTCGAAGTTAAGGTGACAGAAGACTTGGGTTTCTGAGGAAGTGAAGCAAGATGGCCCAGCCCAGGAGCTAAGACTTGAAAGATATTATTTGTGACCAAAGTTAGACTTGCCATCTGTGCAACATAATAGAAAGAGCACCCCTCAAATTATCCCTGGGAAAATAAATACTGCTCTGTATCATGTAGACTCAGTTAGCTGCACCAGAAGCCAGATAATGACACAAATATGATCGTGTGAAGCAAGATATTACAACGTATTTCATAAGCTGCAGTGATATTTTCTCAGCTCATGAAAAACAAGATAATGCCCATAAAAATAAGATATTATGGTAAAATCGGTATTAATTACTAGGAGCCAAAGTGCACTGCTTGAGGCTGTAAAACTTTTAATATTCCAGAAGAAAGCAGTTCAAGGAACAGGCTAGCCACGAGTGCTTAATCACTTGGCAGTGCCCCAGCCTATCTTGGTGAACAACAGAGCCAAGGCAGTACAATCAGTCCCAAGCAAACAACCCCGTGAAGCGTGGCTAATTTGGCTGAGATGGCTGAGTGGGATGAGGTGGGGGTGCTGGGAGCAGAAAGTGTCTTCTTTGCATTTTCCTTTCTCATGTCTGATGAACTGGGATCAGCTGAGAGCCACTGGCTTTCCCTTTGGGGGGCTTTTGGCATAGCATGGACCATTGGTTCCTTAAGGTTGAGCTTTTGCAGTTGCTGTTGCTATAGATGAACACCAAAGGTCCTTGGTAGAGGATGGACATTTTTATCTTCTGTCTTCCTCCCTATCCTTCTTCAGCCATAAACACATGATATGCAGGTGCACGTGTTACACACACACACACACACGTATACTCCATGCACTGAGCACCTGCCTTATAAATACCAGGATTCATCTAACTGCTTCCGTTTCCCTCTTTGAATGTTAGACCCTTTTGGTGACAGCCTCTCTCATGTGCCATAAACGAAATAGAAACATATGCACATGCAGTGATAAAACAGATCCGAAATGGCATCTCTGCCGCCTGTTGTGTGGCAGCTGAAGTCAGACATCTTAATGTATGATATTATGGGAATTACCCACATTAAGATAAAATATCTGGATTTAAGTAACTATCTTTTGCTCTGAATTAACTTGAAGATTGAACTCAGCAAACAAAGGCAGATGACTCGGGGTTCAGGCAATTTGCTTCCCAGTCACTGCTTTTCTGGTAGTGACACCATGGAGGGGTTGCAATGGGTGTTTGTAGTTTGGTTAATGGGGTCGGGGAAGCAGGGAACCTGGTTGTGTTTTCCAGATACCAAGGGACACCAGGAGGCTACCAAAAGGTATGTTTGAAAGAACATTAGGAATTTGGTGTTGTGAGAATTTGCTTTATACCTAAGGCTTAAGTGTTAAGTGGGGAGGCCCTAGTATGCAGTGGTTTTTTTAAAAAAATAGTACTTGAATGAATGTCACGGTGTCTGTTTCCCTTATTCTTTTGTTGGCAGTTGAAAAAAATTGTGTGTGTGTGTGTGTGTGTGTGTGTGTGTGTGTGTGTGTGTTGTGACTGTTCAACCCATGCACCTGTACAAATGCATGCATGTGCGGGAGTGAGCACACACACACACACACACACACACATTTGGATTTCAGAGAAGCATGTTGGATATCCTCTTCTATCATTACATCTGGAGCTAAGCTGGAAACTGGAAAGCCTCAGCAATCTTCTTGTCTCCATCTCCTCAAAGTGTTGGAATTATGGGATTGGACAGTCAGCCTAGTTTTTTATGTGAATGCTAGAGATTTGAACTCATGCAGCAATAGATCTCACCCACTGAGACATCTCCTCTCCACCTCCACCATTTAGTATCAGCACAAGCTTCTACTTCCTCACCTAGTTGGAATCTGTACTGCAGTACTACCAGCATTAGGTGTGAGGGTCTCCTTCCTTAAAGGCCTTTACAAGAACTGATGGGGTCAGCTGTGGTCCTAGTTGTTGGGAGTACCCTTTCTAGCTGTCCCCTTTGTGGGCTACCATGCAGATCTGACTAGGTAGAATGAGGTGGCCTTATTCATTTGTGCCATGAGAGACTCTAAGAATCCTCAGGTGTTTGGGGATGCATGCCAGACATTCTGGGCTGATGCTGTGTTGTTGAGTGGACCTGGGGACCATATCCAAGATTGTTGATTTTGCTTTGTTATGAGTAGTTTGAGGTTCCCAAGTGTCTTAGGTTCACATGGAAAAGCTAGGTAAGTGGCTTCCATGCCACCAACCACAGTGTTTCACCAGCCTCACCCATTTCACTGGGATCAGATGGGTCAGAGAAAACAATTCAAAACACCAACTTGTGATTAAATTGTGGTATATGCAAACTTTTGCTTTCCCAGGATAGTTAAATGCAGTAAGCTTCAAGACAGGCTGACATTTGTATCCTTTTAAAAGGTGCTCATTGGCTTTACAAAGAATCTGGTATTCATGAGGTGTTAGGGACTGGGCTGGAAGCAGAACAGATAAAAAAGAACAGCGCTAATTTCTGACACTAGGAGTTGGTGTGTGAGACATAGACATGCGCACAGCACTGCAGAATAAATTATATGAAAATGACTGAGGCATGAGATCAAAGAAGAAGAGAGACAGATGGTGGGTAGAGGTTCCAGGAGTCACTGCAGAGGTACCAGTCACCATCCAGGAGATGCGGGGTACCTTGACATCAGAGCTGGGACAGTTGCCTGCACTCCCAAGAAACTAGTGAGAGACCCAAGAAGAGAGTTTACCATAATAGAGAGATCATAAAAACAATTTGTTGACAAATTGAAGACTTAGTGTGAAAGGCCAAATTAAATGTTTTGGAAGTAAATAAAGAAAGCTATCTTAGTGACTATGAGCTAGGGAAATTCCTCCAACGAAACACACAAGGCATTAATAATACATTCAAACCCTAGTAAACTTAGCTACATTAAAATTAAAAATGTGTGTTCACCCACTCAATGGCATAAAGAAGGTAAAAAGATAAGTCATAGATGGGAAGAAAGAGATCCGCAACACATAGGCACAGTAAACAATTAGTATCCAAAATACAGAGAATTGAGACATGTGACAGAGGGTGAGATGGGAAAAGAGATTCTAAGGTAAAGAGAATCTGAAGGGTGAATAGTCAAGATACCATGGGAACGGGCCAGGGTGGGGGCCACAGCAGGGGGAGGAGCCACAGCACAGAAGGAGGCAAATGCAGAGGCTAGCTAAAGCATGGCTGATGGTTAACTTTCCAACATGGACCCAGTTGGCCTCTGGCAAATCACTGGGGGAAGGTTAGAGCAGGAAAGGATTCATTCATAGATATCACACCGAGTCATACGCCTACTCCTGCATCCACATCTGGGGCACTTCTGTGCTAGGTCTTCAACCCACCGAGCATAACAGATCAGGTAGGGCTAGATTTGACTGGACTTGGCAGTCCACTCCACCTATTAGACTTCCTTCATCCTCTGATTCCTGCTGGGGTCGCTGCACCACAGGGTGACCTGTGATTGTCCCACAACAGCACAGAGGCTGACAAAGTAATCTCCCTTGGCTACAGCAACCAGTGTCACTAGACACAAGCCTCTCTTCAAGAAAATTCTTCAAAGACCCCCTCGCCTTGAAATGCTGTGCACTTCTTCTCCAGGCTCTTAAACAGAATAATTCATTAGTCAGTGAAGAACAATCAATATCATACTCTGACAATTTACACACTGACTCTGTTTACCCAGTGGACCCTCTCTGATAATATTATTTATGATCCTAAATAACTCCTTCGGCATTCAATAGAGCCAGGGCTGCCCTGGGGACTAGGGCACAATCAAGTTATAAAGACATATGGTTTACTCAGCCCTGAAAATGTCCAGACACATTTCACTGATAGGAGTCTCACATTGGCCCCCATTTCTGGTCCTTTCTACAACCTTCCTGATGGTTCCTGCAGGAGGAGACATCTCTCTCAAAGTAGACATTAAAGAAAGACATCCAGGAAAGGTGGCTGCCAAGGGGGATTTAAAAAAAAAAAAAAAATGCTGTTTCAGAACTCTTTAAAGTTCAAGGCACTTTGAAAGGATTGTAGATTCTCAGGATAATTAGCAATTAGGGTGTTGATGGGCTTAAACACAGGTGCCTGGGGTAGAAGAGAAAGCTGTGTGTGTATGTGTCTGTGTGTGCATGTGTGAGGTACATGCACGTATGGACATGCATGTATGTGTATTAGCCAGAGCAGGAAGAGTGAGATTTGGTTTGAAGCAGAGCAGAGAATCTGCAAGGGCTGAGAGCAAAATAAATACACTGCGGTGCACAAGGACTCAGGGTTATCTAGAAAGTCATTTTGAAAGAGAAGGAGAGAGAAGGTGAGTCTATGCACTTAAAAACATATCTGTTAATTATTTGATTTGTCCCAATGAGCATGTATTATTTATGTAATTAAGGTACACAGAAGAGGCGAGATACCCTCTTCCTCCTCCTCTTCCTTTTTCTCCTCCCCCTTTCCCCCCACCCCCCTTCCTTTTCCTTCTCCTTCCTCTACCCTGTACCTTGCACCCAGACTGGAGACGTCATGGCAGATTTTGATATCACCACTGACTGTAGACTGTGGTGCTTCTGCGTGTACACTCTGAGCCCATTTGGTAGGAGAGGGTGCAGAGGCAAAGGCCCAGGATAGCAAAGAGTGGAGCTAAGAGTCAAAGATGGAGGAATGTTGATATCCTGACTTTCCGTTTCTGAGAACAAATGGCCTTACTCTCCTCAGCAGAGCAGACTCCCAGTGGAAAAGGCTGGCCCAGAGAGGAGAGAAAAGCCCTGGCCAGGGGCCTCCTAGCTATCTGCATCATGGTGTGGTGATTCCAGACTGGTGGAGGAGCTTCTGAGGCTGGGAGAAAGAACCCAGACACTTGGGGCTGTGACAGCTTTTCAGAAAGCCTTGGGTACGTGCCAGCCTCTGGCAGTCACACTTGAAAGCTGCCCTTTCCACATATTCTTCACAAGGCCCAGAGCTCAATGAGAGAGACAACGCCATCCCTGCTGGCTGGATGAGACAATGAAGAACTCCAGCAGGCACACCCTGACCTGGTACAGGAACTCTTGACTCCCTGGGACTCAGCCATCTCTCCACTAGCGTGGTGTTACTCTTCCTCATGAAACTGAGGTATCTGATGGCCAGCAGTGGGTGGCTGAGCATAGGTCTGGCCCAAAGTGTAATCTGTGATACAGGCTTCAAAGCTTAGAAATACATCAGAGTCCAGGAAAACTACCCTTTTGTCTAGCCTAGCTGTTCTCTGCTTCCATTGGCAGCTGGATCCTTACTTCACAAGGGTCTCATGGATGTTCTGACATGTCTGTCTCCCTTCTCTCTTCCTCCCTCCCTCCCTCCCTTAATCCTTCCTTCCTCTCTCCCCGCCCTCAGCTCCATCACCCTCCTTTCTTTACTTCCTTTCTCTCTCTCTCTTCATTCTTTTTCTTTTTTGTCAACTTATTTTAAAAGATTTACTGAATATTTCTCATATTCCGAACACTCAGACACTTGGCTATAAGACGCTCATAACTCACTGTTGAGAGACGAGATGGGCTTACATTGTGCAAGGTTGGTGGAGGAGCCTGTGGTGATACATTGTATGTCTAACAAAGTTTACCTGAAAAATCAGAGGACAGAGCCACCCACAGAGCCAAGCCAAGAAGGTCAGGGAGTGGTGATCCAGGCCTGTAATTCCAGCACTTGAGAGGCAGAGATCCTCTAGATCTCTGTGAGCTCAAGGCCAAACAGAGATAGGCAGTGGTGGCACACACCTTTAATCCCAGCACTAGGAAAGTTGAACAAGGAAATGAGATAACTGGGTGGAGAAAGAGGAGACAAGAATTCAGCCCTTTGCCTGTGACCCCCTTCCCTTTTGACTAAGGATTCAGAGGCTTTCAGTCTGAGGATTTGGGAGGAGTGGCTGGGTAAGAAGTGGCTTGTTTCTCAGTCTCTCTGATCTTTCAGATTTTCCTCAATATCTGACTCCTATAAGACCAAGCAGAATTGGTGCAATAGGAACCTGTGAGAGAGGCAAGATCAAGGGCTGTGTGATGAGAAGCTGTTGTCTGAACAAGTTTCCTGCATGAGATTAAATTATTGGGCAGCTTCCTTAGGTTTCCCACAGTCTATTCATAAGCTCTCTCGAGAAGCAAAGTCCTGTGATACTGGGTACACATTTGGACAGGTCCATGACTTAAAGAAACAAAAAGGTCAGTGAAATAATACCCCAAGTGATATTTAAGTTCTACTCACATTTAGAATACCTTGTCCCAGGCAGCAGAGTTTACAGATTCACACACGTATACCTACTTCTCTTCTCTCAAGCCAGGCTCTCCACATCTGGCTACAAGCTAAAGAGTCAGCTTCCATTTTCTAAGGTCCCATTATCTGCCTGGGGCTCTACAATCAGGGCCTGACTCAGAATATTCCATCCCTCTCATTTGTGAGCTTCATTTTGGTAGACCATGGGACCATTGTTTTGTGAAAATATATTCTTAGAAAGTGACTGAGGTACCACCTGCTCCATGCCCCCTACTCCACACACTGAAGTACCTTGCATCCCCTGCTGTCACTGTGATGGATTTGTCAGAAAGTGTCCCCTTTCCACTATAGGAGCCAGACACTTGTTACTGAATGGTCCTATCAAACAGCTTTTGAAAGTTTGAGCCAAAAGGCAACCATACCCTCCTCTCCCCACAACAAGGGAGAACACAGCTCAGCCCTCTCCAAAAAATTCTCCTCACAATCATCATCCTCTCAACTTCCAACCCACTTGTTCCTTCACACCCTTGAAGAGAGTGAGGATATTGGAGTCACAAAACCACTTTCTGGATATTTCTTTAATACTAAGCCAACTCAGATCTTTGGCTCTGACGTTGGAAATTAAAGAAAGGCAATGATAATTTTGTCTGGGGAGATTAAAGGATACAAACATGTGGGGATGGGCACTGTGTGCTGAGTGACAAGGAGGGCATCACAGAAGAGTGCCATGATTCTCCTTATGCACGGGAGCTAGCAGGTCAAGGTGCTACAATGACTGGAGTAGTGTGAAGCTGGTAAGGAACCTCTGGCTATCTACCATGGTCCTTGGCCCCAGGAACATTTTCCCTGGGACATTTTTATTGGAGATTTTAGGTAGCCCTGGTTTTTTGTATTTTTATTGATGTGTAAACAAGCTTTGAGAACCTTGAATATGCTGTTTATTATTTGCGTTCTTCAAAATGTGAGTATATGAGAAACTTGGAATTGAACCATCTCACACCTAAAGTTCTGGGGAAGAACATGTGTGTACTTCAGGGTAAGACAACTCAGAACATGACCACTCAAGGATTCCCCCACTCTACGTAGATGCTTAAAAATGCCTCTGCCTGGATCCAGCATGGTGAAAATACAGTGATGACCTCTATTTCTTTGAACTTGAATTTAACTTGACAATTTGGACTTTGTCTGGACTTTAATTCACAAAGACTAAATTCTTTGATTTTGGTCTTTAATCTCTTTGGAATTTTTAATCTCTAAATTCTCCCCTAGAAATTTGATAATGGGAAAGGTTTATATCCAAATTGGGGGCATCTTATTTTGGCATTTATTATTGAAGAATCTTCATGCATTTTTTATTAGCTCTTTATGCATGTTATTATTGAAGTATCTTCACGCTGCTATTAAATCTCATTACAGAACCTCTGATGAGTTTTTTGGGCCATGTGGCTGGACATAAATTTGGACTGGAAATAGAATAGGCTCTGAACTTTCAGCCTTGGGCATAGCATATCTTTGAAGTTGATTTCATTAATGTACTGCTAGGGCTCACTGCAGAGCCTTATGGCAGCAAGATCAATCATGTCTTACAATGGTGGTAGGAAGATGCAGGTAGGATCAGGGATGCTGGTGCTGGGTAGCAGCCTGATGTTAGTGAGGCAGGACAGCTGGATTGGCAGCTCCTTTTTTACATGGAGAAGATAATCATATCCCTGGGTTGTGAGCACTAAGAGATAAACTTAATTATCACAGGCACTAGGGAATGCCCACTCCTGTGATGACAAATTTTTATTATCAACTTAACTGGATATAGATTCATCTAGGATAGGTACTACCAGGAGTTTATGTGAAGACATTTTAGAGATGGCTGACTGGGGAGAAAAGGCCAGCCCTGGATACAGGCTGTATCAGACCAACAGGCTGGGAACAGAGATTGAATGAAGTGGAGGAAAGGAGAAAGCAGAAGAGTGTGCGCATGCCCCTCGCTCTCTGCTTTCTGGTCCCCAGAGCAGGTGGCTTCAGGTTCCTGATGGCATACCCACGACATCATGGAGTTTGTCTTTAAACAACACACCCTTTCAATCTTAAGCTGCATTAAAACAGTAACTAATGCACCTTACAGGGAGCTTCCTAAAGCCGGGCGCCTCTCTGCTTTCCTCCCCTCCCACTTACCATTTGTCTTACCCATTCTGTCCCCACTTCCTCCAGTCTCCACAGGCAGCCCGTGCCAAGATGAGCACAGACAGGCCCCACTGTGGAAGATCCAAGTTAGGCTGGAGATCAAATCAGTTCCAGAGTAGAAAAGCCATTTATTTTGGTCAGATAAGAACCACAACCTCCTGTTTAACCTTAAAGGGTATGTTTTTGTCTTTCTTTCTCCGGTTCTTGGTTCATCACAGAGATGTTGCTGGAGTCTAGGAGGGAGAAAGCAGTGTTTCATGCTTGCCCCCGTTACGTCCTAGTAGCAACCCTTTTGGACCAGTGGCAAAGTGATTTCTCAGCTGTGAACTAACAGTTTTCTTTGGAATGAATTGTGCTCTTTCAATTTTCCACTTCAAAAGCACACACTTTAGCAGAAGTCACTTTATGGCAAATGAAGAGAGGGATTTCCCCCCGGGGAGAGGGTTTTGATACTTAGCAGAGGGCAGAGGGGGCTGGCTTAGGAGTTCCTATTCTCTCCAACTGGGAAGTCACCAGGGGGTCTTTTTGATATCTTCATCCTCACAGCCAATAAAGTTGTGGTTTACGATATGCTGGTGATTAAACAGTGCTCCAAGCGACTGACCTGCATCCTGGTAGTCAAAAGTTCAAGACCATGAGATGGGTTAGAGATGGCTGAGCATGCCTGCCTCGTGAAGAGGCAGGAAGTGCTATGTGGGTTGTTGAGGGGTTACTTTACAATATCTTCTGTTCAAAGACTAAACCAGCAGCAGAGTTATGAGGGCAGTATGTTTTACACAGTGACTGACTGAGACCACTCCTCATGAACCTCTCTCCAGGGTGCAGAGTGCTTCTGTCTTCTTCACTAGCTTCACTATCTCTGTTTACACTGCCTTCTCCCTCATCAGCACCACTATGCTTTAGAGCACACTTGTAGGTAGTAGGCAGTGAGTAAGCTCTATCATCTCCTCACCACAAGCCAGTGAAATAGATATCATCATCATGAATACCTCCCACTTTTAATGGGAAGCTGAGACAAATTAAAACAGGGTTAATGCAAATTGAGTATTCTTTACTCCAGAATGATGCTTAGTATTGGGAATGCTTCAGATTTTAAATATGTGTGTGTGTGTGTGTGTGTGTGTGTGTGTGTGTGTGTGTGTGTGTATTTGTGTTTGGAACACTTGCATATACATATAAGTCCTTGGGATAGGACTTGAGTCTCAACCCAAAATTCTTATGGTTCACATTCATTCTTTCTCTTTATAAATATCAAAGATAATTCTTAGAAACTATGTATTATACATCTGCATTTTTCCCCACATGTTTCTATTCGTGTGGGAGTATGTGCCAGTGTGAATGCACTTATATATACATGTATGCAGAAACTTGAAGTACACATAAAGAGTCTTTCCAGAAGAAGGATCTTTCAGGTGAGCCCAAAGCTGGCCAATATGGCTATTCTGGCTAGTGAGCTTGCTGTGTCTCTGGGGCACTGGAATTATAAGTAAGCTGCCATGCCCACCAAGCATTTACACAAACCCTAGGGATCTGAACTGCAGCCCTTCCACCTTTGCGGCGGACACCTTAACCACCTAGCAACCCCCCCAGTACTGCCCCTGAGTTTTTTGACTATGGCCTGTCACGTGAGGTAAAGCGTGAGATGTTCTACTTGTTTTATGACATGACTCAGATGAGTCTTTTACATTTTTATACTTACATTTTGAAATCAGTTTTCAAAATTTCAGATTAGAAATGTTTAACTGGCAAATGGTGGTGGCAGAATTCCGATATGCACTGCCGTGACTCCAAAATCAGTAGGTACACTGCTCACTGGTGTTGCTCATCCACTGTCTTCTTGGATGCTTCCTGTGATGAGGTACTCACTAGTCCCTGAGTTTCCCACCGAGCTATTGGGCAGAGTACAATTCTCTCTCACCAGGTCAGGATTTTCTGCTTGCAGCCACCCATGCAGCTTCTTGACCCCTATGATGACACATTTGATGTAGGCAGGACCCAGTTAATGCTTTGCCACTGAGCCCTGCAGGACCTGGGAGGGTTGCCATGTAAAAGGCTGACCCATGGAGCTGGCATTCCATTGCGTGCTGTGAGGCTTAAAATGGGTGTGCTGGGATCCACAGAACCTTGCCTTCCTGTGGGGTGGACCCTGAGGAATAGCTGAGACACCTGCCGTGTGCCCCTCCTCCTTCAGCCCTCCCATGGCCTTCCCCTTCATGCCTAGACTGTACTTTCCCTGCTTTGGGAGGTCTCTCCACACTGATGCTGTTTGCAGGGTTGTACATCTACCTCTGCAAACCTGCCAAGTGTTCTGGCTGGATGAGGCTGTTCACACTTGGAATGCTTGTTTACCTATCTCCTGCTGAACAAATTTACAAAGTAAACATTTTGGGACATCTCAGAGATTAAAAAAACATCAAAAACAGAGCTAACACAACTGCGTGTCCTCTTCCATCCCCTTGTTTCTAACTAATGAATCAGAGGGTGGGATTAGCGCAGATTCAAGTCCTTGGCACCAGCTCAGTTCTGACATGCTGTATCCACCCAGCTCCGTGCTTTCTCCGTTAACTCTCGATCTTCTAGGAAGGGATGGCAAGCAGAACATGGGCTGCTAACTCAACCGGATCTGGCTTCAAACTCCAGCTCTGTTCCTCAGTAGCTGTGTGATGAGATCGCTCCATAACATCTCTGTGGCTTGGTTATCGCATGGAACACTAATGTCCATGCTCTGTCATTGTGGCAAACTCTTCAAAGCAAGTGATTTCCGTCAGTTCACTCGGGACTATTGAATGAAGGGTCAGGAGTGGGAGATGGCAGCTGGACAACCACAGAGGCCCTGAGCTTCCTGGGCAATCATCAGACCTTGTTTTTTTTTTTTTATTTTTTGTTTTTTTCTTTTTTCTTTTTCTTTTGTGACTCCACCTGCCATGCCTTAACTTAGGTTTTCTTTTTTTCTCCCCCCTCCTTTTGAGGTTCTGAGTCTGACCTTATGGCTTCATTTATGATGTATGCTCTACCAGGGATCCATATCCCCAGTTTTTCTACCTTTTGAGAGATGTGTCATTGTGATGGGAACATGGGAAAGGCATTCAGAGTCTCTTGAAGAAAGGTGAGCAGCGTGATATGAGCCCCAATGGCTGACTCTAGCTTTATGGGGTCTCAGGGAAGAGAAAGCACAATTCTAATGTAGAGAAGCACCCCTACTCCTCTGTTCAGTAGCTGCCACCTCCTCCCCCCAGCACAGACCCTGCCTCTGCAGATATCTTCATGTGCCCCATAGCAGATGTCTTCAACATTGTCTCTTGCGTCCTCTCTTCCTTTGAGGACCATCCACTCTTTCTGGAATGTTACATACACAATTATCATTTTGAATGCCTCTTCTAGCAATGTCTTTTCTTCAGCCTCTCCTGACCCAGCACATCCCTCCAGATAAATTGGTTACCTTCATGTTACTGCAACCAAGCCTTGGCAGAAAGGACTTAAAGGGGAAATTATTCTTCTTGGCTCATGTTCTCAGAGGGTTTAGTTGGTGGTTTCTCAGCCCTATGAACTTGAGCAGAACATCATGGCTGCAGCAGCATGTGGCAGAGGAGAGTTGTTCCCATGATGGCAGATAAGGGAAAAGAAAATCCTGGAAGGGGTCAATACTGCCGCAGTGGGATTTTCCTCCAGCTAAGCCCACACCCTTCTTTTTATCATCTCTCAATAACACCAACATTGATTAGGAAAGAACCTTCAACATTCAATCACTTTCCTTAACCCTATCAGTTAGCAACCAAGCCCCCAGTGCTTGAGCCTGTGGGGTATGCATCTTATTCAAGTCATAGCATCAGGTGACCTCTAGCTCATCTGCCAAAGTGTCTTCTGTTCACCATGTGACTCAGACTCCCTGTTCCTTCTGTCTCCCTCCTCTCAGCTCCCAGGACACAGTACAAGCCATTGCTACATCATAACATTGCCTAGCAATTGTTTGTTTACATGGCAGTCTCCCTTGCCAGATTTAGGGCAGGGACTGTGCTTATTCTTCACCACGTTCCCAGTGCCCAGCACAGTGCCAGACAGATAATACACAATTAATAAAGCCTTGTTGTTGAACTGCATATACAACTGTACTGGTTCTCTTGCTTCACATCTCTCTTCCCGTGGCATGTTCATGGTGTCTCCTTTGTCCCGTCATTGTCCCCTTTGTCCCCTAATTGAATTTTTTTCTAGCCAGTAGCAAGGCCAGAGATGCCACACTTAGTGAATAAAGTACCTGGCAATCATCAAGAGTTGCCACCACTCTCTTAGGTGAGTAGAGCTGATGTTTCTCCCAACTCTCCCCACAACCCCAGGGTGAGCTGCGAAGGGGAAAAAACCAGCTCATCTAATTTGTCCAGCATGGAGCCAGGCTGCTCCCCCCACACCGATTCCTTTCTCCTGCTCTCCTTACCTCTGTAGGCATTTCTGAACTAACAAATCAGTCTTCATTAAGATGAGGCACACCTGTTACCTGCATGAACTCTGCCCTTCTCCCTGGTGGCAATTAGCGTGGCTCTGGCTGATGCCTCCTTCCCAGCCTTCTCGGCAAGCTATTCTTGGTGCACAGGCTATCAGAAGCTCCTGCCCAGGGGTCCTGCTGTCTGCTATTATATTGCTTGCCCTGCCATCCTGCCTCTATAGCATTCCTGAGAGAGGAATTGTAATGTGCACTGAAGACAGCGGCAGGACTCTGGTGGTGAGGACTCAGGCTCTGGGCAGGTGACGAGGTCCACACTACATTGTTTTAAACCTTAAAGATACAGTTTCAGGAGTCCTGTGTGTTTTTTTACTGTACATCACCAGCCTGGGAGAGGGTGGGGTGACAAGGTCAATCCTCTGAGGGCCAGTCTAGGTAGGTGGAATGAAGCTTCCTATACAGTGGGACCAGGGTCAGAGAGGGATAGAGGAAATGTCACTTTGAACAAAGCAAACAAGAAAATGTACTCCATGAGGTCGTATCCATCCTTTTGCTTCCAAAGCCCTTCTTTCTCCACAAAGCCCCCCTCTCTCTTTTGAGGGCCTAGGTTGATCCATCCCCATTAGCCCTAACTATGTTCACGATTAGAGGAAACTTTTATCCCATATTTTTCTAAGTCCTTGAATACCTGTAACTCTACTCACTCTATTTCATCAGAAAATGGAAGAAGAGCAGTTGTAGGCATGAGCGAGAAGAGGCTGGGGGGATGCTTACATTTATTTCAATACCTACCAGGTACCAGCATTACACTGGATCACTTATTTTATCCTCATGATAATCCAAGATGACCCCCTATACTCTCTTTCTCTCTCTCTCTCTCTCTCTCTCTCTCTCTCTCTCTCTCTCTCTCTCTCTCTCTCTCTCTCTCTCTCTCTCTGCAGAGGAGTGATGAAGAGCAGAGACACCATGACCTTTGTACCAGCATGCACCTAGTAGACAGCTGATCACTATCCCTACTGTGTCTTGTGTTTCTTTATATACTTTGCAGGGTCACCCTAGATAGCTAGGCCAAACCAAGTCTCTTTCTCGGCCCTTCCACACATACAACCGTTCTGTTAACTTGGAGTCCTTATATTTCCTGCACCCCCATGTGCTGATGACAAGTCTCAGTGGGTGCTCAGACAGGATAACTACTGAAATATGTACCTGCATTCTGAGAGAAGAAGACCTGTCCCTAGCCTGGAACTGACTAGACTCCACACCAGTACCTCCCAATGGGTACCTAGTCTCCCAAAGTGCACTGGACTCCTCTCCCAAGATGCCACTCTCTGACCTGTAGGCATGGGTTAGAGATGACCTGTTTGCACTGTATGTACATGGGTTCAGGTGCCTGGTGCTTCTTTGGTGCAGGTAAAAGGTAGAAGAAAGGTCTGAGCCCTCCTCTCCAAGGTCACAGGTCTATTCCTATATCCAAGAAGAAAGCCCAGCCTGGCATAACAGCAACTCCTTGGGGTTAAGGCCACTCCTAAGCTGGCTTCATGGTTTTAATCAGACCTTGGCAATGATCCCCACTCCATCTGCCTCCCTGGGCTTTGGAGCCCACACTCCCTACTGAGGGCCAGTCCTCTGTGTGGAGCTTATTTGGTGCCTCTGAGAGGATAGTTTGGCTCCCTGGGATCCAGGTCCAGCTTCTGACTCTACCATAACCAGTCTTCCAGCCCACTCTATGGGAGGGCTTTAGCTACCTTTATGCTTTACCTCTGAATTGGAAGCCAGTACTGGGTCAAAACCAAGGCCTCATTCTTCCAGGCAAATTCTCTACTACTGAACCACACCCAAACTCTGGAGACATTTTTATAAGGGCACTAAACCTTCTAACTATCAAAACAATTATGTTTTGACCCATAAATTTGAGGCTTATGTAAATATTTAGACTATAGCAAGCTCAAACACTAGTTTGGTGAAAACATATTTATATTTTAAAAAAATCTCATTTCTATGACTATTTTTTTATTTTTTGAAAATTTCATACATGTATACAATATATCTTGATCACATCCAACCCCCACATCTTCTCTCCAGCTCCCCCAGGCATTTGCCAACAAATACATCTCCCTTTAAAATTCTTTTTTAATAACCTACTGACCCCAGGTAGCATCGCTCTTCTGAGAACAGGTGAGGGGTTACCCACTGGGACATTGACAACCTTTTAGAAGCCACCCTGATAAAAAAAAAAAAAAATAAGCCATTCTTTCTGAAAGCATTAACTGCCATTAGCTCCGGAGATAGAGGTGCAGGCCTTGGCAGCCTCTCTCTATTCCATGCTGGGATTTCTAGCTCATCTGATTCTGGGTAGGCCTTGTGAGTTGTTGAGTGTAATGACCCAGAAAACAGCATTTCCCAGCACTCCTCCATGCACGGTTGCTCTTATATTCTTCCTCTAAAACAATATTTTTATTGACAAAATAAGATGTGTTCATTCCAGAAAGTATGAAAATTTTAGTTGTGATAAAACATCATAATCATCTATATGCTTTTCCTCACTCTTTTGTGGTACAGGGGCTTGAACTCAGGGTCTTTGCATTCTGGAATGTACTCTGTCATGGGGCTACACCTCCAGCCCTCAACCATATTCTAATGTAGATCAGGTCATATTACTTACAACTCAGGAGTAAGTTCTTCCAGATTTGGTTTGGCATATATTCATAAATGCCCACGGATAAACAGATATAAGCAAAAAGGATTTGTTCAATGGCACTAGAGTTGAACCTAGGGCCTTATGCATGCCAAGAAGTCATCTCAAGCTCTCTTTTCTTTTTCTTTTATATTTTCTGTCAGCCTTTAACTTGACATCTTCCTACAATGGTCTTCTGAGTAACTGGGGTTATAGGTATGTGCCAGTATGCCCCAATCACTGTGAAACTTTAAATAATTATTTATTTATTTGCATGTATATGTGCTTGTGGTGTGCACATGCATGTTCATATATGTGGCTGCATATGTGTGTGTGTTGTGTGTGAAGGTCAGAAGGTGACATTAGCTGTCTCCTTTTATCTCTCCACACTTGAAATTTGGATCTCAGTGACTCAGTCTAGCTAACCAGCTTGTTGTGGGGGATTTCCCTGGGCTCTGCCCTGCCCCCTCCCTCCCCCAGTGCTGGAATGACAGGTGAGCCACATGGGTCCTGGAGATCCAAACCATAATCCTCATGCTTTTATAGCAAAAGCTTTACTCACTAAACCATCTCTCCACCCCCACAGTGAAAAACATGAAGGCAGAAAAATACATTTCTTGTTTAAAACATGACAAGATATACATAACAGAAAATTTACCATAAAACCACTTTCAAGGCTGCATTCAGTGGTGTATTTGCACAGTTGTTAAAAAAAAAAAAAAGATGCAGAATGTTCTTATCTGAAAGACTGTATATGTGTATTCATGTAAACAACCACTCCCTGTGCAAGTCTGTGAATAGCAGATCCCCAGGAACCAGGGAAGAGCTGGGGACTGTGGTAACAATCTAGAGTGCTCAGTGACCAGTAAACGGTCTGATTGATGGGTCTTTGTAAGTGACTCTGCGAGTTTTGTGTTTTATCCAAAAGCAGGTGGTGTACTTGCCCTGCACTGGCTAGTTTTTATGGGAACTTGAACAGGAACATTAACTGAAAAAAAGAAAACCCTCCAAGAAAACCCTCCACCAGGCTGGCCAGCAGGCAAAGCCCATGGAGCATTTTTTGACTTATGATTGTTATGGGAGGACCCAGCTCACCGTGGGTGGTGTGACAGCCTAGTGGCCCTGGGTACCATAAGAAAGCCCTGAGGACTAAGCCAGTAGACAGCATTCCTCCATGACCTTTGCATTAGTCCCTGCCTCCAGGTCCCTGCCCTGATTTCTCTGGGTGACAGACTACAAGCTGTAAGTTGAAATAAACCCTTTCTTCCCCCAGTTGCTTTTGGTCATGGTGTTTTACCATAGCAATAAAAAGCCTAACTAAGACATCCTGTCTAGCTCACATAATCAGCATGATATGAAAATCCCAGTGATGTGTGCCCTGGCTCTCTGCATGGGATGCTGTAATCCTGGGCTACGTGTGTGTCAGCCTGAGTAGAGAGAGCTCTTCCATCCAGCCCAGCCCCAGACTCTTACCCTTATAGCCAAGCCTGAGCTCAGTGTTGGAGAAGACCCAGCTCCTGATGGATATGAATCAAGGAGCCTAACCCTTAGCCTTCCTCCTCTGGGGGGACAGACCTGTAGGATGAGGAGCTTCAACAATACATCTCTGTTGCTGCCTTCTAAATGGCTCTGGTAGATAATTTAGGGGTGTTTTCCAATTGTCCCCCAGAATTTGGAGTGACAATCAGAATATTCTTCAGCTCTGATGTTTGCTCAGACTCCAGAGACCTTCATCTTACCTCTTTTCCATCCTCTCTTCTTCCATGAAGAGAGGAGGCTCTTGTAGGGACATTGGGGAGGGGTTTTGCATGCCTGTGTCAGAGCTCTGAGTCTGAAGCAGAGGATAAAAAGAAGGAACTGAAGACACAGGGAAAGAAAGACAAGTGGAAAAGCCAAGAGATTACAAGGATCAAAAAGACATGTTTACATACAAGCACCATACCCAGGACCTTTGTGCTGGAGGCTGCTCAGGGCTAGAGGCTGCCCAGACTGGAGGCTGCTCAGACTGAAGGTTGCTCAGGGCTGGAGGCTGCACTGCTCAGACTGGGGGCTGCCCAGACTGAAGGCTGCTCAGGCTGAAGGCTGCACTGCTCAGACTGGAGGCTGCTCAGGCTGGAGGCTGCTCAGGCTGGAGGCTGCACTGCTCAGACTGGGGGCTGCCCAGACTGAAGGCTGCTCAGGACGGGAGGCTGCACTGCTCAGACTGGGGGCTGCCCAGACTGAAGGCTGCTCAGGCTGGAGGCTGCACTGCTCAGACTGGAGGCTGCTCAGGCTGGAGGCTGCTCAGGGCTGGAGGCTGCTCAGGACTGGAGGCTGCCCAGACTGGAGGCTGCCCAGACTGAAGGCTTCTCAGGCTGGAGGCTGCTCAGACTGGAGGCTGCTCAGGACTGGAGGCTGCTCAGGGCTGGAGGCTGCTCAGGGCTAGAGGCTACCCAGACTGGAGGCTGCTCAGATTGGAGACTGCCCAGGGCTGGAGGCTGCTCAGGGCTGGAGGCTGCTCAGGGCTGAGGCTGCTTAGGGCTGGAGGCTGCTTGTAACAGATACTTAGAGAAACTGTGTTCTAGGAGCCCAAGAGGACAGTGTGTCTTCAGTTATGAGGCTCTAAGCAGTACTTAGTTCTGGGGTCTCTGTGTTTATAGAACTGGAGCATCTGTGTGCCTTAGAGCTTGGTCTAGAGGGTGACAGTTGTATATCTAAAACTTTGCATGGGGTGGACATCAGGCAAGGACTCTGTGTGTATACATGAGACCCTGTTTATCAGTCCATGGCACATGCATTCACTATATATTCCCAAACATGTTTGTCCCTGATTATAGGCATACTAGTGGCCTCAAGCACAATCAGCCTCTGCTGGGCTACCCTCTTCTCATGTTGGGGCTGTGGTGATCACATGCCAGCTTAAAGTAGGTTTGCCTTGGACCAATAGAACAGGACCACTCCCCCATTTGCCATGGAACTGAATTTCTGATTGACAGGTGTTCAGGACCCAGTGGCTCATCAGTTCTTTCCCCGTTAGCCTCTGAAGTCATCCTCGTGAAATTCTACGTGGGCAGAAACTGTGACTCATGATCTCTAAAGCTCATTCTTTCCTTTTTGTTGTTCCTTGTTTTTTCTTTTTGTCACTTCTAGCATTGTTTCCTTTGTGCAAAAATGTCGCCGAGTACCACCTCTCTTGTGGGGCCCATTCCTCTTACTTTTCTTCCTTTCCAATATCCAGGGGTCAGCAGGGTGTGAGATAGCTCAATGAGAAGCCTGGCTTTCCTGCTCCATGGCCTCCACAACTGTACTTACACAGAGAAGGAGGAGATGGGTAACAGGTCCAGAGCTCACCTCTCGAGTGGGACCATCCACCAAAGCCCCAAGTTCCTCAGCTTCAAATTCACATCCCTAGAGAGACTTTAAGGTTTCGGGGAGTTTGATGTAGTAGAGAAGACTTGCTGCCTTGGGAGCTGTGGGAGGCATTCTGCTCTGGGATCTATTGGAACTGTAGAGCAGGCCAGTCATCCTTGTCTGTGTCCCACCCATAGGATGGAAAGGGTGACGCTTCCTAACATTTACAAATGACCACCTCGTGACTGGCTTCACACTTGTTAGTTTCGTCCTTTGTGTCATCTTTTGAGTCAGAAATATTGTCCCCATTTGAGAGATATGGAAACTGAGACTCAGAATATTAAGTAATTTGTCCACATGGACCAGGAAGATGAGATCTGAGACTAGCTGTTCTGATTGTTTTTAATTACCATGTAAGTTCTTGACACAACTGCATAATGGCCTGAGCCTTAGAAGTAACACAATCTGGATGCTGGAAACCTCTTTGGATTCATCCCACCAAAGGGCATGGCTCAGTTGATGAAGTATTTCTCATTCAAGCATGAGGGCCTGAGTTTGATCTTTGGCACCCATATTAAAACAAAACAAACCTGGTGTGTGGTGGCACAGACCTATGGCCTCAGTTCTGGGGACCTGGAAACAGAAGCATTGCTTGTGTTTGCTGGCCAGATACTCTAATTGAATTGTCCATCTCCAGGTTCACTGACAGTCCTTGTCTCAAAAAATATAGTGATGAGTGGTCCAATATTGACCTCTGGCTTCTATACACAAGTACATATACTGATACACATGCACCTGTATGTACACCACATGTGTGCACACACACACATACACACACATACACCACACATCACACACAGAGGCCAAGTATTCCCTCTTGAAAATCCTTTACAGACATGCCATGGCCTCGGAGCATTAGAATGCAGCCAATAAGATGATCTGTGATTTCCATGGCTAGTTAAAGAAGGTTTCCTGCTGTTCTTTCCTGGGATGCTTGGTCTGGGAGGTTTCAGCTGCTTTGCAGGAATCTGGCCACCTTGATCCTGCCACAGAGAGACAATAAGAAGAGAAGAGCAGAGGAGAAGAAAAGGGAGGGGAGGGGAGGGGAGGGAAGAAGAGGAGAGGGGAGAGGAGGGGAGGGGAGGGGAGGAGAGGAGATGGCTCGAAGCCCCGGCTGTTGTGTCTCCCTGTAGAGGTTCAGAAGGATCTGAGTCCAACAACCCCTTGCTCTCCTGTAGGAGAGAGCTTCCATTAAGAGCTGCTTCATTGATTCCAGGCAATCCCCAGATCTGCAAGCATAGTCAATTCTGATTATTATTCTGAGCTTCTGTTCTAGGTGATTGGTTATGCCACAGCAGATAATCACAATATTTTTGCCATGATAACAGGAATCAGAGCTTGAGAAATGCCAAGCAGGTCCCTGGCAGGGATGCCATCTGACCTTCCTGCTTCATCAAAACTTCCTGAGTACTCTTACTGAAACCTCTTAATTTGTGTCCAAATAAAAGCTACTTATACCTAAGCTGAGCAGCCCCCCACTAAGGAAACTTATGATAACTAGGGATATGACCTCAGGCTAGCCCATGATCCTCAAGCACTTTCCAAACCAAAAATGTCACACTTTGTGTTCAAAAGGCAGTGCACAACCAGAGGATGATGTGTACTTAAGTATCATTCCAGTGGAGCTCACAGGCTCTGAGGCGGATTTGCTTAGCTGCTCACCACTGGGTCACACTGTTCTGTATTTGCCTTAGATTGTAAATTTTGCATGAGCTTGGCTTGACTCTTCTATTCATTCTTGACACAGTTGCTCACTTTATTTTAACAGTGACTTCATCATAGTGCTTTCACCTGGGTAGACAAAGATGTCTTTTTATTCATTTTGTGGGTTTCATCAGGGAAATAGAAATGATCGCACATTATTGAAGTGTAATGATGGGACGACAGGCCTCCAAGGTGGAAAGGGGGAGGGGGTGGAGGAGATGAGCAAAGTGGGGAAAGAAAGGGAAGGAGAAGGGGAGAGAGGGACGCCAGGAGGGAGGCCCCAGGGAAAGAAAATCATAAGCGAAAGAGGGAGGGAAGGGAGCAAGAGAAAAGACAGATGGAGGAGGAAGGGAAGGAAGGGGAGGGAGGGGAAGAAGAGGAGGAGGAGGACAAGGCTGGAGAAGAAATGGAAGAATGTAACTTTGAGAGAGAATCCAGTCCCCTAGTCATTGTCCTGCCCTTGGCTGAGTCCTGGACCAGGCAGGCTGGAGGCTCCAGGGCTCAGATCTGCCTGCCTTGCTTGGTGCCAGCCCTGGTCTCACACACAGCTCTTGCCTGCAGCTCAACACCCTGAGCTCCTTAAATAGCTTTGAACCGCACTGAGTGGTGGATAAACATTTGTTTCACAGCTCACAAAGCAGAGCTGCTGGCTACCGGCAGGTTTGATGTAATGAGTTCCATTCTGGACCCCGGGGAACATTTAGAATGGGCTCTTCTTTGCCCAGGCTGCCAGTCAAGCTGATACCAGGGGGAGGGAGGAAAAAAATACAAAACGACACTAATCTCTTTCTCCCATCCCTGTCCAGATCTGGAATCCCCAGAAGCCAAACTACTCCATTATCCCTAGGTGGACTTGGGCACAGTGCCCCAGAAATCTAGAGTGTGGATGCCAAAGGATATGGGTTCACCTCCTTTCTCTGCAGTCTGAGAAAGTCACTTGGTTACCTGAGCAGCCCAGGCCACTCCTGACTGGTAGTTTCACGCCGCTTTGGAGCTTAAGACTTAGCAAAAGAAGCTGCTGTGGTGGAACATTCTGGTGTAGCTGCCCTAGATTGGCATTAACAAACTTGATCCCTGATGTCATCCTGACTGAGCCTAGAAGCCTCTTTTGTCTGTGTTCCAGCAGCCGTGGGCCATGTGGAGTCTGGAACCCCAGTGTTCTTGAGTCTGACCTGGTTCCTGTTATAGCAAGGGAAGGTATTATTTGAATCCTATATGCTATTATAATAAAGCCTGGAGCTAGATATTGGGGAAAAGCTGACCTATCGGAGAGAGGAAACAAAGCACAGCCAGTTCTCATCCAGCCAACTTCTCAGGCCAAACAAGGCAGTTCCTATCTCCACCAGTCCTCAGTCTGGTCGGGAAGGCAAAGGGGGCTGACCTTCTGCCTTCTCCTGACGTATATTTCTTTCCCACCCAGCTATTTTACTTCCTTGTTCAACTTTCCTAGAGCTAGGATTTAAGGTGTGTGCTGCCACTGCTTGGATCTGTTCAGCCTTGAACTTACAGAGATCCAGAGGATCTCTGCCTCTCTGCTTGGATTAAAGACATGGATCACCACTTTCTGACTTTCATGGCTTGGCTGTGGGTGACTCTGTCCTCTGATCTTCCAGACTTTTTTTTTTTTTAATTTTATATTATTTTTTATAATTGCCACCCCAGGAAAGAGGGTGATTGCCGATTCCTCTGTCTCCTCACCATTCTCCCAAATCTCCCATTTCAGGATACTATAATGTGCTTCTTGAAGGGGCTGGAGACCACTTGATATGATGAATAAATGGTGATTCTGTCATTGGCCTGTTAGCCCGTCCCCTGTGGATATTAACAGCCACTAGTGCCCTGCTGCTTTTCATTGCATTGGAGCCTGCCAGACAGAACACTGGAGCAGGTCCATACTCAGCCCCTGTCCAGCGTACCTTCCCCACCCCGACTAGGATTGCTTCAGAATCTCATGGAGGAAATGAACTAGCAAAGATAGGGGGTAGAAATTGGAAGGAGGAAAATACACCCAAGGAGGAAGTGAGAGATCTTTGCAGCCAAACTGGTTATGGAACTGGCTTCTTGGACTGTCAGTCTCTGAGGGGTGGCTGTGACTCCTCTACTTCCCTGCAGGGGTCATCCTGTTAGCCTGGGCCCTTTCACTTTAAAGTTCCTGGACCTGAGAGAATTTGGTCAGTGAGTTTAGAGTCAGACCTGAATTCCCCCAACATAGCAAACTAGGAGGAATTTCTGGGCCAGGGGTTCTAAACCTTCCTAATCTGCAACCCTTTAATATAGTTTCTTGTGTTGTGGTGACCCCAACCATAAAACTATTTTGTTGCTACTTTATTACTGTAATTTTGCTACTGTTATGAATCACAATATAAATATCCGAAATGTGATTTTCAAAGGAGTTACGACACACAGGTTGAGAACGTCCAACCTGGGCTAAGGCTTACATAGCTGAAGTCCAGATGCAAGGTGAACATCCTTTGTAGCCCCTTCCTTCATACAAACAGGTCAATAGGCTGAAAAAACATGGGCCTTGGAGTCAACCAGAGTCTGGCTAATAAGAAGGGCCCATTACATGCTAGTTATATGCCTTGGACTATAGGAATTTGACAAAAGTAACTCTACCTCACGGCTGAATAGTGTTGGGCCAGTTATTATACATACATTCTCTGAGCCTTAACTTTATTATCAGAAAAAAAGTACTTAACACAAGACAACATATAATTAATGTGTGCATGTGTGTGTGATTGTCCCACAATGTATTGAGTGCTATTTCAAGAGAGCTGATGGGCTGGTCCCCTTTGTCAATCTGTGCTTGGAGGGGGGGGCATCCCAGTGGTAGATTAAAATCAGTCAGGTCAGGTCACCAAAGAAACCAGATTAGGTCCCTTTTTCTCCTTAAGAAGATGATTTCTCGCCTCCACTCTGCCTGCTGGTTACAGCTATGTGGAATAGCAAAGTCCCAGAGCATGTCCTTAGGCTCCTAAAAGCCTCAAGCCAGCTCTTTGTGTGATCTATGTACCTCCCATCCTCACTTCTGACCGGGATTGTCAGGCTCTCCTGGAGGCCCTATTATAAAGCTGCAGTCCCTTGATCTATTCAACACCAAGAGGCAATTGTGAAGAAGTTGATTGTACTCCAAATCCAGGTATCAATTCAAAATGTTTTTGCCTCAGACAACCACGTATGATCGATCAGCAATGTAATCCTCTGCTAGTAGAACACAAAAACTAAGCCCCACCTTGCCTCTTAAACACTGTATCATTAGTCTTTGGATAAACTATAAATTGATGCATAGAGTAAACAGCCGAGGCTGTGTCCCAGGGAGCGGGAGCAGATGAAATAGCATTGCTTTATGGTGAATGACAGATCATTGCTAGTTTGGTTCCCTATCGAGTGGAATACCATCAATCACATGGAGAACTACTCACTAGGATCCAAGATGCTGTGGCTGGGACCGCTGACCTAGCCAGGGATGTGTTTCTGCTGAGAGAGATAGAGATAGATAGATAGATAGAGAGAGAGAGAGAGAGAGAGAGAGAGAGAGAGAGAGAGAGAGAGAACCAATTGTCTTTCTGCATGGTCCTGTCCTTCATTCCAGTCTATTAGGAGGAATAAGGTGAGCAGCCCATCACTCATGTCTTTGATGACTGCCTCATGTTACACAAAATCCTGGCTGAATAGAAAGGGAAGGGCTGAGCTTCCAACCAGGAAGAAGAAAGGGAGAGATCACCTCTCTTCTAGTTTTCTTTTGTTGCTGTGATAAAACATTCTGATTGAAAGTAATGCAGGAATGGAAAGGCTTATTTGGCTTGTACTTCCAGGTCTAAATCCATCACTGAGAGAAATCAGAACAGGAGCTCTTGGTTAGAACCTGGAAGCAGAAACAATGTAAGAATGCTGCTGGCTGATTTGTTGACTGGTGCATGCTTAACAATCTTTCTCATATAACCCAGGACCATCTGCTTAGGGATAGTTCTGCTCACCAGGGGCTGGCCTCTTGCATCAATTAATAATCAAGGCAATCCACTCCCTAGACCTACTCACAGGTCAATCTGATCTAGGCAGTTCCTCAATCAAAGCATTCTTATGCTATGTTAACAAATAAAGATAACCAGGACAACTTCTTCTTTTTTAATTTCAGGAAGCCATTGATTCTTGACCCTTGGAATTGCCATGGAAACTACTTTTTGGCTGAAGCCCTTGATAGTAAGTATTCCATACATCTCCACCCTAACACAAACTGTCACAAATACTAAGTATGTGTTGTCTGGATAACAGGAAGATGGATAATGATAGCACAGGATAGTGGCTTGGGATGGAAGAAGGGGCCAGGGAAAGAGGTTTGTTCTCAGAACAAGCACAGAGACTGTGACATTGGTTTCAGAGACAAGAGGCTGGAATGTGTGTTCCAACGTGAAGTTCCAGAAGTCAGGAGTCTTGGGGGTAGCTTCCATCCTTCTCTTGCTTTTTTTTTCTCCTCAGTGCCAGCCCTGGCCCTAGTTGGGTTTTAAGCAAAACATGTTGAGAACGGTAGAAATCAAAGCTGGTCTCTAGCTTAATGGGACATGGAACAGGATGGAAAGCTAGGTGCTTGTGATTTGCCGCAGCTCATGAATAATCCCACAGGTCCTATTTCTGGCCTTCTGCCATTCAGGGGGCAGGGAACTGAGGAGCAATGGACTCTTTCTGACTGCTGATTTAATTAAGTGTGGCTAGTCAGTGACAGAGGCTGAGCAGGCACAGGGCCAAAGTAACAGGCGGATTGGTCATGTCATTGATGGGCAAGTCCAGTTTCATGTTTGACTGGATCATCTTGTCATTGGGGAAACCTCAAAACCTATGGATAGCAATTGATCCTACTGCGGTGCTGGGAGAAACTGGTAATTTGGTTAAAACGTACCAAGAAAAGAATAGCTACTCAATCTCACAGTAGCTACAGTTCAGAGGTACCAAGTGTTTGACATCACATGGTCCAAACAATGTTTGATGGCTGATTTTTCTTCCATCTGGTTACTGTGGATATGGTGCTGACACAGCTTAGGAGTGATTTGGAGACAGGTGGACTTTTTGTATAGTTCACCTTTGCCATCTGTAACGAAGAGAGGCATCTTCTTCCTGACATTCCTCCAGTGCTGAAGCCTACCCAGCCTTCACCCAGACATCAGAAACAGCTGTCTCCGGCAGAAGGAGGTTGACTCCAGGTGGGCACTCAGCAGCAAGGGCAGGTGAGGTAATGAGCAACAAGGAAGGCCTTTTAAAGGAGGCAGAGGCCATCCGAGGGGTGAGTAGGTTGGCATATGCCAGGTCTTCCTTGGCTCCTGGCTCTCGCTCATCAGCGCAGCTTGCCTCTCAGTGTGGGGTCAGATTTGCATTTCTCCTGATTCCCAATTTCTGACCTTTTCTTCTCCACTCATTGACTGTGAGTGACGCTGTACTTGGTGCCACCGAAGAGTCAGAGACATACGACCATCACCTCTACCCTCAAAGACCCAGTCATACGCTGGAGTGAGGTCAAGGTACAAAGTAACCATATTACAAAAAACCAGAAAGGAACAGTAAGATACAGCATGTCTGGGGTGGGGTGGGGGGGAATAAAGAGTTTGGAGTTCAGAAGCAGGGTGATATTTGGGGTTCCAGGGGAAATAGTAGAATATGAATGCAGGCCTAGGATACCAGAGGAGATAGGATAGCTCCAACCACAGGGCAGAGGAACTGCTGGGAATGATAAGCAGAAAGAAAGGGCAAGTGGAAATGAGAATGAAGGAAGAGAAAGCGTGTGTGTGGTAGGGTTGGAGCAGCCAAAGATTCCATTGAGAGAAAATAGGAGAGGGGAAGAGGATGTCATCTTGTGTTTTTATGTTGAATTTTTGCTGTGTGCTGAGATGGGCATATCTGAAAGACTGTTGTTTGTGTCTTTCTTTTTTGTTCAAATCCCATTTTCTCTTTCTGTGTAGGCATGTACAATGTTCCAGAGAGGATTAAGTTGTAAGAGGGTTGAGCCCTTGCTTTCTTTTGTGGAACTTGGTATTGAAAGCTACAGGTTTCAGTCATAGTCTTTTGAGAGTTTGCTGCCGTCTATGTGAGGAGACACGGTCGGAGGGTCAGCACACTCCTTGCCTGCCCCTTCCCATTGCCTGCAGTGGCTCCCCAAGTCTAGCTGCTCTATCTGAATTTACTCTGATCCACAGGAGGTTGGGAGATTTGTGGAAACTAAGTGGGATAAGCCTGTGGGAGGTATGTGTCCTGTGTCCTGACAGTCTTCAGGTTCATTCTTGGGGTCAGTGGGATGGGTGAGGTAAAAGAGTCATTGAAATCACACCTTTGTGCTGATATCAGATCAGAACCCGTCATAGACACTTATAAGAGGTTCAGACCCACAGTCCCACAGACTCACACAGATGCTTGTATTATTGACCTAGGGCCCAGGCATATAATTTGCTAACTCTTTCATCTCAACTCGACCCATCTTGTTCAGCCGAGCGGCTTGGTATCTTTTCTCAGAGCAGCGTTTCCTCTGCATCTCGTGGCAGCTCCAACAACTCTGGCATCTGTCTCTGCTCTGAGATGTTCCAGAGTTTTCTTAGCCTGGTAGCCCCACCCATACTTCCTGTTTGCCTTTGGCCAATCAGCTTTTATTAAACCCATAGGCAGAACAAATATTTACATTACCAGCATAATCCCACTTGGTTGAAGTTAGGCACCAACCTGACCTTTTCACCGTGGAAGACCCCACTGAAGAATTTCTTAGCATGTTAGTAGTATTAATACTAATCTTTAGAAGAATAACCTAGCATGGGAATATAAAGTAGTTGGAAAGAGAGAGAGATAAAAGTGTATAGAATATGAGCTAGCCCAGGAGAGGACAGTTAAGAGGTAAGTTGAGGTAAACATGGCAAGAACATGGTGGTGAGAGAGTGCTGAAAATCATGTCTGGTCGGGCAGGTGGGACAGGCTTCTACTGAAGACACAGGGAAAGAGAAACGAAGAGTCTGAAGTCACTGTGGATTTGTGTTTACATCCTTGGCTCTGCTGCTTGAGGTCAAGGATGGCAATGCTGTCAATTGCCCTCTGACCTGCCTGATTGCAGTGTGGCTATAGGGGAACAGTAGCCCCAAATCTACTCAGCAGATTATCTGCACCTCACTCAAGGTTTCTTCATGCTTCTCTACACATTGTACCCCAGGGACTTCTCCCAAACCTAGCAGATCTCATTGCCTGCTCAACAAGAGGTGCCAGAATACAGGCAGAAAATGTCTGAAAAACTCCCCAGCAATGAGGAAAGGGGTCCATGATGCACCTTCAGTTCTTAGGGAGGACAATTCAGAACACAACTGAACAACAGGCACCAGGACCCACAGTACTGATCTTGATAATGCCTCCCCCATCAGTGCTACTCATTCCCATTTCATTCTGCTTCCTTTTTCTTGTCTCCTGGGATCACATCCCATATATGTGATCTCCCCCTGTTTCTTGCCACAACCTTTTGCTGTTGGAAGACTCCGAGATGGACATACAGGTAGAGCTCCTCCTAGGCAGTGTAAATGTGAGTCTGGATTCTAGAAAAAGATTGGGGGTTGAGACCTGGGTTTAGACATCAGCAGAATGGACACAGCGATGCAAATTAGAGAAGCAGAAGTAAGTGATGGTACAGGACAGCATGGAGGTAAACAGTATATGGGAGGAAGCCGGACCTTGGGGGATTCTGTATCTGCTAGACTGGGGGACAAGCATGAACAGAGAATGAGAGAGGACCAGGGTGACAGCTCTGAAAGCAAAGGATTATGGGTGCAGCCTTAATGCTGCAGAAATCCAAAGTGTCTGCAATGTGACATTTCAGAAGCCCTTGGTGACCTTGAGAGATGGTTTGAATAGTGACAGCTGGCTGTTAAGAATTAAGAAGGTAAGGAAGTGGGCCCAGGGCATAGCTCTGTTTGTTTTTGAGGGTGTCCCTGAATCCAATTTCTAAGGTGGTTTCTTTTTTAACAATGAAAAGAATTCATACAGACTAACTGGGTTAGTATCATGGAAGTGAGCAGCTCTCCCTCAGTTATAAAAAGGAGGAAAGGGGGTAGGCTGGTAAGCGGAGGCATCAAGGTAGGGAAAGAGACCTTTCCACAAGCAGAAGAGATGCATCCTAGACACAGGAAGTTAAGATTATGAGAGATATGGTACTTAGTATCCAAGAGGATGGAGGGAAATGAAATAGGCAGAAAGCCTCAGAGGAGGGGGGATCAATGGGTCATGAGAGCTAGTTTTAATTAAAAGGAGTCAGTTGTTATGCAACCATGAAGAAAGGAGTAAGGCCTCCCAGCACTGGAATCATAAACATCATAACCACCCACCTGGGTATTGATGTGGTTGCTGGGGATTGAACCCAGACACTCACACTATGCCAACTGACTGAGCCATCAGCTCCTCAGATGGCTAAGGCATTCTTAAAGATATTGTGGCTCCCATTCTTCTTGCAATAGCCCTGCACCCAACAGAAAGCTTGGCACTGATGTGTGTTGTGTTATTGTTGAATAATCAACAAAAATATCTTCCTACCTGGACTTCTTCCCTCTAGCCGGACAAAGATAGGTCCTTCCCAGTGTGCTTAGCTATAGCTTCCTGTGTTTCCTGGCCTCAGTTCTAAGGTATATGAAGCACACTGCTTTGGCTCCTTGTTTCAAAGTGCATCGCAAGGAATTTGTTATCAGTAATCAAGTGCCAAGCCTGGGAAGGTCTGAGACATTGAAAAGTGTACTGGTCATACTATGTCTTTCATCTTTCTTTCATTTCCAGTTCTGCTTTTGAGTGGGAGAACGAGGTCAGTGTTACGGCAATTACCGGAGGTTATTTACAGTGTCTGTTACAGTGATAGGCATTTTGCCTATGTAACTTCTGACTAGGTGCTGTAACTTGGAATAGAGATAGAGCAGGGCATGCAATTGCAGCATTCACTCCTCAGTGTGGAGTAGTTGCCAGATCTTTAGATTTCTCCTTGCTGGGCTAAATCTTAGCAGATCTGCCCAGTGACTGGACACTCGGCACTCTCCCAAAGAGCATTTTAATTGGCTGAGTGGGTCTCTGAGGACCTGCTCCCTTTAGCACAACAGTGATTTCTGAATGTTGTTCAAATATCGCAAATGCAGCTGTGCCGTGTCAACGCAGTCCGGGGACTTCCATGTTCGTCTCCATAGCCTCGGCTATTCCTATCAACACAGTCCGGGGACCTCTGAACCACGTCTTTTTCCATAGCCTTGGCTATTTCAAAGAGATCATTAACAAGGTGGAATTGCATGGCCCCAGGGTCACTGCACAATATACATTGTTACTGTCTTTAATGGACTGTCCCGAGATACTGTGATTTTCAAACTGCAGCGTTGGCAACTGCTAACACCAGGCAGAGCCATGCTGTCTGCATCAAAACCCAGCCTGCCAAAGCGGATCTAAATTCGGGCAGATGGATAAGGCTTGGAGGAGGGGAGAGGTGGGTGTGAGTTGAAGGGGTGGGGCCATTGCTGCAAAAGGGAGGTAGCTCTCTGGAGGAGGTCTTTGTTATTGATTTAGCGTGAGGGCTGAAAGCTGCAGGTAGGCAGGTGGCAGAGGCTTGCATGTGGGGAAGACAGGTAGTCGTATGCAATCCTGGGCAGTAATTAGCTAGGGTATTGCAGGTGTGGCTGGGGGTGTCAGCTGTCAGTGATTAGCATGGGCACTCCCCAGAGGTGTTGTATCAGATGGTGGCTTCAGAATCCAGATATAAGAAGTCAACAATTCTCTTTCTTTACCCTGCAGCCATTTGTGCCCTTGCTGTTCTTTCAGGCACAGACTGTAACCTTTAACCTCCTTCTCTAGGTAGAGGGCAAGGTTGGATCACCATCTCCCCAGTCTCAGCCAGTTTCTGAGATGATCACATTGGGTGAAAACCCCCAGATATCAGCAGAAGACAGAACATGTGTGGTCTGGAGGTCCCATCCCTTCTACAAGAAGCATTCTTACTGGCAGAGAATCTGGCTATCCTAGTCTCTACCTTGCCCATTTTTTTTTAGGTAATTTACCTATCATTTTATAAATATTTTATGTGGGTATTATTTAAGTAGCATTTACATAAACAATAAGCACAGCAGAGCAAGCCCAACCTGAACCAGGAGGTAGCAGATCCCCAAACCCCAGACCCTTCTTCAGTTCCCTTCTCAACACTGCCTCCTACCCTCCACTTTAGAAGTGACTTAACTCATTGCAGGCTCTCTTTGAGGTTCTGGAACTTTAGATGAATGGAACCACAAAGAATTTGTTATGCTATGGCTGGCTCCTTAGGCCAATGATGTTTGAAGTAGCTGGTGGTAAGTTCTTTTTCACTGCTACATACTATCCCACTTAGGAGTAATTTCTTAGGTGTTATTTTTAGACTTGGGTCACTGTGAATATTGCTGCTTTAGTGTAATGGGCCCTTTAGTGTGCAGATACATGCATTTCTGAACATTGAGAAGGACTGCTGGAACCATAGGCTCTGGGCATGACTAGCTCTAGCAGGAGCAATTTAGAACAGAGGGATTTGCAAAACGACTATGCTGTTTCAGGTCTGACAGCGTGGGACTAGCCCACTTTGCCACTGTGGCACAGGAATTCACATGGGAGTAGCCACCAACAGCTGTGTCTGTCTCCAGGACTGTGCAGAATGGCCTTTCTCTTATTTCAACATCACTTCTCTATCATCATTCTTCCTTAAGCCCTGATGCAGCATAAGACCATTTCAAGGTCTCCTTGAAGCAATGACCCCAGTACTTCTTTAGACAGACCTGGCTAACCCTCCCCCACCTTGTGTGTGTGTGTGTGTGTGTGTGTGTGTGTGTGTGTGTGTGTGTGTGTGTGCTGCTCTCTAGTGTCATTCCTCAGATACCCTATACTTTGTTTTTGGAGACAGGTTCTATGACTGGCCTGAAATCACCAGTGAAGTTAGTCTAACTGGTCAACCAGTCCCAGAGTCCTGACTGTCTCTACCTACCTGGCCTATATCATTGCAAAGCCTATAGCATCACATGGGCCAGTTTACATAGGTGCTGGGGATTTAACTACTTGGGTCCTCATGCTCATATGTCAGTCACTATACTCACTGAGTCATCTCCCAGCTCCCCATTCACCTCTGACCACATCCCACCTTGCTATAGAAAGTGAGCCAGGAAGTATTCTGGCTTGGGCTGCACACATTCATTTGGTCCAGCTTGGCTCTGGCTCCTCTGATAGAGAGAAAAGGATGATAAGAAGCAGAGCTTGACATACCAGGAAGAGAAGCAAGTGAACTAGAAGACAGGCAAATCAATGAAATCGGCATTTTTCTTTATTAATGGGTTCAATTTGTCTTGGGTTAATGGCTAAGTTCAAAATTCCAAGATGCCTGTGAGTTTCACCGTGTCTTGACCATTCTTTCCTGATAAAGTAAATGTGCATATACGAGTGTATTTCTGAATGTGTATATTATCATATATGAGGGAGTATATGTGCATGTGTGTACATGTGTATGCATGCTTATGCATTGTGTGTTTGCATACAGATGTGCTGCTGTCTTATAGCAGGCACTTGTTGCCCTGCCCCCATAGGAAGAGTGATGAATCACTGACAAGACTTGTGCCTTCATGACTCACTAA
The DNA here is from genome assembly GCA_004025045.1 of Sigmodon hispidus. Lineage (NCBI taxonomy): Eukaryota > Metazoa > Chordata > Mammalia > Rodentia > Cricetidae > Sigmodon > Sigmodon hispidus. The sequence continues at coordinate 84,754 of PVIH01000513.1, forward strand.
GCTTCTCCTCCACCCCCACCTCCCTGCATTATAGGGATGAAGAACCACAACACTGGACAACTTGGGCTGTGTCTGCAAAATTGGAAACAAATTGCAAAGTGAGTCACATCAGTTGAGAAAACAATTAAGTCAGTGAGAAAAGAAAATCAGTGTAACTGGTTATTTGGCAGATAAAGAAAAGCAGCCCATTGTTTGGTTACATCTTTCACTTTCCAGCTGGTCGCCATGACACTGACCCAAGGCTAGGCTTGCCCACACAAATGCTTTTAGCAGTTTGACCCGAACTATGTCTACAAAGCTCAAAACCATCTGCTGAGCTACTTGGCACAGTTGCAACACTCAGTCAACGATCTGCCTCAGTCAGCAATCCTACCCTCCCGATGTTCTACCAGGACCCCAAAGAAAATGTAATGGACATTTTAAAGAGACACAATGTGAGGGTGCCATTGCCTTCCTATTTTGTTGGGATGGGCTTTGAGGTTTCAAATGTTCATGCTGGGCCAGTGTCTCTCTTTCTGATGCCTAAGAATCCAAATGTAGAACTCTCTTCTTCTGCATCATGTCTGTCTACCACCATGCTTCCTACCACGGTGATAATGGACTAAACCTCTGAAACTATAAGCCAGCCTCAATTACATGCTTTCCTCTATAAGAGTTGCTGTGGTCATGGTGCCTTTCCACAGCAATAGAACATTGACTGTCACAGATGCAGAGACAGGACTTAGATAAGTATAAAATGATGGGACCTAGGATAATCCCCCAAGACATTCTGCTTTGCTTATCCAAGGTTGTGGGATATTTGTACACTGTGTGAAAATGTTTTGTTGTGATTGATGTAATAAAAAGCTGAATAGCCAATAGCTAGGCAGGTGATATAGGTGGACTTCTGGAGCCCTGGGAAAAAGAAGGTAGAATTGCCAACCAGACCAGGAGGAATCAACATGAGCAGTATGGAGAGATGAGGTAATGAGCCACACAACAGAATACAGATTAAAATAAATGGTTCAATTTAAGTTATAAGAGCTAGTTAGAAACAAGCCTAACCAATAGGCTGAGCTTTCATAATTAATAAGTCTCTGTGTCGTTATTTGGGAACTGATGATACAGAGAAAGACTCACTATACAAGGTTGTTGGGGAAATTGCCCACAGAAACAAGCTTCTCCTCCCCTTCTGAAGATTATTAACCTAACTGTCTGAATTTAAAAATGAGGAAATCAAAGTTCAGGGAGGTGAGAGGTAGGCACAGGTCACATGGGTAGTAGATGAACATTTCCTAGGTCCAGTTCCACTGTGCTTATCTGTCCTAGTGAAGCTGCTTAGAGCCAGCATACCAGATACTCACAGGAACAGAGCATGAACATTGCCTTAATAGCCGAAACTTCTGCCTGCCCACAATTTCCTGCACATCTTCTCTGCATTCCAGCAGTTCATTGCATTCCAAAGCTCCCATCCACCCCTACAGAACAGCCATGTCCAAAAGCAGGAAAACGGGTATGATGTGACATTGGCTGGGGTGTATTTATGACCCGAAGTGTGCTCTAATTGTGCACATAGTCCCATAAATGTTATTTTATTAAGTTGAGCCACAGTAAATCTGTCATCTCCATAAGTAACACTGCAGTGAGTCTGTAGGTAAGCTTAGAACACCGCCGTGAGCCATGCTGGGCTATTAGCTCCAGCTCTGAGCTGTTATCTGTGCAGTTACTGCATCTTCGGGGTACAACTCAGGCATGGGGTTTACAGGATTCAGTTCAGTTGCATACAGATGCCATTCGCACTCAGAAACACTGAGTTTGCTAGCAATGATGAAGGCAAGAAGGCCAGACAACTCAAAGTGTTTACACCCTCTGCTATGGTTGGAAACAACCTGGGTCAGAGTAGAGAGCAAGAACAAGGAGCTGAAAATATTGGAGTCATGTCTGTAATCTGAGCTCTCAAAAGGCTGGGGCAGGAAGACCAGAAGTTTCAGACCAGCCTTGGCTACACAGCAAGTGTGATATCTTCCTAGGGTACACTAGACTTTGTCTTAAAAAATAAAACTGTGTAAGCAAGAAAAGCAACCAACCAAACAAACAAACAGACTTTTTTTTTTTTTTCTGTTTCTGGTTTCACGAAGAGCTTAGAGTGTGTAAAAGCACTCTGTTTCAGAACCCACTCAGACTTCCTTTTAAATGGAGCCATGTACACAGAGTCCTCCACTGAGTGACGAAGACTCATGAGGCTAGATGATATATTCATCAGATGCAGACAATAACGATCAAGCATATTCATATGTGTGTGTTTATGAGTGTGTTTATGTGTGCATGTGTGCATGTGTGTATGTGTGTGTGCAGAGATTGACAGAAAGTGTGTTCTTTAGACACTGTCCACTCTCCCCTTTTGACACAAAGTTTCTCTGTCTATCTCTGGCTGTCCTGGAACCTGCTCATTCTGGCCTTGAACTAGAGGTCCACCTGCCTCTGCCTCCTGAATGCTGGGATTAAAGGTATGCATCACCACCACCAGCTGGTCCACTTTATTTTTTAAGATGAGGTTTCTCACTGAACTCATCCATTTAGGTAGACTGGCTGGCTAGTAAGCTCCAGAGATCGGCCTGTCTCCGCCTCCCGCCCACTCCCAGCTTTGGAGCTCCTGATGGGTGCCTGTGCCTCTATCCTGGCTTTTTGTTTTGTTTCGTTTTGTTTTACCCTGGGTGTTAAATTAAACTGATGATCTGACCTCAGGTTCTCATGTTTCCATAAGAAGCAATTTAGTTCCCCCATCACTCCAGCCCCAGTAAAATGTATCCTCCCACATGGTTCATTCTGCAAGCTCTGACAACTTGACCTGGAAAGGGCTCATAACCTGTCATCTCATAAGGAATGAAGGAAGGAGGAGGGGAGCTCAATCCACATTGAGCTCAAAGACATTTAAATAAGCTAACCCCTCAAGAGTGAACCAGGATGACAACAGTCTAGTTTTGGTGCACAGAAGGCTACTGTAAACATGTTAGCACTCTAGAATTTATCAGGAGTTTTCCAGAGTGATTTAGCAAAGCTTACTTATGCCTCATAAGTAAGATCTTGTTCTTGTCACTACACTTCTCAGTCACTATGGGCTGCCATTTCTGGGGCAAAACCAAGAGCATTGGGAGGAGGCTAGCTCTGAAGAGCTAAAATTGTTCAACTCTTGGAGTTGAATTGGTTGTTACTCATTACAAAAACACAAAAAATATTCCATAGTTTCTAAGAAATGAATCAAAGCTTTCCAAGATTTGATTTCTTGTGTGATGGGATCTCTTTCTCAACATCCCTAGCTCCTTAAAGAACCTAGGGGTGCAGAGATGGTTCAGTGGCTAAGAGCACTGGTTGCTTCTGCAGAGGACACAGTTTCGGGTCCTAGCGCCCTCAAAGGTGGTTTATAACTATCCATTACTTCAGTTCTAGGAGACTCAATGCTCTCTCCTGCCCGTGTTTGTGAATACCAGGCACACACAGTACATATACATAAAAGCAAAGCACTTAGACACAAATGAAATATTAATTTAAAAAATTCATAATGTGGAGAACAAAACAAGTGGAACTATGTTTGGAAGAAGCTATCATAGGGATACAAGTGCATGTGTACAGACCCAAGGAAAACGTGTTTGAAGACAAACGCCACAAACAGAGGTCATCAGGCATTAAATTACAGACATGCCCATGGTTTGTCCAGATTGGTTACAGCATGTTTCTTTGTAGCAATAAAAAACAAGAGACATTAACAAGCCCTAATGCTAGATGGAATTGAGTAGCCTCTGGATGATGAAAGGGAGATTAAGTAGCCAACCCTCCACCCCCGGTAATTCTAAGAGGTCAGTACAAACAGAAGGCTAGATTCTTTGCTGCTCTTGCTATCAGTGAGAGAAAGTAACTGAAGGGCCAAAGGCCATTGTCATATGCCCTTGGCTGGTCATCTTTGGAGGACCCCTTTGGGGCCTGAAGGTGACTAAATGGCCAACTTAACACAGTACATTTTGCTTATGGATCTTTACCCCTCTTGGCAGTCTCCTTGGCTCCCTGATGCAGGCAGGACCATACATCACTGCCGCTCTGCAGGCGCACCACCCAGATAGCATCCGAACGATTGTAAACAGGATGATTCACAAACGGTGGCAGCAGCTAAAAGCAGCGCAGTTCATGACCTGGTACATGATGCCAAGATTCTAAATGGGATGTTGCAACAACAAAGCAGCTCCAAAGATTCTAAAACACAATGGTGTCACTTGGATATTCACAGGGTGCTGTAACCTGTAACTGACCATGAGTGTGCCTGCCCATTGTCATTTCTCCCTGGGTGCAGCATCTTTGACCATCCACAAACAGGGGTGCAAGTAGTCTTCAGAAAGAGCCCTAAATTCTCCCACAGGCCTTTGCAGCCAGCTAGGATAGAATGATTTCCAATAATCAGTCACTGAGAATTCTGACCATGATGCACAGACCATGGAAGAACTTCATGACAGCAGTGCTGTTTCTGTTTTGATGGCATTTGACAGCTTACAAAGTGTTTTCACATACATCACCACATTTACTCCCAGAGGGGTCGATAGTTTCCTTCCCTGCTGGAGTCAGACAGACTTAAGTTCAAATCTCAACTCTAACCTGCCAGTTGTACAACCACAGACAACTTGCTTTATTTCTCCCAGATTCCTCTGTCTTGCCTGCAAACTATGAATTCATTTATGTTATGGAAGTTTGGAAATAAAAATTAAATAGTGCAGGAAGACCCATAGTACCAAGTCATGTGCACAGAATGGCACCTGCCACAGTTTCTATCAGTATAACAAAGGGAGAAAAAAAAATTAAGCTCCAGATATTAGAGAAGCCACTCAAAGAAGCAAGCAGGAAGAGGCAGAATTGAGACTTCATTGTTTTACAAACATTATTGAACACCTCCTATACATCAGAGCCCAGAGCATAGGAAAGCAGATAAGATGTGAGTCTAGCTATTGAGATATTCACAGTGGAGAGCTGCAATCTGAAACAAAAATAATCAGTTGAAGTTCAATGTGATCCAAAAGGCAAAAAGGCATGTATGGATTATGCTCTGTGGGTGAGCTCTAGAGGACCCACAGGGCTGGAGTCAGAAGAACAGAAACCTTTAAAGGAGATGGCAGAAGAGTTTTACCTAAAATAAGATTTCAAAAGGTGTATGAGGATGAGAGAGGAGAGGAGCATTTTAGACTGAAGAGACCATGCTTTTAAGAGACCATGTGGTGAATGATGTACCTGCTGCATCCCTTGGGGTCTTCATGGAAGCAGGTGTAGAAGGACCATCATTCAGGCAGTTTGGAGAAGCACAGATCTAGATGAATCTGCATTTGAGTGAAACCTGTGATGATTCACACAGCGGAGCAGCTGGTCAGGTTTGCAGTCCTGGCAGGGCAGCAGCCATGTGGAAGGCTGGGGATGAGGGGATGAAGGAGGGGCTGTTGAGCACAGAAGTTCATGGAGAGATAATGAGGTTGTGAACTAAGACAGTGGCAGAGTAGGCGATTTTGAAAGGCACTTTGGAGGCAGAATGGACAGGGCTGGGGGTGGCAATTAGGACAGATGTTGACACATAAGTGACAGGGAGTTTAGGAGCCCAGGTGATTAGGTTGGATGGCTGGGTGAATAGAGGTGCCAATCACTGACACAGGGAGGTGGGGGACTGAAGAGACAAGAACACATTTATTTGGGTTTTTGAATCTGAAAGACCCGGGGATATCCAGGGGAAGATGTTCAACAAAAAATCAAAATATGAATCTAGATCTTGAAGGAAGACTGGGAGAAATAGAAATGAGTGGCCTGTAGATGTTGACTGAAGCTGGGTCTGTATTGGAAGGAAAAAAACAAGAAGGCCCTGCAGGACTCTGGGGATGTCAAGGTTTTAGTGTAAGAATGAGGGAGGGGGTCTCAGAGAGGATGGGGGAGGGGTCTCAGGAAGGGTGAAGTATCAGGGAAAGGGGAGTGATGCCAGAAACCAGACACTATAAACATTTTGTGAGAGTTGAAAGTAAGAAAGTAACCAAATTCCAGGGACTAGTTAGTTAAAAAACACTTGCAGATTAGAAAAGACAGGGTCACCTTGGTAACCTCAGTTTTAGACATAGCAGTTAAATTATGACTTTTTCTTTATTTTTAAAAAATCTATGACCCACAGCATGAAAAATTTTATATTATGAACTCAGATAAAAGCTTTATGAAGTAATACTATTTCTCCACTATTTCATATTTATCTTATTTCATTATCTTGCATTATCAATTTCATCCCATCCTCTCCTGGTTATAGCCCTCCCTTGCCATTTTATTCATCTTCTTACCACCATCGTACTCCACCTACCCCATCCCACCCCATCCCACCCCATCCCACCCCATCCCACCCCACCCCATCCCTCCTATTCTAATTTGAATGCTACTTGGAAAGAACTAAATTTCCTTTACAACCAACTATTAGGTTTCAACATGCAGTAGTCTGTAAAAGCAAACAGCCCAAAGGGTAGAGTGGAGGCGAGCACACCAGATATTGAGTGAAGATTTATAGTATGACTCAGCTACTTACTGACTGTGCAACCTCAGATGTGCCCATTAACCTCTATGCATCTCCTTCATTATCTGTAAAATTCAAATAATATGTCAGCTGCGAAGGGGCCTTCTGGGGATCAAATGAGATAAAATGCATGAATGCAAAGAGCATATGTCTACAATTGTCCTGGTCAAACTAAAATTATCTTATATTTTAAAAAAAGAGAGCAGCATGGAGCACACTACAGCATTACTGCTTCTCATTCTCTTACCTCAGTCCTGGAGTCAGGACTCTTCTGAACACACTGAACGCTGGAAATAGGGTCCACACTAATGAGAACAGACAGGTAGCACTGCCAAGTTTACAAAGTTTCCTGACAGAGAGGCCTGTGTAAAATTCACCCTGAATCATTGTGCTCCTATTCTAACGCCATTCTAGCCATTTTGGTTTATGATTTCTATCGAGTCCTTGCTTGGGAAGACCTTCAATGCGGTCATTGCAGTCTTACTGTGAAGGGACATGATCTAGGTAGTTATTTGTACCACAGAAAGACATGACAACGAACAGATTGCAGGGACAGGAAGAAGATGTGGGTATTTAACATGAGGAACAATCCCTCTATTGTTAGTGGGTCTTATGATGTCAGTGCATTACAGTATAAAACAATCAGCTTTTTAAATTTATTTTGTGTGTGCATGCATATGCTGTTTGCCTCCATATGTGGACAGACTGAGGCCAGAGGAGGTTATCAGTTGCCCTGCTCTACCACTTCCTACCTTATTTCCTCAGCCACCAAACCTTAGTGAGCCAGCCCCCCCCTCCCCACCTCCCATAGTGCTGGTGCTACAGGCACATGCAAAGCCATGCTCAGGCTTTTAATGTAGGTGCAAAAGATTTGAACTCAGGGACTCAAGGGCATGCAGCAAGCACTCTGACCCAATGACTCACCTTCTCAGCCTCTCAAACAATTTACTTTTTATAATCTACTTAACGGACTATTACATTCAAATATCCAATATAGACCCTAACCTAGAGGAATAGAAATAAGAAAGCTTGGTGTCAGAATTACATAATGGTCCAAGAATATGATAGACATGAATGAAACAGAAATATAATTGGATAACTTCCTTCGGCTTGAGAAACATACGCACCTGAGTGGGGTAAGATGTGAACACACTTGGGAATCTCTCCTCGTATTGGGTCTCCTTGCCCAGCCTTAATAGGAGAAGAGCTGCCTAGGCTTACTGCAGCTGGGTATGCTATGTTTGGTTCATAGTCATGGGGGGCTGCCTTTTTATTAAGAGAAAGGAGGAGGAATGGGTGAGGAAAGGGCATGCTGGGGGGAAGGTAACTGTGATCAGGCTTTTAATTATTTATAAAAAGAGGATGCAGACACATCAGGACAGAAGGGAAAGACAGGTAACACAAAGCAGAGCTCAAGGAATGCTTTGGAAGGCCATCTTGCTGAAGAGAATTGTTATTGCCATAAAGGTTAATAAAGAAGGATAGAGAAGAAATTTTAGGAGGATGAAAAAGGCATAAAAAATGACTCCTTTAACAGCACATATATTTCTAGGATATAAGGCGTAGGTTCATCTTCTAGTACCGAGAACTTGTTACAGTAGTGTAAGATGCTTACAGTACATTGTATTGGCCTTTTGCTCTGGCATGCTGATGGAGGAGGAAGCCAAAAGAGGGTCAGGTACATGTTAGGAGACATTTGTAGTCATCCACAAGAGAGATGTTGAGGGCTTGAATAAAGAAAGAAATAATAAAGAAAGCATGGAGAAAGAGGAGTCTGTTTTAAAGAAACTTTCTGATATTGTATTTAGAAGCAGAGTGAAGAAAATACATGCTCTCTTTCAGCACAAAATGAATAATACTGTCCTAGATGGCAGGGTGATAATGACCTCTGTGAGTTTAGGATTGAGTCTAGAGGAATTAAGATGTTCCCACAAGACATTATGAGGTAAGAGATGCTAAGCATTGAGGGGAAGGCTACAGACCGGTGCCTCTGGGAGTTAGAAGAGAAGCCTGCATCCCAGTGGGACATTTCAATGACATCTTCATAGAAGAGGTGGCATTAGTGAGAATTCTAAAAGATGATTAAGATGTTGTCATGAGTTAATAAGCTGGAAGGAGATGTCTAGAAGGACCACCTTGACCAGAGGTAGAGAATGCAAACTGATAAGCCTGGGGATAAAGCCTGGGATCAAATCTTGGTTCTGTTACCTTCTAATCCTTGAATTGATAGCAATTTACTCCCCAGAGCCTCTGCCCCTCACTTGTGTATAACAGTTGTCATAATTATCATTAATCTTGTGGAGCTGTTTGGAAATTTTACTTTTTTTGCTATTAAAACTTAATTTTTTAACTGTAATGAAATTTAATTTTATCAGTGAGTTTAATAATTTTATGTGACTAATTAGTGTCCTCTTATTTCAGCATCAAGAATCCATTTTAGAATTTTCTGTGGAAGCAGATATAGTGGTGACAGACTCCCACAGTGTTTGTTTACCTGGGAAAATACTTACCTCTTCCACCTTTCTGAATGACAGCCTTGCTGGTGCTAGAATGCTTGCTTGGTCTTCCTCTAATACTTTGAAGATACTATTCCAGCTCTCCCAGTGAACAAGGTTTCTGCTAAGGAATCTGCCGATAATCCTGCAGAGATTCTCAAGTACATGATAAGTTGTTTTTCCCTTGCTGCTTCCAAAACTTTTCTGTTCTTCACTTGAAGATCATGTGGCTATCACGTGACTCGGTGAAAAACATTTCGTACTGAGCTTCTTGAAGCTCTGGGGGCTTCATAAATGTGGATATTCATTTGTTTCTCCAGATTTTTAGAATTAAAAAAAATCCTACGTCATCTCTCCGTATGCTTCTTCTGAAATTTCTAGAATATACATGTTGGTTGATTTAATAATGACCCATAACTTCCACAGGCTTTCTTCACTTTTCTCTTTTTGTTTCTCTGACTGGGTACTTTAAAGTGATTTCTTCCAGACCATCTTCTCTGTCCTCTGCTTGTCAACACAGAAGTCTGCTGTTGAGGCTCTGTGAGGAACTTTTCAGGTGAGTCATCAAGTTACTCAGCTACAAAACTCTCCATATTGCTTTGCATTTATTTAATTTTTTGTTTACTTTTGTGATTTTTCTCTATCAGTCTTCTAGTTTGTTTTCATATTGTTTGCATTTTTTAAAATTTATGTGTGGTGTCTTAGCAAGATCACGAGTATTATTTTGAACTCTTTGTCATGCAGACAATGAATCAACATCTTTAGAGTCAATTACTGGTCCTTTGTTTTGTTATCCTGTTCATCTCATTTTTCTCTATTTGTGGTGTTTGAAGCCACATGCTCATGTCAGCACATACAAAAACTAGGAAACTGATTCTTGTTTTTAAAAACACACAATTCTTTCAACCAGTAAGAACGGTTACCAGTCAGCCTGTTGGGCCATCTGACATCATTTATAGATGGACATGCTGCAGGGGTTATCAGGATGACTATCTGATAGCTGGATAAGTAGGCAGCCAGGCCTAATACCTGGTCCATGCATGTACTGGAGCTATAGTGGGAAGCCTAGAGACATGTTCCATATAACAATCTCTGGGGACTAGATGAAAAGGAATGGTTCAGAGCAGATGTGGACCTTGACCCTGCTTGAGCCATCTTGGACCATGGCTCTGTTAGAGCATGGGATACAGGTGATGTCTAGGAAGTCATTACTAGTCAGTAATCTTGAGTTCCTAAGAGCCATTACGGCAATAACTCTAGAGGCTAGGCCAGCTAGTGCTGATCAGGTGACTGGGGTCATAGAAGACAGGCTAATCTGAGGATCACAGGTATCACCTATCTCCTGGGATGCAATTGAAACTTGGACCCTGTCTAGAACTAAGGGTTCATGGGTTCAGGCTTAAGGCTAAATTCGTGGGTGCTAGTCTGGAGTTTGGGGCAGAAGGGCATAGGAACAGACTATGTTCTGAGTAAGTACAGGGTAATATGGAACAATAGACTGTGGATGTCAGTCTGGTGCTGAGATGAATCTGGAACCTGGGCACATGAGTTCTGGCCAAGAGTCTAGACTATGGATGCTGTCAAGATTCTTAGGTTGACTCAGGGGCTGTTGGGACTGACACAGTAGTGAGGTAAGCCTGAGTTTTCTGGGATTGTCTTATGGTTAAGTGTGCTAGGTAACTGATTGTTAAACATACTGATTGTGGGTTCCAATCTGGTGATTAGGATTTTATGTTGTTTTGGTGGGATGTGTCTAGTGTCAGGTCTAAAACAAAGTTGATAATGTGACTCCACCTTACCCTCGTCAATGAATCTTTACTTAATTCCTGTGCTATACCTGGCTTTTAACTTTTCCATATGGTTTCATCAGCTCTTGCAAAGATATTTTCACATGTGCTCAGCTCAAAGCAAGTCAACAAGACATTTTAGCTGCAATCTTGTCATTATAGTGAGCTACTCTGTGGGAATAAGGCAAAATTTTCATGAAGGGAAATGTATATAGTGTAGGACATCATAGAGTGACTATAGTTGGAGGCTGAGACACATGTAGAAAGCCTTAGCACTGGACTACACAATTATACTTTACTCTGTTGGCCTTGGAGAGCTATTGAGAATTTATGAGTAGGACTAAAGACTGAAGTTATGTTGACTAAAATTAACCAATATCCATGGTAAAGATGATTTAGAGGAATAAAGAATTGAAAGCATGCGGAACATTTATGAATGTATCAAGAGATTTCAGATGAAAGGTAAAAAAGATCTGAACTGATTTAGTGTTATTTAGAAAGGAGGTGGAATTTGGACATAAAAGAAGTTGTTAAGGAGAAATGAAGGAAATATCAATGATCTCCAAGCTTCCGATCCCAGTTCCTGTAATGAGCCTTTCTAAATATTAGCAATCTTATAACAGGCATTACGAAGACAAGAGGAGAATTGGCTTAGGGCAGAAACTGTAAAAGTGAAGAAATAGAGCAAAATGGTAATTTTAGTTTTTGAGCTTGCCAGTTGACTCAATATCATTCTTTCCTGTAGATTTTTCATTACCACCTAGGTAGAAACATCATTTCCCAGGTTCCCTTGCAACTGGGTTTTGACTACTGATTACATTCCTGCCAACTGGATGTAGGTAGAGTGATGTCCATCATCCCCAGCTAAGTCAGTCAGTAGAAATCAACTTGTTTTGTGTTGTTCTTCTCAATTTCTAAAGAATCGTAAGGATTTTAACAGAGAGGTGGAGCCAGCCACCACCATGTTGGTTAGGAAAACACCCAAGGCAAGAGGATCCAAATTATACAGTGCTCCAACAGAAATGTCTTTGCTTACATACCACCCAATCCCTGCCAGCTCAAGGTGTCACAAAAGAGGAAAATCCACTTGTATATTACTTAGGGCACTAGTATTTTGGCTTATATTAAAGCAGTTGAGACAGAATCCTAACCAATAGGGACATGACTGGTTTGTGGTATTAGAAAGAATTGAGATGGTGATGCTATATAGAGCATTGGGGTGGGCTGGGATGGAGATGGGGGCTTGGGGGGCTATGTGAATGAGGGTAAGAAAGGAGCCACCTAGCCAATGATATTGCCAGGAACTTTGGCAATAAAAGATGGTTAAGGGCTACAGAGAACACGGACAATATGTATAGTAGGGTGTGTGAAGGGAGAGAAGTGAGATGAAGAGAACTATAGAATGGTAACATGCTAAAGAGAAAGTAGGAAAAATAATAGTGGGGCTATGGAGGTGGCTTTATTTATTTTTTCATAAAAAGAGTGGTCAACATTCTTTTTGACCACAGGAAAATCAAAAGGAGGATGAATCAGAGATAAAGGCATTAAATTCAGGGAACTGAAGTGAACTGATGGCAGGAAGTGATCAAGAAAAGCCAAATTACATTCAAAGTAATTTATTTAAGAAGGAAGAGGATTTTATAATAAAAATTGGAGTAGCCTAGAATTACTTCTTAAAATGTATAAAGCAAAGAATATGCGTAATTTCCTCTCCTGGAGATGGAGTTTAAGCCCGGCTTCCCCTCAGCTCTTGGTATGGGCTGAACTTAGTGACCAGCTTCCAAAGACTGTGAAAGATTATGGAAAGGAGAAAATAGCAACTTTACAGAAGAGAAACTTGACAACCACCACCTACCTCAGCAAGCGATGAAGGTTAGCATCGCCAGTGACAGGTCACATGGATATAATGTACCCCCGACAGGATAGGAAGAGAAGGGTAATTCAGCTCTGTGGTAGTCCTTTCGAAAACTCACAACTGCAGTCTAAATATGAGAAAAACATCAGAAAGTCTCAAACTGAAGGACAGTCTACAAAATACCTGGAGAATACCCTTTTAAAGCTGTCAAGGTCATGAAAAACAAGGAAACATTGAGAAACCGTCTCAGATGGTAACTTAAGAGACATGATGACTAAATGCCATGGGCATGCTGGATAAAATCCTGAGACAGAAAACTATGTATGAACACCTGGAAAGAATTGCAGGAAATCTCAGCTTCAGTTTCTTCTTCTCGACCAGTTCAATTTCTTATTTTTAAAAAGATTTGTTTTATTTTGAATTATGTGTATATGTGGTGTGTGTGTGTGGGGGGGTTATGCACATGTGAGTGCAGGTGCACAAGGAGTCCACAAGAGGGTGTCAGATCCCCTGGAGCTGGAGTTACAGGGAGTTAGTCATAAGCAGCCCGAAGTGAGTACTAGGAATTGTTTTTGGGTCCTCCACAAGATCAGTATGTGCTCTTATCTGCTGGCTCCTTCTCTGGTTGCTAATGTCTTATTCTTGACACAAATGCCATAAAGAGATAAAATACTAAATTAGAACAAATTGGGTGAAAGGTATGTGCTCTGTGCTCCTTGTCTTTGTATGTTTTCTATAGATATAAAAGTATTTGGAGGCAAGGGCAGAGCCCTGGGATATTGCCTGTGAGCAATGGACAAGTTTGAAATATAGAGTGAGCTCCTACGCCCCTTTCCTTTCTTCCCTTCCCCCAAGAAAAATCTTTCCATTAGTCCATTATTACAGTACAATGGAATGTTCAATTTCACACACTGTGTGACATTCCATGCCAACCAGAATAGTTAATGCAACTTTACATTTATGACTCTGCTTGGGTGTGAATTATTGTGTTTATGAAAATCTCCATATTAATGTCTGATTGTAAATCATTCTGCCGGCTCCCTTTATTAATAGCTCAATTCCCACTGCTTACCGCTGCAAGCCCTTCAGAGTACCACAACTGTACTGGAGAGGGGCTGCTTCCCACTTGCTTGCCATCAGCAACTAGCCATCTCGGACTTTGTACAGAAGCCTGTAGCCTCTGTTCTTTCAATCATTTTGTTGTTGTTGTTGAAAAGTGGGCAACTTCTCTGAGAAGTAGAACTTCTTATTTTCTGTTCCCAGTTTCTTACTCTTTAGAAACCTCACCAGGCAGCGATTTGGACATGGGATCTGGAGGCACACACATTTGACATAAAATCATTCATCTTGGAGAGTCTTGTGCTTTGCATGTAAGATGTCCCCCACAAGCTCCTGTGTCTGAACATTTGGTCCCCAGCCATTGGTGCTGTGTGAAGAAGGATTATGGAAACTTTAGAAGGTGGAGTCTTGTTGGAGGAAGCCAGTCGTTGGGGATAGTTCTTGGACGTTCGGAGTCCAGTCTCATTTCCTTTTTGTGGCTCCCTAACTACAAGCACAATTTGACTGTCACACACTCTTGCCACCATGCCTTTCCAGCCATAATGGACTATATCCCTTCAAACTGTAAGATGAAATAAATCCTTCCTTCTTAAAGTTGGATCTTGTCATGTATTTGGTTATAGCAATAAGAAAAACAAATTAGTGAATTTCAATTTCCCTACCTACAGTGGGCTTATATCATACAGACTGGTTAGGGGAGTTAACTGGGATGGTAACAGGCCCTGCTCTTAGGAAGGCCTCAGTGGTCTTTTTGTTACTGTATCATATAAACAATAGAAGCAGTGGAATTGTTCTTGGACAGATTGGAGGTGCTTGGGACTGGCAGTTGTAAAGTCTGGGTTCTTCCAGCTTCTCCAGAGACACCAGTGATCATGTCACTAAATGTCTCAGGCCTTGTGATTTTCCCTCTGTAAAGTGAGGAATCTGCATTCTTAGGCATTTCCCCAGAGCCCACATCATTGCTGGATGCATACAAATTGGTAGCAACATCACCCTAAGTACTCTTTATTCCTCTTCCCATCCACTGTGGAGGACCCCTTGCTTCAGGCCAGGCAGCCAGACAGTGGCTCAACTGGAGCTCATAGAATCTTTAAGAAAGGGCCAGCCTTGGCTTTTCCATGTCTCCTCATGTGTAACAATTGGAACGGGACCCCAGACCCTAGCTCCCTTCCTGGCAGGAGGGGAAATATGAAGTCTCAGCAGGCCAGGAGGTATTTTATGCTTCTGTAAATCATTCAAGCGGCCAATATCTTCCTTTGCTACACTTCTCTCGCCTCACAGTATTTTTTTTTCCTGCAGTGAAATCCATTCTTCCAGCCTGGAAACATGGGCACTTTATAGAAAATCTTTAGCTTGTACCAGCACAAATGGATGGCTCTTATTTGCTGTCTGCAGTTCATGGTGTTGCGAAGGCGCCGCCAAAAACTATCAACTGAGACGTAAAAGAAAAAAAATAAAAGGATAGGGACAAGAATGCTGGCATGTTGGCACATCCGCATGCACATTTACAAACATGACCAAGCCAAGACTCAGAAGGACAGGTTTCACGGCCAGCCATATAATTCACGCTTGCTTAGAATCCCTGTTGCATAAAGGGGGGGGGGCGCCACAACCAGGTACTGTAAATGGAAGACTATGAGAGGCTAATTACAGCAATGGATCCTTGTGCCCTAGAAATGGAAATAACATGACTAGAGACAGACCAATGTGAAGCCAGCTTATTGGGAGCATGGGGCAGGAGGATCACACATCCAAGGTCAACCTGGGCTACTGAGTAAGTTCAAGGCTATCACAGACCAACTTAGTGAGGTCTTACCTCAAAGTAAAAAGTACAAAGAGTGCTGGGGATGGTAGAGCCACTCCTTGGCATAAGCAAGGCCCCATGTTCATTTTCCTATACTGACAAGCAAACAAAACTGGAAAGAACAGATGCACCTATCATGTAATTTTAAAAAGAAAAGAAGAGTTTGATCCTCTGGAATTCTATTAATAATTTGAGACTTCCTTATAACATTTTTGCTTTATGGCTTAAGGAAACTGGATTTTGACACACAAAATACCATATGTGATATTCACAATGAACTTTTAAGGCTCCGTTGTCAAGGTGTGGACTCTCCCCACCTCAGTTTTTCTTCCTCTACCCTCCCACCCCATCCCACCCCCCTTCCTCCTTTCCCCTTCCTCTGCTCAGCCTCCCCTTCCTGGTCCTCCCCTCCCTTCCCTTTCCTCCTGCCCCCTCTCCTCCCCTTCCTCCCACTCATCCTCACCTCCCCTTCCATTCTTTTACATTTGGGTTAGATTGCTTTCTGTTGCTGGTCTACAACACCTGGGCAGACAACGCTTTGTTTCAGATTATAGATTACAGCCAACCATGGAGGAAAGCCAGGGTCGGAATTCAGGGAGCCATTCTGAGGCAGTAACTGAAGCAGGGGCCATGGAGGAAACGCGTCTGATTGGCTCACTCTCGGGTTCAATCAGCAGTGTAATTTTCTTATCCAGTCCAGTCCCATCTGCCTAGGGTGAGTAGCACCCACAGTGAGCCGAGCCCTTCCACATCAAACATTAATCAAGAAAATGACCTACATACGTGTCTACATGCTAATCCAATGGAAGCAATTCTTCAGAAGAGCGTCTCTCTTCTCAGGTGTGTCAAACTGACAATCAAAATTAGCCTTTGCAACTTTATCTGCTACGCTAAACCCAAACATCCCTAATTCTTTCAGCAGGAGGAGAAGCCCAATGGGAGGAGGCGGTGGGGTAGATATGAGAGAGCTACAAAGGTAGACATGTGTGAAAATGTCATGAAGAATCCTGTTAATGTGGACACTTGCAAAAAAAAAAAATATCAATAACACAAAACAGGAGAGGGGCAGGCTTTTATTGGTGCCTGCCTGTTTAACTCTATCCTGTTTCCCTCTTGTTCCAGGTCATGAGAATATGAGAACTATGACGAGCTAGCCAGGTCCAGACCCCCCAATCGGAATTGACTGACACCATTCCCACTGAGGCCCCCAGTCGAAAGTTTCACCTAGAAAGAAGCTCTAGAGCCTCAGGTCTCTTTCCTGTAAGCCAGGTGGCAGACTAGAAGCGCCACCTCTTCTTCCTCTCACCCTCCATTATTGTGAGCTCTCCAGGGCAGGCTGGTCCAAACAGAAACACACTAGGGCTTCTGGACTAAGTGATGTCCCCTTTGTGAGAGAAAGCTTTGCTCAGCCTGGGGCAATGACTCCACTCCTGGCAGCTGAATGCCCCTTCCCTTCATCCCCCTGCCTCAAGCTTCCCAGACTGTCCAGGAGGTGA
This sequence comes from Sigmodon hispidus, assembly GCA_004025045.1. Classification (NCBI taxonomy): domain Eukaryota; kingdom Metazoa; phylum Chordata; class Mammalia; order Rodentia; family Cricetidae; genus Sigmodon; species Sigmodon hispidus. Next base: position 101,800 of record PVIH01000513.1, read on the forward strand.
AGGTACTATGACTTGTTTTCTTTCTGTTCCTTTTAGAAACTGTGTTTGTTGAGCGAATCCTTGGCTTCCTGGCTCGAAGCTGGAGGCTCGCTCTGCTCACCCGTGCCAGCTGGTGCACTGGGAAGGTTTTTTTTTTTTTTTTTTTTTTTTTTTTTTTTTTTTTTTTTTTTTTTTTTGTGGGCTCCTGGGTGTGTTTCTTTTTTTAAACATGATCAATACCCTCTCCGGCTGGGCTCCCCTTCCCGCTCCCCATTGTTCTCTTGTTTCCATTGTGCCCGAGTCCTGGTCAAGGACTCCGAGAGTCTCCTAAGACAGGCTTCTCCCCAAGCTGGCACTGAGCCTGGAGCCAGAGCGGCAGATGCGGCCAGACCTTCTGCCCTACGTCTGCAGCTTACCGTGGTTTTCAGTCGCTGCTGACCAAAACCTCTGGGAATTCAGGTGGACGCCAGATAGTAAAGGTGGGGGAATAGCTCTGACTCTGGGATAAGCCACGTCCCCTTTTTGGGCTTCTGTTTCCTGGTTTGAAAGAAGGTGCCTGTTCCTAGATCAGCGTGGAGCTCTACACTCTGACCACCAAGGGCCATCAAAGGAACCTCCTCTGGGTCAGAGAAGTCAGAGGATGTTCCCAAACGGGGTTTCAGATGCCCCTCCCTCTGTCCACAAGGTAGACCATGCTCATCTTTGTATGTGTGCTGGATGGGATAAGGCCACACCCACACCAGGGATGCTTAGAATTGTCCTAACTCTCCTCTCGTTGCCCAGCCCTCTGCTAGTCAGTCCCTCTGCTTCTATTTAATGAAGGAGACAGATGTCACAAACACTCTCCCCTCACAGTTACATCAGTAACTCAAAACTCGGAGGCTGCAGATAAAACGTCTAGTTCAAATACAGCTCTACGGACAGCCCATTCTGGGGGTTAGATTTTATTTTCTCACTATTTCAATAATATCAAAAGTGTTTTTTGGAAATTTTTGACAGGCCAAGTGCCAGGGAGACGTTTATGTTTCTCTTGAAGCTAGCAATTTGGTGTTTTATCCTAAAAGGGTGGGAGATTGATAGTAATATCTCATTTTTACTGAAAACTTTGTATGTGCCAGTACTTCTCAAACAATAATATACTTCAATGATCTTTATGATGTGCACATATTATTTTACAAACGGCCAGAGATGTTAATGAACTTGTCCAAGGTTACACAGAGAGTAAGTAGGAAACCCAGAACAAAGGGGTGGGCTTTCTTGGAGCTCCTCACCTCTCCTGGGTTCATACACAGCAGGATCAGACATAGACATCCATCAGCTCAGGTGACACCGTGCCATATAGTAAAAAGACCAACCTCAGGGCCAAGGTCAGGTAGCCTCCTGGTAGGTAAATAAGCAGAGATTCTCCACACCTCTCACCCTGCTTTACAAAATTGCTGTGAAGACTAAGCTAATCTTCATGCAAACACTTTGGAGACTACAAAACACTAGAGATGTTCAGCATAGTATTTGGTTTTGATATTGCAGGCCAAGCTTCTTGTGGTAGAGGTACCCTCAGGAGTGCCTGCAACCCTGCCATATCACCCCTCCCTGTGTGTGTTAGGTGTGTATGCTGGCTCAGCCTCTGCTGGCACTGGCCCCTGCAGCCATCACTGACTCCTCTACTCCCTGGTCTCCTGAGGACCCAGAGCAGCCATCACTGACTCCTCTACTCCCTGGTCTCCCTGAGGACTCAGGAACAGCTGAGTCAGCTGCATTCCCTCCTGTCTCCAGTTCCCTTAAACCTGCTACAGAAATTGGCTCTGTGGTACTGCAGTCTTGCTTGCCAGCTAGCCCATCCCCTGGGGTGGGCCCATTAATCACATTAGTTCTCTTTTCTCTCTCTTGTCTGGCTCTGAGGACAGCAGGTAGATGTGCGTATGTGTGTAAGAGTGAATTTGTGGTGTGTGTGCACCTCCCTGGAAACAGTTGGGGACTAAGTTTGTCTGCAATAAAGTGAGTTAACTGCTTCTTCTCTGATAACCATATACCTCCCATTTCTTCCAAAGGAATGACAGGTCCCCGGAGGTGAAGCATCTTCTTGACTGGGAGAAATCATCTATTTTTGTCCTTTTCTAACAGTTCCTGAAGCTGTCCTGCAGCAACCTGCCAGGCCTCTCTGCTATTAAGAACATCCTCTCCCGGGACTTTCTGGTTCTGGGACTCCCCCACATTTTAAGTGGACTTCTGATGCCAGGAGCTATCACGCAGGGGCACTAGCTCTCTCTTGAAGGTAGGAGGATGTACCAGAGTCTGCACCCTTCAAAGTTCCCTCTGTGAGGTGTCTAAATGCAAGCATCCCCTCCAGGGGGCTGGGGGCACAGCCTGAAGCAGCCTGTCTTTACACAACAGCTCTTTGAAGTCTTGTGTTTTATCTCAGGAATTCATGTGACTTTTGTGTTCCATGCCATAATGTCTAGCTGTTTGTTTTCATAGAAGTATGTTTTAACCCCTAATCTTCAAGTAAAATTGAGGCCCCAGGAAGATATTTTGTGCTTATTCTGTGCCTTTATCCCGCCTAGCTTGCCACAATATACCCCTAGGGGTACAAGCACTCTAGTCGGAGAAGAACGTGCAATGTAATAAGAACAACAGCAGAAAAGCCCATGGCCTCCCAGCCCCGCCCCCCAGACTTCTGCAAATGGGCCTGTGCTTGTGTGCCTTGGCCATGCATCTTTTGTTCAGGATAGTGGTGATGATGGAGAGAGAAGGAAAATTGGGAAGCTGGGAGAACTGCACTGAACCAAGTCCTCAGGAAGGTCCAGGTGTCTGTAGAGCAAATTTTATTCCTTCTTGCCTTAGCTTAGCATTATCAGGTATAACCAGTTCCTAATTAGAGCTGAGCATATTGATGTATGCAAAAGGGAAGCTGAGGCAAGAGGATTACAAGTTCAAGACCAAGCTACACAATGACACCCTGTCTCAACGAATGAATGAATGAATGAAGTAAATGATCCTGATCAGACAGAAAACACCCTTTCTTCTGTTGGTACCCTTCTGCAAAAAGCTGCAGAGGGGTAGCTGGATCATCATTATTATTCACCTCCACATCTTTTATACCAGCCAGAGAGGGTGAAAGGAAGATGCTTTGTAAGGTAGGAAGGTCTCTTAATGAATACAACCTGGAGAAATTTGAAGGACATCTTAAGGGGAAGGCCAGTTAGGAAGTAATCTGACATTTAAGTCAATTCAACCAAGGAAGAGAAGTCTATGAACCCTAGGAAACCAACTGGCTTGAGAGGAAGGATTCTGGATGACAAAGGGATTCAGTCTAGATGGAACTAATAGGGGAAAGTCCCCAAAGGCCAGACAGCTCTACTTAAAACAGTGCATCAGACCAAGTTAGTGTGGTCCAGGAGATGTGACTACTTCCCTTCTCACCACCCCTCACCATTGGCCCCCAAACGTATAGCTATAGGTGAGAAATTGTGAGACTCAGAGTCCCACCTTGATAATATATCTGCAGTATTTCTTAGACATGGGAAAACATGCAGCCTGGGATTTAGCTTGACCTAACAAAGCCAAGCCTTTACCTACAGGCAAATGAAGAAGCCAAGTGCAAGAGAGCTGTAAACATCTTGGAGTTGCTCTGCAGACAGCCCAGTATGGAGACACATTTCAGTGGGGGCATCGGAGCTGGGGGGCAAAGAGGAAACTTGCCAACTCATAGCACTCTGATTTGCAGGGAGCAGAGCGTGGATATTTCAAATCATTTCCTTTTTGTTAGTACCTAATCTCCCAGCTGTTCTCTGAGCATTGGCTCAAATACTAGAAGACAGTTGGCCTCAAATGTAAAAGCCACAGGCTCCTTTAAATTATGTTGTCTTGCTACATTGGTGTGTCATGTCAACCCAAATTCCTGTATGGCATCTGGGAGAAGGGAATTTTGTCTGATGATGAATTTAAAGGACAATTAGTCTGTTTTTTTCTTTTCCCAAGGCCATTTGGTGTTAAATATAGCTGGGGCTCTGGTCTTATTTTGAAAACTCAGAAGTATCCAGGGGAATTTTATGTCACGATTGCTGCCTTTGATCCTTCTTATATTCTCTTGGCTGTGGGGTCTAAAGAAACAAGGAGCCAATGAGCAACAGGAATACGGAACCCACGTCTCTCACCAGGGCTTCAGGTGATTCTTTGTCCTCATCACATCAATTGAATCTTGTGTTTTATACTTAGTCTGAGATTTAAAAACCAACTCATTTACCCCTCTGATATAAATGTTATTGGTTCATTTCTTCTGCCACTGAAACTGAGGTTGAGAAGGATCAAGTAACTTCCCCCAAAGATCCCATTTTTAAAAGATGCACCCCCAGGGTTTGACTGATAATGTCAAATTCAAGCTCATCCTCTTCCAACAGGAATCCTCATTCCACATTTATGTATTCACTGACTCCTTTGTTTATAGATTTAACAAACATGCATTGGGCATCTACTGTGTGTCAGGCACCAGAGACACAAAGATGACTTAGACATGGTCCCTGCGCTCGAAGATTGCAAAATCTAGTGGAACTCAGTCTGGTCTTGAAATATTTATTTGGCAAATATTTAACATTTAGTAGAACAAACAGTGAGTCTGATTGAGCTCAAGGTTCTACTGGTTGTTTTCTTGTTCCTGTAGTTGTTATTGCTGTTATTTTATGAGTGGGTGACATCCCCAATAACTGTACTCAACAGACAGGATGACACAAGAGACTCACCAGGAGGCCTGGTCACTGACTCCCTGGGTCTGGAGCTAGAAGGAGACATATGTGGTTTAAGACCAGGGCAGATAAAACCCCAGAACCAGCTATAAACAAAAGCTTCGAGGCGAGATAGTCCTTTAAGTATGTAAGGCTACATGAAACTGGCAGATGTTGCAAATTTACCAGTGGTTGAGAGTGCCTCCTTAGCAGAACTGCTGTTATTGAACTGACCAGATGTTCATCTTAGTTCCATCCCTGCTCTGACTCTTAGGGGAAAGCCTTCCAGCAGCCTTCATCTCCAGCCTCCTATTGCTTCTGCATATAATCAGGCCCAGCAAGATGGGGTAAAATCGCTTGCTACACAGTTTTCATGATCTAAGTTTTATCCTGGAATCTAAGGTGAAAGAAAAGACCCAAGTCCTGACAGTTGTCCATTGACCTCCAAAAAGATGGATGCTGCAGCACATGCACACACATGGGAGCATGCACATTATACACACAAACACACCCAATACAAGTATATACAATCCCAGTATTTACAATCCCACAGACACTGCCTCCCACCTCCTCTGCTGCCTTCTGCACTCGACATTTCTTCTTGGCCCCCTTGCCTGGGTCTCTTTGAATCAATTTCACAGTGTATATACTCTCTGGTAGGTGTGTTGATTTTGTTATTTAGCCTTGAGTCCTTGAACTCCAGACGCAGCTTAGTTGGTAGTATGGATATGGGGGCGGGAGGGACCTGTGTCAGAACATGTCCTAAGATGGAAATAGTGACAGAAGATAGCAAAGGGGAAAGAAGGAGAAAATGTAGAAAAGAAACTGGAGATAAAATAGTCTGAGACAATAAACAGATGTGAGCGGCGCATCTAAGGAAAATAATAGAAGTCCTTGTATTCATGTCAAACCCCATCCTGAACACACATGTCCAGATGGCCAGGGATGCCATCTCCCTTTACACACTGCTCATCTGGACACCTGAACAACTTCTGTGGCAGGACTTAGTCATGGACAGATACTGTGGTGGGTCAGGCCTGCAGTGCAGCCAGGCGGTGGACAAGGATGTCAGCCAGCTAGCCAGGGGGTCATTAGCATTCAGAAAATATGACAAGCCCCAGCTCCCTGTCTGCTTCCATACACCGTTCAACACAGTGCAGGACAGGAGTGGCCTGGGCTGAAGAAGGGAATGAAAGGCAGGACCATTCATTCCTGCAGCTGCAGGTTAACAGTGGGCAGATCTCACTCTTGGAGAACAGTTTTCTCCCTCCATGCATTATCTGGACCACTTCAAAGCTCTTTGTCTGGGCTTAGCTGGCTGTGGGTGATGTTTGTGGCTGGGGACTTGCAGAAAAGATGTATTTTCTGACAGGGAGAAGGTCACCCGGACAGAAGCCATTATAATGAGCTGTGGTTGGGTTGGAGTTTCCCGGATGCCAATCGATGTGCTCCCTGGCATTACTCAAGCACTGGAATTAGAATGCTAGCCAAAAAAGTGCTCTTCAAATTGGTCAACAAGTCACATGCCATGGCAAAGTCACTATTCTGTTTACCCTCAGTCTCTTAGTGCTTAGAGCTGAACCCCCAGGAGTCAGGAAGATTGGTAGGGAACTCACCACTAGGTGGGTTGATGAGGCGAACTTAATATAGAAGTGCAATAAAAAAGTGCAGAGGTTTCCAAAGATCAAGAGAGAGATGAGAAACTGAAGACAGAGTTGATGGTAACTGAGAGATGGGTCAATACTGGCTGGCTATGGAAGAGCCAGTGTGGATGGAACACTAGACATTTGTGTGTGTGTGTGTGTGCACACACGCACGCAAATGTGACTGTCTTCTCCACTTCCTATCATTACACTGCCCCCTGACCTTTGGCCAACATTGTGAATGAAGTCAACCTTGACCTTTGGCCAACATTGTGAATGAAGCCAACCTCCCTTTGTGACTATTGGTAAGTCTGGACATAGCCCATTCAACTCTGTTGATTGTAACATCATAGCCCAGGAGGGAACACTGAACTGGGGTGTTGAAAAGATCTGAGTGAAGGGAAGAAGCCTGGAGCTGGCTCCTAGGGCTGACTTTTTCCTGCTCTGCCTGGCTCTCCTTTTCTCATGTACAAAGTGAGAGACACAGCTTGAAGGATTCATCATGAGAGCCTAAGAAGATGGCATCCATTCAGGCGCATCCTGGGAAGTCTACAAATGGTGTTCATGAGAAGACACAGTGCTGGAACAGGAGGCCTCCAGGGAGCCAGACTGCAGCATCTGCTTCTCCTGAGCAGAGTCTGCATCCCATCAAAATCAACCCTGCCTCTTAGCTCTGCATTGATGTTGCCTTTTTTGCTGTATCTGTGGTGGCCTTAGCTGAAAAATAAATAAATAAACACAAGATGGGGTGAGAGGTTGGAGAAGGGATGTGGCAAAAGACAAAGAAAGAAAGAGAAGGAGATTGATTTCTGGGCAGAATTTATGTCTTTTTGGCTTTTTCAAAGGTAAATGAATAGTTGTTGTTTTTCAGCCTGCCGCTGAGAGTGTGCATGCACCTCTGTTCTGTATAGACCCTTTTAAAGGCTTCTGGAAGCAATCCCTAACATTTCTATAGGTGCAGACAGATAATTGAATGCTTTCAAAGACCACTGTGAGACAGGGAAAGTTCAATTTTGCTGTGTGCTGTTGTCGGCATTGACTGAGCAGGCCACATGTGTTTTCCTGAGAAAGTTGGATTTCTTTTTTGGCTTTTCTTTCCTCTCCTGCCCTTTCACCCCGTGTCTCCCCCCACCTCTGATGAAGCACTTAGACAAGAGGAAAAGAAACAAAGCATAATCACCCTAAAGTCACGCCAAACAAACACAGCCCAAGCTTCCAGCTACTTCTCTGGCTGAGAATGAAAAGCACTGCCTCCTTGCTCCAGGGTCTGACAGACAGGGGTGCTTTCCTGCTCAGCTATTATTAGAGCCTGCCTGGCAGAAGCCAGGCAGCTCTGGGCGATGGGGGGTTCTTGTTTTAATTTGTTGCCTATGCAGGCAGAACAAAGTGACATGGGGAGAGAGGACAGGGGATTTCCTCCCGCTGCTATTTCTCCACATGACAGCCATTGTGCATGTATGCCGTGTGTGTGTGTGTGTGTGTGTGTGTGTGTGTGTGTGTGTGTGTGTGTGTGTGTGCATGGACCAGAATTATTTATCCATGAGTGTACTTTGTGTGTTTGTGAGTTTACGTGTGTGTGTGTTGACATAAACAAGGGACATCCATACATATATGTATTTGTGTGGCCGCACATGTGTATTCTGTATTGGCATGACTAAGGATGCCCATGCATTCATGGCCTTGATGCATGTATGTGTATTTATACACAAATGTATGAATGCATGCAGTGGTCAAGGTATGGGTGGGCTTTCTGGGTAGCATGAAAATGTGCTTCATCTTGCCATAATCCACAAAGGAGAGGTGCACAGGTGTTTGATGTAAAAAAGTAAAGATAGCCCATCCCTCCGAAGTCATTGCAAATTTAGCTGGCATTGACCATCAGTCTGTATAAAGGATACCCACTTTAGTCACCCAAATACCTTTTCAAATATTGCCATCATTTTATAGCTAAAGAAGGCAAGGCTAAGAGATACTGAGCAAATTATCTAATGTTTAGTTCAGTTCACTCTAACTCCAGTGCAATTTCTATTTGCCTTGGCCCGTTGAGTTGTAGGGTGGTATGTAAAGGAAACCTCTCAAGGTTACATGTTAAAGGACGGGGGAAGACTCAGCAAGGTTCCTCCCATCTGGGTGGGCAGATGTGGGCAGCAGGCATAAAGCTCCTGGAGGCTGAGGGAAGAGGATGTCCCAACAGCCCTGTGCTTCTTGTAGAACACTACCTACCACCTAGGATGGAACCCGTGCCCACCAAGTACCAGCCACTCCACTCAGAACTCAAATTACACATTCTCCTGCTCTCATGCCAGAGATTATCACTCATGTTCTCAGGGCTGGCAACTCACAAGGGACACTTTCAGAGTTCTAAACAAGCCCTTACCTTAAGATGGATGGCTTTATCTCTTCCCCTAGTATTGTGGACAAGACAACTCACTGCTTGACTCCAAGGTGAGCTCCTGGAATCCTGCATCATTCCAGGACCCACTGTTCTCTGGTCTTCTAGGAGACAGAAATGACAATTTTACCAGCTTACATCATTTCTGTGTTCTGAGGAGCACATAAGAGAACCCAGGGAATGCTTTTACCCATGGCTTCCCCATGGTCTTCTTCAAATATAGACTCACAGTGATGGAAGTTTACTTTTCTTAAATCCTTCTCCCAGTTCAGCAATTCTAGATGCTGGTCATTGAACTCTTAGTCTTCTTCGTGGTACCCAAGTATTTCATGAGAACTGCTTTTCATAATTCTCACACTGGACCCAGGGGGTAGAGATTATTGTTAATCTCATTTTACAGATGTTGGATGCGAGACTCAGCAATGCTGGAACATTCCAATCCTATTTGTGTTCCAGGAGTTTGATGAATAATTCTGCCTATATAGTTCATTTTGAAATGCAAGTATCCCAACCCTATTTGAAACCCAGGCCTTTGGTACACTTTCTAGTTTCTGCCCCAAGGTATAGGCTAGGAGTCTTTCCCCTGTTCCTTTTAGTCTTCATTTTCTAGACCCTATCCCAACTGGAAGAGGCTCCTACTTCTGTATAGTCCTTCTCTGGAGACCTGTGTCTCCTTGCTAGCATTTGTCAAAACTGCAAGAATGTTCTGCTATAGAATCCTGGTGACAAAAAGATACTCTTTCTACCAGGAGACCTCTGAGAAATGCTTCTCTTGTCTGCCTCCTCTGTCAAAGGCAGTATAGGTAAAGAACATGGAGTCTGGAGACAGAAGATTCTGTGTTGGAATCTGAGAGTCATCAATTTTTAGCTACATGTCTTGGGTAAAACAACTGGCTACTATGGCAGTTTGAATATCATTGGCCCCCATAAGCTCATAGGGATGGGCACTATTAGGAGGTATATCTTTGTTGGAGTAGGTATGACCTTGTTGGAGTAAATTTGTCACTTTAGGAGTAGGCTTTGAGGTCTCATATATGCTCAAGCTATACCCAGTATCTCAAAACACTTCCTGTTGCCTGCATATCAAGATGTAAAACTCTCAGCTTGTTCTCCAGCACCATGTCTGCTTCCATGCTACCATGTCCTACCATGACAACAATGAACTAAACCTTTGTAAGCTACCCCATTAAATGGTTTTCTTCATAAGAGTTTGTCATGGTCATGGTATCTCTTCACAGCAATATAAATCCTAAGGACAGGTATATATGACTTGATCTCCAGGACTATAAAATGGAGGTAACAACATTATGTACCTTAAAAGGTTATTCTGCAACTGAGAGTAATTCTGTGGCCAAATTACTAGCAAAATTCTCAGAACACAACAAGCACTGAGAACCTGTTAGCTAATATCACTATTAATACTTTTGGTATCTTCTACGGAGACATAAACTTTAAGCCTTGAAGGAAAATGTGCAAGTCATCTGGCTGGCCCAACATCCTATCTGTAGACAAATAGAGGATTTGTAATCAGGAGTTTTGAACTCAAATCTCAGATTTTCCACTCACTTCTGGTATGTACCAACTTGAAGAACTTGTTTGACCACTTTCAGCCTCATTTACTGAAACTACAAAACAACAGTTGTAATAATAATAATGGCCTATTTCCTAGAATTGTAAGGATTAGGTAAAGGTATGCCTTGAGAAATAAGGGTGAGTTTTGCCTAAATGACTGGTCCCAGAAGGCAAACATGACTCAAACAGATGAGTTGTACACTCCTTCCTGACCATTATGGTCTCCACCACCATCATGTGGCCTGGGAGCAGAGGAGCTGTCCTTTAAGCAAATGAGGACTTGGAGCCCAACAAAAACGTGTAAACCATGACCAGACATACCTAACCAAAATGAAGCACAACAGCAAAAGATAAAATGGTGAGGCATCTGGTACCAAATGGCAAAAGAATTAAGATCTGGGAAACCAAACAGAGGTCAATCAGGAACAGACTCTCACCATAGAGAGAACATGAACAGGTCACATCAGTCAAACATGGGTATAATATAGTTATGAGGATTATGATTAAACACTGTGTATTTAACTCTCACTCCCGCTGTGGATTAGGCAAGAAGCGTTTTTCTCCAGGTTAATCACTTGGGGATATTTATGAAATTGTGTCTAGCTAGCTGGCTTGTTGACAGCATAGGTCACTTGCTACTTCCCAATATCTATCACTCCCAAGTTTAGTACATAAACAATCACCTAATATTGCCTGCTTTAAATGCCTCAGCTAAAGATTGGCAAGGACCTCAATCTGGACAGCCAGGTCTCTTTCTGAGAACTTTACATTTTAAACTGCAGCAGAAGAGTTGGGACCAAGAACCTGCTAGCAGCTTTGTTGTACATCATCATCATTTTCATCATCTTTATTATTTATTATGTGGACAGGCTTTCTGCAGATAGGATCAAGAGTAGAGCTAAAGCAGAAAGCAACACAGAAAACTGTGATGAAGAGTGAGATCTGAGGCCTTTAGGGCTGTGCCATGAGTTACTGTTATCCATAGCCTCTCTGTGCATTTCCTGTCCCAGAATTACCATCTAGCATATGCTAGTACTCCCTCTGTTATGTTATTTCCATCAAAACCCATTTGGTACCTTGACTTAGTCACTTTTCTGCTGCTCTGATCAAATGTCTAGCACAGGTAACTTAAAGATGGGAGAGTTTATTATGGCTTACTGTTCCAGGGGACAATCCACCATGGCAGGGAAGCCACAGTGGTAAGGAAGTTATAGCCTTGGGAGTTTGAGGCAGTTAGTCATAAAGTGTCCATATTAGAAGACAAATTTTTATGCCCATTTATACACACACACACACACACACACACACACACACACACACACACACACACAAAACCCAAGCCTAAGGAATGATGCTGCCTTCTTTCAATTTGGGCTTTTATACTTTAATTAACCTAGTCAACATAATCTCTCACAGGCATATCCAGTGGCTAATAGTCCCTTATAAGTATATCTAGACATTTGCCTCCGAGGTTATTGCAGATCATATCAAAATCACAATTAACATCCACTACCACAAACTTTTTAAAAAATATTTATTATGTATACAGTGTACAGAAGAGGGTACCAGATCTCATATAGATGGTTGTGAGTCACCATGTGGATGCTGGGAATTGAACTCAGAACCTCAGGAAGAATAGTCAATGCTCTTAACTTCCGAGCCATCTTTCCAGCCCCTCCACAAACTTTTATAAACTATCTCAAGACAGCCATACTAGTCTTCTTGGGGCTATATCATAAGATGTTGGGAGCATGGAAAGAGCCATTGGGTAATATTTAATTTACTTACATAGATTTTGTTTTTCTTGTGGCTGGGGATGTCTTGTCTTCGACCATGCTTTGATACCTTGCCTTCTACACAGCTTCTCCCTTCATCCAAACTACCAGACTTCGCTTATGTTCAGGCGTACTTGAAGCCACAGGAAGCACCTGGCTTAGTTCTCAGGTACATGAGCTAAGCTAAGTAAGGGTCTTTAGTACCCCCTCCCTTGTGCAGTCCTGGAATTCAGACCTCACTGGTACTGCGAATTCTTGGATGTGACCTCCTCCTCCATCACTTGCTTCTGTCCTATGGCATCCTTTTGTACAAATGTCTTGAGGAGTTTCTAATTCTCCCTGCTAGCAACAACCGGCTCTAATGAAACCCAGTCTTGAAAGGCAATGAATCTTTTTTTTGTGCCATAAGGTAAATATACTTTAATGCAATTGTTTTTACTCATGATGATGTCGGGCCAGGCAAACACAGCATTGAAAATTTCTGGAGGATATGCTCTCATGTAGGTAAAAATTTCATGTGAAATATTTCATTTTTCTTAATACAAAATATAGAAATGTTCCAGTGTAATATTTTTACCATCTTGTTGGATACACAGAAAACAATGAGACTGGATTGAGGTAGTGGAAAAGTTAGGGAACCACTCACATTTTCTTCAACATTTTAATAATTTTAATTTATATCTAATAAAGTATGTGACTAGTGAGTACACATCCCATTGTATTTTCATATAAGTAGGTGTAAGCCTGTGCAACAACTATGTTAGGCAAGGTTTCCAGCATCTTCCATACTCTATGAGGCTTCCTTGTGTCTCTTCCCAGACCATAGTTACCTCCATATCCCTACCCTCAAAGACAAACAGCTTTCTGGCATCATTCATCGATGAACTTTGCAGATATTGAAACCTTAAACAAGTATAACCCTAAATCATATCTTTATACTGTTCATGTTTGGATTCTTCTGCTTCACATTATTTTTCCTTCTGTGTTGCTGTTTATTGCCAGTACAATACAATTGGTATAACTATGCTCTCACCCATTGACTATAAATAGACATTTGAGTGGTCTTTAGTTTATAAGGAAGTCTGTTGCTGTGAGCATTCTCTACACATCTTCTGACACAAATAAGCACTCCTTTATGCTGGATTTATATTCTGGTGCATCACACAGACTTTAAAGACTCAGCTTTACTAGATACTGTCAAATAATTTTCCAAAGAGATTGCATCCAGTCTGTGCCATAGAAGTTTAGTTCAGTGACCACTGAATCCCTAGTGTGAGCCAGGAGCTCCTTTAAGTGTTAGGGATATTAGAGACAGTGGAGATCCACAGGATCTGCAAGTCCTAATAGAATGATAACAATGCCAAGAAATGTGTTGGATACACTAGTGTTCATCAGTATGTCTACTAGGGGAACCTTCTGGGGCTCTGGGTTAGCCTCCAAAGGCTTGGCTAGGTACACTGGGTTTGGTTCCTGAAGAAAGAGTTGCCCCTGGCTGCATGGATGCTGTGGGCCCTCCCTAGTTAAAGCCAGGCGAGGTTGTCAAGAGTGAACAAATGGCTGCCAACATGAACAATGATTTACAGGAGAAGGTTGAGACATCGGTGAGATGAATACCACGGACTCTACCGCCATCCTGGAAGCAATTCATCAAGCTGGCTTGGCAAAGGTGGGACATAAATCCCCAGTCAGGAAGACCAGGCAGGGTTGTTCAACAAGGAAGAGGATGTGGGATGTGAGGCAGCCTTCTGGGCTGCTGCTGCTAAGCTTGCCAATGTCAGGAAGCGCTAAGTTCACAGGAATCCTCAGAGGTGAGCTTTGCAGGGAGGCTTCCTCCTCTCTTGAACATGAAGTTGTGCTGCACGATCATTGGTACCCCACTAAAAGACCTTTCTTAAGAGAGATCTATCTGGATTTTGGCTCAAATTATATACTTTATTATTTTATTTTTTAGTAAAAGAGGGAAATTTAGAGTGGATTTGAAATGCAGGCCCTCTCCCTCCCCTTGGCTTCTCATATAACAGCCTCCTGCAGAGTCTCAGAAGGCTGGAAACCGAGTACGCCACCAGGAACAGAAAGAACATGGGGTGGGAACAGTAGAGCGCATGAGTGAATGAGGGATTTTTATGAGTGAAATTGCTCACAAGCTTCTTTAATAATGTTATTCATCTTTCTGTCAAAGTCGTCACATTAATGTAGCGGGGAGAGATTTAGAGGAGATGAATTAAGACTTAAATACACAAAATGACTTGGGGAATATTTAAATACAATACATTTTATGTTGGTGCGGCATCCTTTGTCCCGATGTCGTTCATGACTCTCGCCTGGCCCCACAGCCTGGGAATCAACAAGTCCCTCCTCTCTCCTACACTCTCTCATCCAGTGCTCTTGCTACACGCCTAGTGTGTGGAATTGATACAGTCTCCATGGAGCATGTCAGCAGTCACTGGCTGGGCAGGAGACCCAGTGTTTGTTCAGATTTAAACAGGCCTCTTTTCCTTGAGGGACCACAGTTTATTTGCTGAGAAAATAAGGCAAGTATCCCTCTGAATGTTAAAGGAAGCAGAGAGAGACTTTCTTCTCCTTCTTGGGGGACATTCACAGAGGCACAAAGGAAACATGGATGCTGTTCAAAGCTTTCTCCCATCTTCCATAGTAGCTCTGCTCTGTCTACTTTGGTATGGTGACAACTGTATCCTCTTTTGTTGTAAATTAAAGTCCTATGTCTTTAAAAATTAAATCCCTTTCTTAAAAAAACTATAGATAATATTTAATTATTTACTTACTTATTATGTGTGTGTGTGCTTGTGCTGTGCCTGTCTGTCTGTGTGTCTGTACCTGTGTGGAGGTGTCCTCTCTCCACCTTGCTGAGGTAGGATCTCTCTTGTGCTGCCAACTAGCTGGCCAGGAGGTTTCTAGGTGACTCTCCCGAGTCCATCTGCCTTTGGGAGAGTGAGGATTACATCACCACATCCCATTTTTATAACACGAGATCTTGGGATTGAAATCTGGCCATGAGGCTTGTGCCTTTACCTACTGAACTGTCTCCACTGTTCTGTCTACTTTCTTTCTCTTTCTTCTTCTCTCTTTCCTCCCTTCCTCTCTCAATATCTCCCTCCCCTGACCAGTTTCTCATACCTTCTTTCCTCCACCTCCTTCCTCTCTCTTCCTGTGAATATTTGATAAGCTCCTTCTCTGAACAAAGGATTGTGCTCAGAATGTGTCAATGAGCAAGTCTGACACGGCTGCGGCCTTCCTGGTTGGAAAATCCAACTCCCACATTCCCTGAATCTAGGACTTGATATGAAGCTTGTGTCTAGCTGGGATTAATCAGAGAAACCTTGCTGAGAAGGACGGCTTCCCCAGCCATCCGCCTGTCTGTTTGCTGTGCACAGAGGACTTTCTTTGGATATACAGAGCTAGTTATCCCAGTGGGAATGGAGAGGCTCAGCTTTAGCTGCAGAGAGAGTAAAGTGAAGGCATCAGACTAGAAACTCAAATTAGAGGCAAGGACAGTTCGGACACTATAATTCTCCTTTTGGTCCATCTTTGCACTGTCTAACTGGTCCTGAAGCAGGATCTGGAGACCTGGGATGCTGAAGTCCTATTTTCTTATTGCACCTACAGCCTCTACCATCTTCTGTACTTTGCTCTTCTTCTCTGCTCACACTCTGCTTGGTGTGTGGAGGAGGGAAATGGATGCCTTTCTGGGCAGAAGATTTTCTTATCTAGCCTCCCTCTGTCTTCTCTGGCCATTACTGAGATTGCTATGAGGACACTGGCATGCAGCCTGATGAAAAGTCACCAGAGAGGCCCTTGGGACCCAGCCCAGCCTTTTAGCTGAGTCACTAGAAGATGTCTCAGAGGTGTATACTGCCCCAGGAAGTAAGGCATCCTAGGAAACAAGCAATCCTGATGTTTCTTCCTTCGGCTCCTCCCTCCATCAGTGACATTCTGGTAAGAATCTGACCCACTTGACTAGTTACCTTCTGGATTGGCCTCCACTCACTGGGGAGATTAAATGGCCTTACCTCCATACAGGCCACTGTCAGCCTACAGGGTATGGGCTATGGAATATGTCAGTCTTGAGATATAGGAAACACTCCTGATCTATTACTGTGGTGAGAAACTGAATTAGAGGTCCATGTATAAAAAATTCCCAGAAAGAGAGCTGACAGGGCTGTGGGCATGGCAGAGCTGAGTGTCCACCAAAGATGGCAAGTAGATAACCACCTGTCTTACTCTCAGTCTTTAGGAATGCTGGGGGAAACAAGAGGAGGAAGCAGGATCTGGGGACTATAGGAATCTAAGACACTCAGAAACCATGTATGAGTGATTCCCTGCTTGACATAATATAGCTCACCTAGAAAGAGTCAGATTTCTCCAGAGGGTGTAACTTTTTCCACTGTCAGTGAAACATGTCAGTCTGAAGTGATGGCCTGGAAGGGCTGGGGGAAGAAGGAGGAGGAAGAGAAGGAGGAGGGGGAGGGGGAGGGAGGAGGGTGGGCACTATCTCATCCTGGGAAAAATGGTATTCACTAATACAGAAGATTCAAGGACGTGGGGCTAGTACCCAGACTACAGAGCCATGCATTTCTTTAGCCTCTCCCCACTAATGCCTCTAGGGCATCATCTTAGGGTTATACACACTTGGCTCCTTCAGGGCTCTTAAGAACCCTCTTGCCCACCCTCCTATTCACTTTTTCACTGAGTGAGGAGATTTGGGTGTTGCAAAGCCCACCTGAAAATACTTTCCCCTAGATAGCCTTAGACCAAATGCTAGGGGCAGAGGCTCCTCACAGGTAGACCTTGCTTCCACCATGCCTGTGTATTCAAATCACCTTCCTCAGCATTAGGCATGACCACATGCTGGGCCATCCACCTCACTGCAGTCTTGTTGCTTGAGGGGGGGGGGGTGATGCTATCAGGTCTCATGGCTGAGGAAAATGTTCCAGAACAACCTTGACCTGCAAGCTGAAACTGTCTGAGAGCCAAGTTTCAGAGGCGTGGAAGAGAGGCACAATAGTCCAGTCAATTGAATGTACACAGAACCAGAGGAGACTTATTCAATGGCCACCAGGCTTCTCAGAGCATTTGAGGAGGAATTTTTTCTGGAACCAAGAGAGGTAGGAGATGACTGGGAGAAGCCCTACCAAGGTTGGACCCCACTGGTTTCTGCATGTGAGGAGGTAAGAAAATGTCTTAGGACCAGAAGAGGATGTCTCTGTGATAAAATGAAGCCAGCTAAATTTTACATGTGTGTGGAGGGTCTGCTGTAATACAGGTCTTACACATGCTTGTATTGATGGATTATTCTATCAGTCTCTATCTTTTAGATTCACAAAAGGAATCATTATATCCTCAAAAGCAGAACCGGAATGCAAGAGCACCCACCCTTGGAATGGCTCACCTCTTTATCACCTGCTCCTTGCCTCTGCCTGTCTGTATTCCTACAGTGTTGATGAGCACAACATCATGACTTTGCACATTATTGAGCCTTAGACAGATGGCCATCAACTGCTGGGTGACAGAGTTAATTCAAGTGGCCCTGGGAGGCCTTCTCAAGCAGCAGACAGGCAATTTATATGAAAGCATTTTATGAAACACCTGTTGATGGTGAAGCTATTATTCTGTTATTATTATTGTTGTTAGTGATGATACAGCACCCATTCTGCTCTAAGAGAATAGATGGTAGGAATGGCTTTCAGAGAGTACAGCCCCTTTGCCGAGTCACTCTCGTACAGTATTATATATATTAGTGCTTTTCTATGTTTCTTCAAAAAAGGTAGATCATTTGCCTGGAGTTCAGAAGTTCAAAGCTTGTTGGACTCTCTGTCCTAGAAATACAATGTAAATGAACTTATGTCTTGGTATAAAATACAAATTGGAACACAAATAACATATAAGGAGTCTTATCTTCTGACCTCCTTTCTTAACACCAGCCTCTGAAGCCAGGATCCTAGGCCTTTGGCAAATGCACCTACATATGTTAACCTGATCCGGACTATATTTGATCTATATGGTCTGGTGAGGGATGAGAGTTCTAAGCCATAAAAAAGGAACCTATATTAAAATCCTGATGTGTCTCTCATCAGCTTTGTGTCTTGGCAAACTCTTTAGGCCTGTGATTTTTCTTTTTTTTCAAAAGTACTCGACAACTTCCGTGTTCTGAATGCTTGTGCCTCTCTCAGTGATGGTGTTAGGAGATACAACCTGTGTATGGTACTACATCACAAGCCCCAATGATTGTTGTTAGTGCTCTCATTAAAAAGGTGTCTTCGAAGAGCTGAAAATCACTCAGCAGCTTGCTGCATAAACATGAAGACCTAGGTTGGGATCCCCCAGCACCCTATAAAAGATCACTGCTGTAGCATTTGTCTGTAATCCCATCTCTTTTAGGGCAAGTGGGGATGCAGAGATAGGAAAATCCCAAGAAGCTTTGGGGCCAGCAAGGCTGGCTTTACACAGTGACAAATAAAAGATTCTGCCTTAAACAAAGCAGAAGTGGAGAAACAGTATTTGAAGTTGTCCTGTGACCTACACATGTACACTGTGGCATATGTGTTCTCCTACACACACACACACACACACACACACACACACACACACACACACTCACACACACACACAGAGTGGCCACAGAGAATTTACATTCCATTCCACTGTAAAAAAGATGTCATTCTACAAATAGAGAGAGTAACTCACACCAAACACAGAGCATGTGACATCTTAAGGTTTTCTAGTTTCCAGACCTGTAGGAAACAGATTTCTCTTGCTTATAAGTCACCCAATCTATGATATATTTTTGGCTCCCCAGTTCTAACAGAGTAGAAAAATAATAATAATGTCTATTATTAAAGTATTGTTGGAAGAAGTAAATGAGGCAATGGGTATATATGCCCAAGCCCAGAGCAGGACAAGGGCTTGCTAAAAATCCTTTGAAGCAGAGTTGAATGGCGGGTTAGTGGAAATATATTCTCAGCAGGTAGGAGACAGAAAATGGACAACTCAACATTATGTTTAGACCTAGAGAAGCACTAACGAGAGGAAACCCAGTCAGAAGCTGAGCCACAGAACCTGTCAAATCCTCATATGCGGATCCCGGGAAACTCAACAGCATTCTTCCACCAACTCATTAAAGTAAACAGCCCCTCTTATTTATCAATGCTATTCACCCCGAGTGAAGATGACAACAATCAATTAAATAAACAAATCAAGTCTTAAAAAGCTTAACTCAAGGCAGACATGATTAATTTCCTCATCATTGATTGACATTAACTATATCAGCCAGCTTTGCTATGGTAACAAACAAGCCCTGAAAAATCCTAGTGGCTTATAATCATGAGCGTCGCCATGTTGTGTGCAGAGCCCGTTGACAGCTCTGTGAGTTCTCTTATTTGAGAACTTGTACGGAGAGGACTGATCTCACTGACGACCTGCTGTTCTGACACCAGACAGAACCAAACAAGAGAACCAGCCAAGCACACCCTGCTCCTTGGAGCATCTGAAGTGACTTGTGCTCCTTTGGTACAAGTAAGTCACAGGGTTCAGGTGTCAAGGGAGCGGGTGACATACAGAGGTGAATGTGGAGGCAAAGAAGATTTGGTTTTGTAATCTTCCCACCACCGCCTAAAGTCACAGAGAGACATCATAGCCACTTGGGATTTGCCAAATAGTCTCCTTTAGAAGATGCTCCACAGTCTACTATCTTCATACATTAGCACATGGACTAGGGTGTGTGCAGCATGGACCATATCACTGGGGTCTTCTGTGCAGCATGGGTCTCCCTGCTCAGCCTACAACCTCTCTTTCCTTCTCTTCTACTGTATCCTTTATATTCTACTCCTCAGGACATCCCACATGGACTCACTGAGGTCATCTTGCCCATGAGCATGAACAGCAGCAGACATGAGAGATTTTGATGACCTCATCATATTCTATGTTAAAGCTGGACCCCTGTTCTCCCTCGGGGCCCATATGCCCCAGGCCAGGGCCATCAACTCCACTCCAGCCATCTCTGTAGATTGGTGCCTGAAAAACAGCATTTCTGCTTCAGGTGATGCATCTGCCACTTTCTGAATAATGCATGCCATGCATCACACTGGACCAAGGACAAGCAGTTGAGAAATTGGGGAGCTTTCATTTGATTTCATTATTTTGCTTTTAGACCTAAGCGTTTTCTCTTGTCAGGCATTTCAAAGAGGACAAGACAGCAAGGTGTTCTGAGATAAGCAGGTAAGAAGGTCGAGCTTCCTTGGGGACTGATGGGAGTGGGCAAAGAAGAAAGCAGGGCAGGGGGGCAGCCTTCCTCATAGGCACACAGGCCCTGGGGGCATCCTAGCTCTGTGCTGTTTGTAAGGATCTAGGTAAACCAGATGTCCTGAGCAAACAGGTTTAGGGTGTGCTTCTATAGAGCTTGGGGACCCACACTTCCATACACGACACTGAG
This sequence comes from Sigmodon hispidus, assembly GCA_004025045.1. NCBI lineage: Eukaryota > Metazoa > Chordata > Mammalia > Rodentia > Cricetidae > Sigmodon > Sigmodon hispidus. The sequence continues at coordinate 122,325 of PVIH01000513.1, forward strand.
ATACAGAGGAGAGCAGAACAAGTACAGAGCTGTGATGTGGCAATTAGGAGTGGCAATCAGCCTCCCAAACAAAGGACCAGTGTCAGCAAAGCCATCGAGGGAAATGAGACTCCAGTGAACAGGTAACAGCTCTAGCCAAGGATTGGCTTAACTAAGGTGGGCTCCCCTCCTGGGTGTTGCTAACATTAGGGCTCTCATAGTGTGTGTACACTTGGTGGGGCACTGTTTGTGCCCCAAACCAGGTTTAGCCATTGATCCTCCATAAGCCAATAAAGTTGCCAAACTAATAGCAAAAGGTGGGGAAAGGAGGAGATTTAGCCAATGTGGATACGTTGGAAGAGGGACACAGAGGGTCAGCCACCTCTTTCTTTAGTTCATCTTCTGAGTGAGGAAGGGGAAGAAAGAAAAGTTACCACTGGAGCTGACCCAGGCTTAAGCTTCTCTTCTAGTATGAGATCTGGGGGGAGGAATGAATTCTGATAGCCAGTGAGGGCCATGAATGTCTGTTTAAAATATTGTCATCCCTGACAGGCCAGTACAGTGGGGTCCCAGCTGTGTCACGCTGTCCCACTTCAAGCACGGCAAACTTAACCAGGGCCTCAACTCTACCCCCTGCTGCATGCTGCTGCTCTGCTGTAACGCAGCTAGCCCTCCCTTGCTCCTGAAGGACGTGTGGGATTTGTCCCTCTGCCTTTGTACCTTCCTCTTCTAAGTCTCGAGTTGCCTCTAATGTCCTCTGCCTGCCTAGCCTGATACTGACCACCATCTCTCATGTGTCCTGCTGTCTGGATATTTATGCTCATGATGATCAATATTTTCTCTGCCTACAATAAGTTCTGCTAAGAGCTGTTAGTATTAGTAGCAAGAAACAATAATCCAGAATTTTGAACATTTTCTCTCTGATCTTTACATTGCTCTGCTCAGCTCTGGAGGACATGGGTGCCTCCATGACCCATCTGAGGACAAAGAAAGGCTAAGGAGATGGGTTAGTCTTAAGCCCACCCTGTTTACACACAGCCTTTGGTCTGAGTATGTTCTCAGAGGTTCACATATGATTTGTTGTTGTTGTTGTTGTTTATAAGGACTAGCACTATCATTTGGGAATCACTGTATTTTTAAAACTTTCATCTCCACAAGAAATTTATGGGCCTGTATGATGAAGAATTACCCATTTCACAACCTGTATCTCCTGGGTCTAAATCCAACAGGTCCCCAACCCACACTGAGTGCTAACAGTCCTAAGAGGCAGCAACTGCCTCTGTAATATTTACTTCTGTTTATTTCCTATTCAGAACATATGTGTGAGCACACCGTAGATGGTTCCCTCTTAACTAGTCATGGCAGGTGGATCATGGTAAAATCCACCCTTACCTTCTGCCTTTCTCAGGCAGCACATGACTTAAGCTGTATAGTTTACCAGGCTGGGCTTGGTAGTAGGGAATTTTAGGTAATTAACGGAATCCTTGCTCACTCCCTTTCTTTTGAGCTGATGCGGTTACGAATCTTATTATTAGCCCAGAGGACGGAGTAAGAGGTCTGGGCATTCACACTGCTGCTCCAGCTGCTTCCTGGAGAATGATCTGTGCACTCTAGGGATGTGACTTCTGCTGTCACACATTGTCTGTGTTCTCTGCCTTCCTAGTCACCCTGTCTCTGTTCCAGGGACGAGATATTCTTCCTAAGGAGGAAGTTTAAATGTCCTCTGACTATCCTGGTCACATTCCTCATCCCAACCCTATGACACCTGGGTGAAGCAAATCCAGGGACTATGTTCACATAGAAAAGGGCAGTAGAATTGGAGGATTCGTGGACAGACTTACAAAAGAGAGAGAGAGAAATCAAGGTAAAATTGTTTCCAAATTGAATGTTTTTCACTATTTTCTGTGTGGTGTCTGCGCCGTTTCAAATGATTCCCTCTCAGGGCCTTCAGAAAAAGCTGTAAATAGAATGGATTGCTTTTAGGGACATACTCTGATAGTTTGCTTCTCATGAAAATATATGCTAATACATGTAGACTATCATTATTGGGGAGACCTATGTACTGACTCTTTTATGTCTACCAGGAGCTGGTTTCTGATTGCTAGCATTTTGCCAAAGTCTCTGTCATGCGTGGGCTGAATATCTAGCAGAAAGAGGCGGATTCAGCCAAGGCTACATGCTGTGTCTCTTCTAGGCTTGGAGGGGGGTCTTGGTTTGCCCGAGAACTTTTCTTCTGCAATGAGCAGCATAGAAAGCACACATCTTTGTTTAAGGACTCAAAAAGCCAAGCCAGTCCAAAAGACTCATCTGAATTCTGAGATTTCAGGGGTCAGCGAGAGGCGGAGGGAGTTGCTCACTTTGCCTAGCAAGGTGTAGTGCCACATCCAGCCAGACAGGGGCGCCACGCCAATATGTCCCCTCCAACACATTTCTGACCAATTTGGGGCTTTTTTTTGGTGAGATGTCTTCCCACTTGTCCTACCAGCCACTTTTGCATCATCTTCTGTGGTGGCAAAGTGGGTTAAACACCGCTTGGCTTTGCAAGGTGCAAAGCCAACAAACGAGATATCAAACGCAGCTTCCCGTGTAAGAGATCAGATTCTGGCGAGCACACACGCCGGCACTTTGCTGGAGCTCCTTGGCTCTGCAGCCAGCTTCATTTAGGATTCATAAATACTTTTGCGTATTCCCGAGCACACAGCCGCCAAAGGAATTTCACTCTGGATCATGGACTTTCAAATGCTACAAAGCGGGAAAATGTAAACATGATGAGGGACAGAAAGGAAGAAGAGGCTGTGAAGAAAACCTGAGGCTCCAAGTACTAGCTGTATGACCAGGAGATGAGGTCTCCATCTTCTGATTTCCCCAGAGAAGCTGAGTCTAGCTTCAGTTGGCCTGTGGCCTGGTGACTGAGTGCATCAAATGATGGGAATGGGCTAATGAATCCCATGCCTGTCAAGGTGATTTTTAACCTCCAATGCTTGCTGGACCTAAACCCTCCTATAAGCGTCTGGGGAGCTGGGAGGTTTTGACATCCAACCTGAATCTCCTGGAGCAAACTTGGACTGAAATGATTTTGGAAACAGGCTGGGAGCCTGAAAGTTGGAACCTGCAATGGATAGAGTGTGGTTAAGCTGTCTGAAAGAGCTCAGCTCTAGCAAGGCCTTATTGTCAACTCTCCAGATACATCAAAAGAAACCAGAAACCTGTGAGTTCTTTTAAAATATGCAGTTTCCTTATTTTCAAGTGATGAAAAACAAATTTTGCACAAGGCAAATAAAACAGTCCCAATAGTGTACACCTTACAAAATCTTATACACCAAATCCCCTAAGTTTATCAATGACTTAGTGAGTGCCTCTGGTTGTATAAAATTCATGATTGGGGCTTGTCACCTTCCAGTCTTAATTTTTCTGTTTTTCTTTCCTAACTTGACACTATTTGTTCTGAAGTACCATATGCTTTCTGAGGGCAGTGCCTTATCTATCTATCTATCTATCTATCTATCTATCTATCTATCTAATTATTTATTTATTTTCTTCTCCAGTCATCCACACTGCCAGTAAGAGATCAGCAATCTTCAGTGGGCAGCAATCTAATATACTCCATTCCAAGAAGGATTTGAGGAATCATTCCTAAATGGACGCTGTGGGAAAATAACATGCATAGCTGAGCATGTCATGTTAAATACTTGGACTTGACCTTTTTACTGGGAGCCTCTAAGGTGTGGCACTTACATTAATTTCCTCAGGACAGCATCCAAATGTCTTTCTTAGATTATATACAGAGCCCCCAAGGCTTGAGAGGGTGCCTGGCACCTGGGGAAAAGTTCACAAATTGATGTGTTATGAATGAAGAACAAGGCCAGTGAAGTGGCCTCAGAGGGGGAAGAGATCAGAATATGAAAACCAAGCTCAACTCAGAGCCCTGAACCAGAATAATGAATGTGGATCTCTCTAGCAAGCCTCTGTTGGCCATAAGCAACAGAGATCGAAGAAAAACCAGCTTAGGCAAAGAGAAGAAAGTACCGGCAGGATATTGAAATACCATTCTTCCAAGCCATAAAAAAAGAAGAAATTCATTTGTACCCACAGGGAAATCTGAGCCAGATAGACTTTCACAAGTTTGCCTTTCATCTAAGTCCTTTTTGAGTGTGACATTATTTTCTTCCCCACCAGACAAGTTTTCTCCATGGACTATGAAACAGGGTTACCAACAAATTCTATGTCTTCCATCTAGCAGAATCTACCCCACCCCCAGAGAGAGAACGGAGCGCACTCCTCGGTTCTGCAGTATTAAAGGTCTTGGGGAGAAAAGCTCTGTTCTGAGTGGGCTACTGGAGTTTCAAGGTCACCTTAGAGTCACCTCAATCAGTTATGACAGCCACAAGATGGAGTTGCCATGAAAGACCTTCTTCAAAAAGAGATGCACAGCATGGCAACCTTTATTCAAACCCAATAGTTTCTTTAGAAAAAAAAATTTCCAAGAAGATGAGATACATCCTGGAAGGGAAGGGTTCTGGCAAATGAAACGTCCTATACGGTTCGCACAACACTTTGGCTACAAATAGTTCCTATATCCATTATCTTATTTTGTCTCTCAAAATGCTCTATAAAAAACTATAAAGGGCTTATAATTATTTCCATTTTACTGTTAGAAAAGCATGTAACTCACAGAAATTCAGCAACTTAATCATGCTCCATGGATCTGAACAATTTTAATCTGGGATTTAAACCAAACTGGTTTTTTTTTATATATATATATATATATATATATATATCTTTGCTACCAATGTCCATGCCCTTATGTAAGAGAAGAGTGGCAAGGTTGTGGCTGTCTAGAAAGAGTCTCTTATTCCAAACCATGATTCCCAAACAGCTTAAAACCCTGTGGTAGGACTGTTGGTTGCTTCCTCCCCACATATGAACTGAGAAGGTTGTATTTATGTATTTAGTTTTGTGTGTGTGTGTGTATGTGTGTGTGTATACAATAATAAATGAAAAAAGAAGCCATGAACTTGAAAAAGATAAAGAAGGAGCATATGGGAAAATTTGAAGGGAGGAAAGGGAAAGGGGGAAATGATGTAATTTTATTATAATCTCAAAAAATAATAATTTAAAATATGCTCCACAGCCAATAAACAAATGAATAAATCCTCTGTGTAGGTCCTTCCTTGTCTTCCTTGCGCTGCTGTGTATTGGGATTTTCAGAGACACGCGCAGACGACTTTAGCAGTCCTTTCTTCGTGGTTTAAGGTGCCAAGATACACATCTGAAGATTGAATATCCATCCTTATGCTGTTCCTTAAGGTCCAGATGTGTAAGCTTCTGCCTGTGAGATAGCTTAGGGTCCTCTGGTCCAACAGCACCTCTTTCCTGGGGAAAGGGAGAAACTGGGAGAAAATCTAGATGATAATGACCAATCATAATAAAGATGACCATCATCCTTCAGGGTGGCTCCTCATGCCTTTCGAGAATCAATGGTGGACATCAAGGCCACAGCAGAGCATGCTCCATCTTGCACCCAAAAAGAGAGAAAGATGCCTTTAGCTGCACTGTCCAAGGACTCCAGCAGTCTCTCCACGCCTCATGGCCCCTCCTGCTTTGGAGAGCAATCATGAATATGCAGCTTCCCTTCATCCTGCAAGTCAGTGCCCAGAGAAGTGCTGGAGCTCATTGATTTCATTCAGATTAGCCAGGCCCTGTATCCAAGCCTCCTTGCCCAAGTGGAGTGAACACAGCATACTAAAAAGACAGAATCACTGCTCACCAGGACAGTATCACTGCCAAGGCATCGATAATCTATTAAGGATGTGGGCTAACATAACACCAGTCATCAATTGAAGGAACCCACCGCAAGGAGAAGGCAAGTCAGGTTTCGATTTCCCTTCCTGATGAACCCTTCCCTCCATCCCACAGAGAGCTGCTCTTCCCTAGGTTGGGCCTCATTCATAATTCAATGATTCGCATGGCAGGAAACCATTTAGAAAACTTCTTCTGACTTCTTCAGGAGACTGGGGCAAAGGTGACTTGCAGCTATTCATCCATGCATGGAAAGCCATCTCAGCTGCTAGAGACAGGAGCCACGGCCTTTCTCAGTCCCACTTGCTGACTTGCCTAAGGGTGACACAATGCATTGCTCTGACCTAGTCAGAATAGAGAAACATGGAGTAGCTAAGTTGATACCACCTCAGTTTTCCCAGAAGTCCTAGCCAGGCTGAACTTCTGCTTTAGAGGTTTTGTCCCCCAGAAAGAAGCAATGTTTTTGTATTTTACTGGCTCAAGTAAAGAAATGGAGGTCTCTGGTCTCCTAGAGGACAATTTAAATGATTTATGAATTCATCCATTCTACAGTTTAATGAGAAGCTACTATGTTGTAGGCACTGTGCTTGATTCCTGGTTTCTGGTGCCTGAGCTCATTTTAAAATAAACATTTTTATTATCCTTTTTAACTGTGTGTGTTTGTAGGTGTCTTAGTCACAATTCTATTGCTGTGAAGAGACACCATGACCAAGGCAACTCTGTTAAAAGAAGAATTTAATTGGGGTCTTGCTTATAAATAGTTTCAGGCTTAGTCTACGATCATCATGGTGGGGAGCATAGCAGCAGCAGGCAGCCTTGGTGCTGTAGAAGTAATTGAGAAGTACAGTCTGATCTACAGGTGCCAAGAAAGACACTGGATCTGGCGTGGGCTTTTGAAGCCCCCAAACCCACCCTCAGTGACACACCTCCTCCAACAAGATGACACTTCCTATTTTTTCTAGTCCTTTCAAATAATGCCACTCCTTGGTGACTAAGAATTCAAATATGGGAGTCTATGAAGGCCTTTGTTATTCAAACAACCGCAGAATGTGTCTGCACGTGAGTCTATGGATGTGGATTGAGTACAGGTGCCTGCAGAGACCAGAAGAGGTTGTCAGATCCCTTGGATCTGAAATTAAAGAAAGCCAGACATGAGTGGAATGAACTGACCTAAGGTCCTCTGCACTGGCAGCATCCACTCCTAACCACTGAGCTGACTCTCTAGGCCTGCCTGTTCTTAATTTTAAAATTTGTTTTCTGATAGACCTTTATGAAGCACAGTGAACAAAAGAGGACAAAGGCACCTCGGGAAGACACACTAGTATGTGAAGTAAGTCTACAAGGAAGAGGGGACGCTGCAGAGAGGGAATGAAGCAGAGGGTTACTTCAGCTAAAAATGTCTCTCAGAAGAGAGAGTGTCAGAGTTGAAATACATGCGTTAGAAGAAGTTGGTCATGCACAAATGGACAGATGAGTGTTGATGGCAACAGTGGTGCTTTGGCAAGTAACTTACAGCTGGTTCTCTAGGGGTAAAGCAAGCCTTGCTTTGTAGTGTTTGCCAATATCCCTGGTGCAAATTCTCCCACATTAAAAATCCAAAGCTGCCAACCTCATGTCATGGTGCTCAGACTCAGGAGAAGAGGAAAACAGTGGATCCTCACCAGTCTATGCCAGATGACCCTGGAACACGGCATTTGGCTTCCCAGACCTACTAAAGGAAAAGTAGGGTCAGTGCCAAGAAATCAGACAACCATACCATGAAACCAGGAAGAGTTCTTTGTGGCTAACATGTTGGAGGTCAGACTCATTTGCTCTATATGAGATGAACAGAAGATGCCATAGTTCAATACAAAAATTATCATACCTGGTTCTTCTTGAGGCCACTTAAAAATTCATGATCCCTACCACCTGTCCATGTTAAAGCATTAAGTGAATGTCAATGTTCCTATATTGGTAGAAGGCTGGATAAAGGCATGCTGGTCACTGTATAAAATGGAGAAATATTTAAGGTCTCTGTTCTAGCAGTCTTCACATACTGATAGAAAAAAGGGAAGCAGGAAATAAATCCTAATTGTTTCATATTTATTCCATTAACAGAAATTAGAGATACTAAGAGGGGAAAACACAAGAAGATGTTTTGTTCTATTTTTCTTTGTTTTTCCTTTGGTTTTTACCAAGAAGAAGACACTATATAAGAATGATTCCCATTAACTATTTTGATGATCACATTGTTTGCCCATCAAGGAAGCAAACTTACAGTGTTTAGCCATTGACACCTTCCAATGTTAAGAAACTTGAGCCTGGAGAGCTGGGCAACATCATGGAGGTTGTCAATCCATAAAATACTTTATTAGCATTGAGACCAATGACAGTAGATATGGCCATTTTCCACTTTGCATGCAGATACTGTGACTTATAGCATGAAGCTTACATAAAAGGGATTGTTCTTTCTGATTGGCATTTGGGAGATGGTTCGTGGTGATAAGTACACTCCTGTTCAAGGCTGGCCAATAATCTTTCTATGTCTGGCTTTTCCCTAACCGCTTTGTCAAAGACTCTATGGAGATGCATTGATTTACCTTGTGACAGCAATAAGGAGTCTGAAATCCTGGCAGAAAAATCAGAAGAGAAACCTGGCAGACTAAAGACTTAGGACCAAAGCATGGCTAGAATAACCCAACTGGTGGTACACTCAGCAGCGGTACCTGGACTCATTGGAAAGCCCATTCCTTCACTTCTAAGGGAATAAGAATAGCATAGAAGGGTAAAATATTCACTAGAATATTTACAGTGGGCAGAAAGAAGATGGGGGAGGGGAGGAAGGGGGAGGAAACAGATGGAAATGAAGCATTAACTTGCTAAAAAGAAATGAAGAAAAAACTTTGTTGACAAAGGAAGATACAGCCTGAAGGTTGACAGTTAGCTAAGAAGTTATGAGACTGAAGGCCATAAAAAGGTCATTGGGCAAGTGACCAAAGGTGTTACTCAACATTTTAATGGCAGTGGTTGCAGTAATGCTCACACTGGTAGAGTGTGTTTCCATTTGGAAGGAGGGCATATCTTTCTTACCCCTTGGTTTGTTTTTGCTTCTAACAAATGTGACTGAGGCAGAAACCGAACCCACGTCTCCTAAGTGTGATTGATGTGCACCCTCTTTGTGTCATCTCCTGGAGTGGGAGTGTCTTTCAGCAGGGTGCCTTGTGGACAAAGTGAGGCTGCTATTGACAAGGATGAGGGTAGCAAGAGTCAGACATTTGTTAAAAAAAAAGTCACACGATGAAGAAAGGCTAAGGTGCAATCTCAAGAGCCTTTGAGTAATAATAATGATAACTGTGTGGGACTGGAGAGAGCAGGGCTGGATACCGGAAGACATGAGAAGTCCTGAGAGGGAGCAGAGACCAGAGAGAGAAACTCAGGAGCCAATATCCTAAAGACAAATGAAGAGAAATCCATGGAAACAAAGTTTCTGGGGTACAGGGGGACCAACTCTATGGGACCAAGAACATATGTACAAAAGGTTGACAGGGAACACCCCCCCCCCATTGTGTGAGGGCATCCTGAGATCACTGTCCAAAACTAGCAGGAGCATTCGTAGAATGTCAGAGAAGCAAAGGCTCTGTAGAGCTTTTCAATGACTTCCTGACACTGTTATATTCCATTAATGTCTTCTGGGGTTGATTTGATAAGGATCCAGAGACATTATCACTGCCATTGCCTTCTCTTCAGGGTAGCTACTGTAATGCACCCAGCCACAGACTTGGCCAGCCAACACTAGCTATACCAGATTCTCCTCAGCATCATATCAGATGTTCTAACTCCTGGACATTGTACCTACAAGTTGTACCTGTTATCTCAAACTTGCAGAGACTGAAAAGATCATAAAATAATAGAATCTCAAGTGTTGGAAAGATTTCTCAGGCTGATTCCCTAGTTTTCTTTGTGGCTCTGTACCAAATGCCCTGCTCATCATCTCCTGTGACAAGGCACCCATTGCTCCTTAAGGCAGCTTATTCCATTTTTAGGTATGTCTAATGGATATAAAATTCTCCCTCTTATTTGTCTTAGATCTGACCTCTAGGCAATTCAGAATACAGAAATAAATTGGCTAATTTTCATTCCTTTGGGACTGAGCATCAAAATTTGAAGAAAGCCATTATATGCCCTGTGTTTTTCTATGTTTCAGGGAGAGCCTGTCAATTTTTTTCTGTAATTTCTGAAGTCTTTGGTATCTCCTCAATTATAATCTAGTATGCCATGGTGGTGGATGTGTCTTTGGTGAACCCATCTTCTCATTCTGCCCCTTTGCTCAGCTCTGATGCCTTCTGACTATGGTTTCTTGTATCTAGTTTCTCTTTAGTCACATCCATCACGAATACTGAATGTTGTCTTATTCATCCTAAACATGACTTTTGTGGATAGCTCATCTTGTCAGAAAAAAAGTCAGTGATTCTTCATCTTGTGAAATGAAGTCAAGTTACAACATTAAATTTCCTCCAAATTGAGTCATGACTATTTCTCCCAGTTTCTTTCTGTTATTAATATTCCCCTCAGTCAGGTTTGCTCAATCACAACCCCACTTACCAATCTATTTATTTATTGAAGAAGCACTTATGGAGTAACTGCTGTATGCCAGGCATAATGGTTTAGATATGAAAATTTCTGCAAAAGCTCATGTAATGAAGGATTGGCCCCAGTACAGCAATGCTCAGAGATGAGCCTTTAAAAAAAAAAGAATGGATTATGAGGGTTCATGAATAGATTAATTCATTGATGGGCTCACAATTAGTTAGGCTATTGGTAGTGATGGAAATGTAGGAGGTGGGAACTTGCTGAAGGTAGTGAATGGGGTCTTGGGTGATGCCCTTAAGGCTTTCTTCTCTCTCTCTTTCCCTCTCTTTCTCTCTCTCCCTCCCTCTCTCCCTCCCTCCCTCTCTCCCCCTGTCTATTATCTTTGCTTCACCATATGCTTCTCATAATGTTTAACATTGCTCAGACCCACAAAGGGAGCCAAGCAAGCATAGCCTGACATCTCTAAAACTATGAGCCCCAAATAAGAAGGTCTTTTCATTGTTTGTTTCAGATATTTTGTTCCAGTGTTGGAAATTTAACTAATAAAAAGATACATAATACTTAACAGGGAGGGGTTATTAAAAAAAAACCTAATGAGTATATGAAGTTACTAAATACAACAAAAATTATTGTTAGATATGATACTAATAATATGCACTAAGGAACTAGAGAAATTATTCAGTCAATAAAGGCACCTGCCACCAAGCCTGACAACCAGAGTCTGATCCCTAGAACTTACATGATGGAAGAGGAGAAATAATTCCCTCAAGTTGTCCTCCGACTCCCACATGGGTGCCATGGCATGTGTGTGCCCACTCACAAATTAAAAATTATATAAACTCATTTAAACTTACAAGCTAAAATTATGTAGTAGAAATGGAGAAGGAAATAGCTCACTCTACTTGGCGTCAGCTAGGAAGAATCCATCTCTGAGGGTGACATTGAGATTTATGAAAGTGTCTGAAACTTCACGTTCTGAATTACTCAACTTCTAACACTTTAATGTGGGAAAAAGCAAGGGTCAGCTGATGAGTTTGTACTAAGTCTCTATATTTGTGTGAGAGAGATTTAGGAGTGGGAGAAAGGTGTTGAGGATTGGGTTGGATTGGTCATAGAGAAAAATTAAACAAAATTAAGAGATAAGTGAAAAGCTTAGTTCTCATCCCTGGTCACGTGTCACACATGAACTTACATGAGGAATGTGAAAGGGAACAGAATGCAAAGGCCTCAGCCCTGAAACTCTAGTAGAACCTATACTTCCGTGTGCTTTCTGTGCATCTTGGTGGGTGGGAATGTGCGACATAGGCTGTAAAGTCCTGAGTTGGGACACAGTTGTTCTAAAACATGTTTTCTTTATTCGGTTCTTTGTTTTGCCTTGGGAGCACTTCCAGTGTGACCTCCCAAAACTCTTCACTTGTCTCTTTTTGAGTGGCAACCTTCCCTTCAGACCTGGTCTTCCTGTTTTCCTCTCTTGAAATTTTTCCACATCTTCCTTTGCTTCCCAGTCTGGCCTCACTCAAAAATCAGTTAGCCAATTCATCTCATATTATACTCAGATCACTCCCACACCAAGATCTAGGGACTACAATGCCAGTGTAGGATCACAAGCAAGATAAGGATTGGGTATGTCAAAATATGCCCAGACTCAGCCAATAAAGAAGCACACAGAGCAAAGTATGTGGGTCAGGGTGCAAAGCTCCCATACTTTCTACAAAACCATAACATTTTATGGAGGCTTCATGATACAAGCACAAGAGAATATTATCTCATTGTCTACCACTTTTCCTTCTGAAAAGATGGGGATAGGGTTAAAAGTTCCAAGTTTCTAATGACAAGTTGGTTCTTCTGGTAACCAGACCCCAACTAGGAACCCACCAACAGTCACCTCATTAGAGCACAAGTCCATCCCAGAAAACTTCAGGGACTAGGAAATTAGTGTTAAGAACTCAGTCCAAAGACTAAATATTAGAAGAAAAGATATACCCAGCATCCCCTTCAAGAATTTCCAAGTGTTTGAGAGGTCATGAAGAGAGACCAAATAGACATCTCTCATTATATCACAAAATGACACTAAGCAAGTGGGTTGTTCCTTAGCTAATCAATACTAGCAAATACCATGAGGGGCATGGGTAAATAAGAACTAAAGACATGGCTGCTGGCCTTGACCCTGAAAGGTCACTGGAGACTTGTATTCTTAGTGGTACAGTGGTACAGTATAGGTAACGATTTATAGGGGCATATGGGGAGGGTATATATACATATATATACATTATATATATAGAGAGAGTTATCACTTTTATATATCATATGTTTCATATGTAACAAATTAGAAAAATCAAAATTTTAAGCAAATCTAAACCATGTAAATAAAATGGTAAGATTTAAAGTTAGAACACAGCATGAAGAAGCATAGATAGTTTCTAAAACGCTTTTGATTGTTTTATAGCTTGATTATTAAGCAGAAGAGCTTTGAGAACACTGAGACGGAAGGAAGAGGCTAAAGCATGAATGAGGTTAATGTGGAGGGGTCAACAGAAGAAACAAGGCCCAGAGGAAGTGGGGATGGTAAAGCTTGGACAGAATGACCATAGGATATGGAGCTCACTGAGCATCTCCATGTGGATTTGGAGACAGGTAGGGTACCCATAACTCCTTATTCTTTGTGAAATGGAGTGCAAGAGGCACAAGAAAGCATGACTGAGGAACGATTGGTTTGAAACACTTTCTATGGGAATATTGGGGGGTGAATTCTCCAAGAATGAAAAGAAATGTTTCCCAAATGAAACTGAAAGTGGGAAGCCAACATTTGGACTGGTGTCGGGTTTCATGGGGGTACAGTCTTCATCAGTTCTACTCAGAGGGACAGGTGTAGAGGTCAGGACATGGAGATTAGGGGATAGATTTGAGGAAAGAGCCTTTAAAAAAAAGGAACAAAAGGCTCTGACTTTAAGTGAGCAATTAAAGATTTGTATAATTAATAAAGAAGGGAAATGTAGGGATCCAGAAACTACTTATATTAGTAATGTTGAAGAGCAAGCATGATACAATTAGAAATAAAAGAAGCAGATCCAATGTCTTGACAATCAGGAGACAACATTTTTGAAAGTAGAAGCAGTTCTCAGTTGAGTTGAGAACACTTAAAGTTGCTCCCTTGGATGGGGTCTCCAGGAATGCTGAACTAAGACACCTAGTTGGTGGATTGTGAGACAGGATCAGTGTCTATAGGATGTAGTTCTATGTCTAGGCATCCTTGGCATCAGTGGAGCTTATAGCTCATTTTGGACTGCTCTCAACATCATCTCATCTTCCCTGCTTCAAGATTACACTCTGCTTCTCGTGGTCTCTCTAACTGAGCCCATAGCTGTTCTTTGTGGGAAGCTCTACGTTTCCAAATCTGTCTGAAGAGTAGAACCCTGCCTTCCATGTTCTCTTGTCTCGCTGTTTCTCAAGAAACGCTAGCCAGCCCCTCTGGTTCTGAGTGTTATTGCTGATGGCTGTCAGCAACAGAGCAGAAGTGAAAATGACAGGTGTCAAATGCAGGACTCTTACACTGTTCATTCTGCCAGCTCTGGAGTGCATTTTATTACTGCCTTCTGAGACGTGCTATGGAGGTAGGGATCTTGATTTCTCCTCTCATTCCTAATAGTGGAGCTCAGAAAGCCATCCCTTGGAGCTCCCCACCCTTTCTCTGAGGGCAGGCTAATCTCTAGGCTAGATTCTTTATTTGATGACATATAAAAGAGAAATATCCAAAATAAAGTTGTGTGTTCTCACATCCAAAATTAAACAGAATTTCACATGTTGCCATGTATTTTTCTGGCTGTATTATTTTAAACAAACAGAACGTTTTAGATATAAATAGTATACTACCCATATCTTCTGCATGGCTTCCCTCCTCATGTATCTTATAACTTTCATTCATGATCTGTGCTTTTACTGTACATGTTTATGGACAATAGCATTTATCCTACTTCAATTAGGTTTTTCTCCTCTCATTTTCCTTTGACATTTATCTACCTTGCTATATAAGGATCATTTCTAGTCATTCTAATTATCCCACTGCATGAATAAAAGTGGTGTTCTCCCAGTGAGGGACAGTTTGTTTCCATTTACTCACTGTTACATGAAGGATCAAACTGAGGTTCTGGGACCTCATTTCATTGAGTACATTGCCAGACTCAGCAATGTCAACTGTGTGTTTACTGAATATATGCTAGGAAGGACCTTGCCAAGTGTTATGCACAGTAAGAATATGTTTATGTTTTTAAGAAGATGAAGACTATTTCTAAAGTTTTTATTTTACATTCCCTCCAGTGCATGAGATGAAAGTTCCCATAGCTCTGAACTCTTATAAACATTTCAAATTATGTCTTTTTTATTCCACTCATTGTAATTGGTGTAAAAAAGCATTCTCCAACATTGTGGTTTTTGTTTACTTTCCTCAATAGATAATGACACTGAGCATCTTTTCAGGCAACTACTGGAAATTTGTATTTGTTCTTTATGAAGTCTCTGTGTGATAACTAATATTGTCAACTCAGCAGGATCTAGAATCTCCAAAGAAACAGGTATCTGGCCAGGCCTGTGCAGGATTATCTAGAGTAGATTAACTGGGATGTGAGGACACACCCTAGATGTAGTGGTGTTTCTGACTTCATAAAAAGACAAAGCTAGCTGAGTACCAGCATGCATTGTTCTCTGCTTCCTGACAGCAGAGTCAATGGGAAGAGCCTCCTCCTGTTCCGACTGCCATGGCTTCTTCACCATATATTGCATTCTTTGGAAATGTAGGTCAAATGAACCCTCCCTTCCTAACTTGTTTTTTTCATGTATTTTATCACAGTGGTATGATAAGACACTAGTACACAGTTTGTTCAAATTTTTCCAGTCTTTTTTTTTTTAAATTGGGTTATTGACTTTCTTATTAAACTAATATAAGTTGATTATATAGTCTTAATTAGAATTCTTTGTAAAGTTTTACAATACATATATTGAGAAATTTTTCTTGTAGTCTGTGGCTTGCCTTTCATTTTCCTGGGACTTTCAATTGGTAATTTTTGTCTTGAGGTTTTTGTCTCATCTAAGAGATCTTTGCCTACCTCAAATCTAGGAAGGTTTTTTCATTATACTTTGATCTAGAAGTTTTATAATTTTCTCACCTACATTAGAGTTTTAATTCATTTGGAGTTGATTGTGGTGTATGTCATCAGGGAGCAGCTGACTCACACTGTTTCCATATTATTTTTCTATATTATTTGTTGAGACAAGTTTCTGTATCAATTTACCTTGTAATTTTCACTGAAATTCAATTCAGCTTTATGTGAAATTTATTTCTAGGCCCTCTATTTTGTTCCATTAATCCTACGTGCATGCATACACACACACACACACACACACACAAATTAGAATATTTCTACAAAATCTCACAGTAGGTTTAAAAATTAGGTGTTATAATTTTTGTATCTGTTATTATTTTTTAGAAAATGATTTGACTAGTCTAAATTACTTAATTTTAAATAAATTTCAAAAGCATCTTGACGATGTTTTAAAATAATCCCATTGTAGTTTTTATTAAATTGTTTGAATACATAGCTTTAAGTTAAAGACAACCAGCACCTTAATAACATTGAAATTTTTGGTCCATGAACATAGTATGTCACACTGTGTATCATCAGATCTTGAACTTTTCCTAGTAATATTAGTTTTCAAGGTAGCAATCTCATATGTATTTTCTTTATATCCCTACATATTTTATGCTAAAATATGTTATAGAATTATATAATTTCTCATTTAACTTCAAGTTGTTTGTTAATAACATAAAAATGTAAGTAACATTTTAATTTAGCCCTTATATCTTAGAGAGTTGTTGCAACCATTTAAAAAAGAGTCCTTAGATTTACTGTAGATGTTGTGACTATAGTGTCATCTGAAAATATAGTACTTCTCCTTTTATTTCAAACCACCTGCTTTTACTTTATTTTTTAAATGCTTATTATGTTTCTTTACTATAATTGCTTAAAGTCATACAATGAATTATTTACCCTTTAGGACACACTGATGTTCCAGTGCATTCCCATAGTGCCATACAGACATATCTGTGTAGTTCTGAAACCCAAAATATAACCCTGTAGCATTCTGGACTCATGCCCATTCACCTAATACTTGCTCTCTTTCTTTGTAGCTGATGCTATGGAGCATCTTTTCCTTCTCTATGGTTTTGTTCTTTTAAAATGCTATAATGTAAGCTTTATAGAGGTATAGCCACAAGTAAAACTGCATATTTAAAGTATCAACATGATGATGTGATAAACATGTACTGTAGAAAGTTGGCATGTGTAACCCAGAGCTCCTAACACACACACACACACACACACACACACACACACACCACTCCTTGGCAACCAATGTTTCACTCTCTGCTTCTCTGAGTTTGACTTTATAAAATCACAGTCTCAATGTAATAATACACATTATTTGTTTTTTTGTTTTTTTTTGTTTTTGTTTTTTTGTTTGTTTTGGTCTGGTTTATTTAACTTAGTATTATGTCCTTAGTGAAATGTCCAGGTTTATATTTCTACAAAGTAAGTGAATAAGTATGTGTGGGAGTTGACTTTATCTGTTAATGGTTGCTTCCATTTCTTGGTCTTTGTGGACAATGTTGCAGTGAGCAAGGAATGGAGAAGTTTTCTAAAGGTGACTTTGAGGAGACTCCCACGGAAAGTGGCTAACCAGAGGTCACCTCTGCATGATTCAGACCAAGACAAGAGTTCAGATTAAAAATGGAATCAGTTATTTCTTTAACACAAATCACTTAAAGAAAGAGGAGTTAGTCTAAGTGGGGTTTCCTTCACAAAGCAGCCGCCATGCCAGGGTCTCCACATCCCATGGCTCACCCTGGACAGGAATCACCAGAGGGAGTTGGAAAGAGACCATTTAGGCTATAAAGATGTAGCCACTGCCTGGGTTCAGCTTACCTGGAGAGATCACCTGCAGAGCAGGCTATGGAGATGGAGGTGGTGAGCAGCCTGGAGCTGAGATTTTCCATGAGGAACCTGGTGTTGACTGAATGAGGGGCATCACCCTTGGCACTGCCTGAAGGAGGCATGTGAAAATGAAATTCACTGCTGAACTTGGCATGGTCTCCTAATAGGCATAGCCCGAAAAAGACAACCCAGGTAGAAAAGGTAAACACAGGTGAGCTTATCTTCTACACCTGCCTAAAGCCTCAGTTACAGAACTCCAACACATGAGAATAATCCATCAAACACCAGAATCAAAGTTGTGATGGGAGATTGCAGGGGAGGGAAATGTCAGACTCAATGATTTCATAAGAAAGTGGATTTCCTATGCAGAATCTCCCTCATCTGGAAGGACACACTGACTTACTGGACTTATTAAGAACATCAGCAGCACCGTACCTTAAACTCACCAGGAATAGTTCTATAAAAATCAAACAAGGTGTATAGGTATTTGTGTGTGTTTGTGTGTGTGTGTGTGTGTGTGTGTGTGTGTGTGTGTGAAATTTTGAGTTCATGTCCATCCCAGCAGATGTAAAAAGAAAAGAGAGAGAGACACATATACACAAAAATGAGATTACAGGACCTTCCAACACATGCACAGACTCACAGGTCCTCAATACTGAAGCCAAAAACAGTGGGTTTAGGGGAACATGCTGAAGAGATGGATCCGCCATTAAAAGTGAACTCGGCTCCTCCAGAGGACCTTCAATTCTCAGTATCCACATGGTAGTTCACAAACATCTGTAACTCCAGTTCCAGGGAATTTGACATTTTTCTGGTCTCTGAGGGCATGCACCTGTATGTGTGTAAGCATACATTCAGGCAAACACACATACACATAATATATAAAAATAAATAAATATTTTTAAGTGAAATTGTTGAAACCTCAGAAAAGATTTCAGAATTCCACTTTTAAAAAGCATCAGTGACCACACAAAGAACTCCATTTAGCAAATGACTGAACTAAGGAAATCAATTCAGAACTCAGTTAGCAAAATGGATGAAATGGTAATTTGGAAGAACAATGCAAAAACAAGAGGAAAAATTCATTAAGAAAATTGATACTCTAAGAAGGAGCCACCCAGAAATGCTGGAAGCAAGTGTCAATCAATTAAATAAGAAACATACTGGAAAGTATCAGCAATAGGAAAGACTAAGAAGAAGAGTGGATTTCAGAAATGAGGGACAAGGCTGAAATAGTAACTCATACAGCCACATATAAAGATAGGGAAGAAAAATCAATGACGATATCAAAAGGTCAAGACCTCTGGGCTATCCTCAAGAGACCAAACCTAAGAGTTCACAGGATAAAAGAAGGGAATGAGATCAATCTGAAAAGTATAGACAATTTATTTGGTGAAATTAAATTCCTTAAACCTGGAAATAGAAAAACGACCTCCAAAGACAAGAAGCATTTAGAAGCCAAATGGACACAACCAGAAAGGAACCTCTCCATGACCCATCATAGCCAAAGATGTCAAAATACAAAGTATGTATACACACGTGCACACGTGCGCACACTCACACACACATACACAATTATATATACTTTTTTTTCTTTAGTGTCTGGAAGTTCTCATTGTAAAGATTTTTCATTTCTCTGGTTAGGTTTAGTCCTAAATTGTGTGTGTGTGTGTGTGTGTGTGTGTGTGTGTGTGTGTGTTTGTGTGTGTGTATTGTGTGTAGATGAAAACGCCAAGTCATGGACAAAGGCAGGCACAGATGGGACCAGATCTCTCAGCCGCAGCCCTAAAATCAGGAGAGCAAAGAGTAGAGAAAGCTGGTGGAGAAAGCTGGAGGGGATAGGGGTGTGGCACATGCTTTTAATACTAACACTTGGGAGGAAGAGTCAGGAAGAGCTCTGATTTTGAGGCCTAGTCTACAGATCTAGTTTCTGGTAAGGCTCCAGATCTACACAGAGAAACCCTGTCTGGAAGAAACAACCAACAAACAAAAAAACTAGTGCATAAATAAGATGATTTCAAGATAAACACAAACTAAGGCAGTTCATGACAACCAAGTCGGTAATGCAGAAAATACCTGAAGGAGTATTAAACACAGAGAAAGAAGACAAGGTTCATCCACAAGGACACATTTTATGGGAAGAATAGGTAAATAAAAGAGAAATAGGAAGAAATTCATTTTTCCAACTCAGAGACACAGGCTAATAAGGAAGACAAGTGTTAACCATGATTCAAACAATCAAAGCAACAACCAATGAAACTACAGAAAATAACAAAGCAAATAATAACAAATAGCAAATTAAATGCTAACCGCTCCAACTCACCTCAAAAATGAAACAGAGTACTACATTAAATAACAAGATTCAACACTATTGTCTCCAAATTACAAACCTTACTGGCAAAACATCCACAAACTGACAGACAGATGATAGAAATCAACCTTTAAAAAAAGCCCAAAATATGATGGTGCAACTATTCTTATATCTGACAAAGTAGACATCAAAACAGGAATAATCAGAATAGATAAAGAAAGCCATTCAAAACCGGGTGGTTACTAAAGAGAAATACATACAAGCAATATTAAGTAGACACGGCAGGTTGTATTTATATGTATGTAAGTGTGTGTGTGTGTGTGTGTGTGTGTGTGTGTGTGTGTGTGATAATTAAAGAATAAGAGACCATGGATTTGGGAGGGCATGGGAGAAGAGAGAGGGAGGAAAGAAAGAGGGAAACAAGTTATGTAACTCTCTTTTAACTAAAAACAAAATTTAGAATGAAAGCTGCTATACCAAAAAAGGGAACAATTCATCAAGAGGATCATCATAGTTGTAGGCATTTATGCACTGAATGTGAGGGCTCTGAATTTCACACAACAAGCAGTAAAAGGCACAAAAGTTCAGATAGGTGCATATAAAACAATAATGGAAAATTTCAACATCTCATTTTCATATTTAGATAGGTCTTTGTTTCACATTCTCATTTTTCTGATCAAGTACCCTGACATAAGCAGCTTAAAGGGACTGTTGCCTTTGGCTTACAGTTCCAGAGGGATGCAATCTATCATGGTGGGAAAGACAGGTGGCAAACAGGGAAGACATTCCAGCAGGGGCAGGAAGCTGGCAGGTCAGAAACACCTATATTCAGGAAATAGAGATCTAACAGGAGTAAGACTAAGCCTCAAGGTCTGCCCCCACCAGTGAACCACTTCCTCCAGGAAGTTTCAACCTCCGAAAACATCTGTAAACTTTGCAAATAACATGACTAGCTAGGTACCAAGGGTTCAAACATGTGAGTCCATGTGGGACCTTTCACATTCAAATTACAAAATCTTCTATAAGAAAAAAAACCATTAAAGTATTTTGGATCTAAACTATACCATAGATATCTTAGAGATATTATTTCCAATAGATAGAGAATGCACATTCTTCTCTGGGGCCCACGGAATATTCTCTAAGATTGATGACATTACAGGGCCACAAGAGAAGCCTTAACAAATACAAAAGAATAAAAGGAATTCCTTGCATCTTATCAGATCAACGTGGAATAAAACTAGAAATCAATAGCAAGGGAAATTGGAAAAACTGAAAGAAATGGATGAATTTCTAGATACATAGAGCATAGCAAAATTTAACAAAGAAGAAAGAAGTGATTTAAACAGATCCATAACCATTTATGCAATTGAAGCTGTAATAACAAGCCCCTGGAGAATAAAAGCCCAGGACCAGGTGGTTTCACTGCAGAATTTTACAGAAACCTCCAAGAAGAATTACAATACTGCTCAAATTATTCCATAAAATAGAAAGAGAAGGGAGGAATCTAAACTTTTTATGAACGCAGCACTACTACTAACACCAACACCAGATAAACACAACAACCGAAAGACAATACAGGCTGATCTCCCTAATGAACATAGATGCAAAAGTCTTAATTAAAAGATTGCTAAATAAAATTCAAGAACAAATAAAAATATCATTCGTCAAACCAAACTGGCTTCATTTAGAGATATAAACATGGTCCAGCCTATGTAAATAAAAGAATACCATTCATTATATAAACTTAAAGACAGAAATCATATGATTCTGTTAACAGATACATAAAAGACCTCCAACAAAATTCAGCACTCCTTCCTGATAAAAGTCATAGCAAGCCTTGGAAAAGACACTTCACCATAACAAAGGCTGTATATGGCAACCCGATAGCCAACATCATGCTAAACACAGAAAAGCCTAAAGCAATACACTAATATTAAGAACAAGAGAAGTGGCCACTCTCACCACGTGTATTCAACATAGTGCTTGTAGTCTTGGCTAGAGTAGCGAGTCAAAAGAAATAGAAGTGATATAAATAAGAGAAGTCAAAGTCTCTGTATTTGATGATGATGTGGTATTTACATAAAATACCCCACAGACTCTATATACACACTTTCTGCAAAATGTAGTATTTGGTGGCTTTGGGGTAAGATAATACTGGCTTTCTAAAATGAGTTTTAAAATCCCTCATCCTCAGTTTGGGGGAAAGATTTTGAAATGACAAACACTAACAAGGAAATCAGGGCAGGAAACACACACACACACACACACACACGCACACGCACACGCACGCGCACGCACACACACACACATACACACTTTAGAAAGAAACATAACCAGAGAAGGATCTTTACAATGAGAACATTGAGACACTGAAGAAAATAACTGAAGAAGACACTAGGAAATGGACAGCACCCTCATGCTTGTTTGTGAAATCAATCCATGAATTCAATGCAATCCAAATATGAATTCCAGGGCCTTTCTTCACACACATAGGAAAAAAAGTCTCAAATTTTATTTTATTTTTTAAAAAAACCTAATTGCTGTGGTTAGAAAAATCCAAGAAATACTATCACTTAAGCAAAATCTCGTTATTCTAATTAACTCACAAATAAAGACATTATATAGCCAGTGCAAGGAAGTTACTCACACACTCGCCGAGTACTAACCTTCACTCAATTTAATAAACGGGTACAGTTTTGGATACAAGTTTTAAGAATGTCACATTTGTTCCTCATCTTAGATGAAAATGCTTTAAGTTTGTCATTGCGTACGAAGCAAGCTATATGCTTGTTATATATGATAGTCTTCATTACACTGACAATCGTTATTTCTAAATCTGATTTTTTGAGAGTTCTTGCTACAAAATTATGTTGAATTTGTCAAATGATTTTATGCATCTGCAGAGATGATCATGTGCTGTCACATTTATGAATTTGCATGTGTCAAGCTATTCTTGTATCCAGGGATACATCCCATTTGAACATGATACATGTTTTGTTTTTAATATTGTGGTAAATTCAGTCTCTTAGTATTTTGTTGAAAAATTTCCATTTGTATTCATTTAGGATAGTAGCTTTCTTTATTTTTAAATAGTATATGTTTGTGACTTTGGAAAGAAAATAATTCCACCTTTATAAAATGGTTTTCAGATGTCTCATTTTCTTCCCTTTCTGGAGAATAGTTTGAAATTTGAGGCATTACTTCTTCTTTCTCTGCTTGTTAGAATTGACTTGTGAGGTCACATGGCCCTTGGCTAGACTGTGTCAGGAGGACTTCGATTGCAGATTCAGTCTCATTATTTGTTGGTTTTGGATTCATGTTTCTTGGCTATTCCTTTTAGATAGGGCATAGGCACTTGGTCACTTCTAGTTTACTTAATGTGCTGCTGTAGAACTGTGTGCAACATCTGTTACAACCATTCATACTGACAAGCTATCAGTTGTAGTATCTCAACTATAGTGAGTGACATGGCCATCTTCTACTCTTCTGGTTATTCTAGGTGAAGATCTGGCAAATATATCTTTTATATATATATATATATATATCTTATCTTTATTGACTTGTTTATTGTGTTTCTAGGCTCCGTTTTACATATTTATCTTTATTATTTCTCCTCTTCTAACTTTGGGCTTAATTTTGTTTTCTTTTGTCTTTGTTCCTTGAGTGTGGATTTGGATTATTTACTTGGAATCTATTGTTTCCCTCAAGCCAAGCAGTCGTCTTTGTAAACTTTCTCCTTACCAAAGCTTTTGCTGGATCCCCTATGATTTTGCTTTCTTGTGCTTCCATTTCCTTTTGTTGTTTTGCTATATGTAAATTTTCTCCTTTGTTTTCGTTTTTTTCCTTTATTTTATATTTTTATTTACTCTTTGCTAACTTCATAAATGCATACAGTTCATCTCAATCCTATTCTCCCTGAACTCCCTGCCCACACCCCTTCTAACACTCCAGAGCACAGCTTTCTCCCACAGCCATGTCCTGTGTCCTGTCACTAAGCTAGGACATTGATTAATCATGATGACTTGATTTTAGGCAGGCTGTGTGTAATCACAGCTACATGAAGCAATAGCATGTCATGTCCAGAAGGAGCATTGCACAGAAATCCTCCCCATCTTCTGACACTTCCATTCTTTCCACCCTCTCTTCCATGATGTTCATTGAGCCCTGATAGAGTGGTACAGATGTTTCATAGGGCTGGACACTCTGCTGTCACTATTCTCAGCACTCTGATTATTTATGCTAATGAATGTCTCTGTATTAATTACTATCCATGTCAGAAGGAAGCTTTTCTGAGGGCCAGTGCTGAGAGCAGCACTGATGTATGGGTATCAACATGCATTTAGATGGCAGAGTAGCATGTCCATTCAATAAAAGAATAGTAATAGTTCCGTCCTAGGTACTATGCTCTCTGAAGTCAAGTTTACAGTACCACACAGGAATTCCCTCCTCTATAGTATGCCTCAGATTCAATCAGAAAGTGGTAGTTATCCCTATAATGTCTATGCTACAACTGCACCAAGGGGTATATCTGTCCTGGCAGCTTGGCATTGTTGCACCTAGGGTTCACCATTGAGTAATGTTTTGAAGACTTTTCTCCCTGAGTGGCCTTCATGGTATCTTCCAGCATGATGAAAGTAACCTATCAGAGATGTTTTCAGGTCATTGCCAACTTCATTTCTCTATGTCCAGAAACCAAAGTATATCATATCTACAGCAACAGGCTCTTATCACCTAGCTGTGATCAACAATCAAGAGAAATAGTAATAGCCTGTGCTGTTAGTGGAGCATGTAGGGCCGGCCTCCTTACAAGCAACTCATAGGGAGGTATCACTGGTCTGGCACTGAGACTTTCATTCATGAGCCATGCTTTCTGGAGGAGTATTGTCCATGCATAAATGGATTAAAAACATTAGCGATTAACTCCAAGTTACTGATAATGCATCAGTGTCGCATGATGGACAGAATCAAAAGTACTTCTCCTTAGAGTCATTTAACCAAGATGAGTCCAGATTAGAAATCTTTACTTTCATGTTCCCTGTGTCTTCTGTTTGCCTAACAAAGGGCCCACTCTGTCTTTTTAAAACAGTACAGAAAGCATCACATGAGGAAGAAAGAGGATACTTTACAGAAATCTTTAACAGAGTTTTACAAGGTATTAAATAATTGACTCCAGCTGACCCTGACTGACTCACACAAACAATACTGCAAATAATTCTTATTAACCAATATCAAAATGCTGTGTTCAGCATGTATGGTGGATATCCATTTAAAAAATATTTTTATTCAACCTCTGTATTTTAACAAATGGTATACTCACATTGTTCTGGGGCCAGGGGCATGGAAGAGTATATAACAAGATTACAGCTATGCATTAGTTTAGGTTGTAAAAGTTGATTACATGGAAAATCCAAGGCAATTGTTCCATTACTTTCCTAAAAGTGTGATAAACAAATAGATGCAGCACACAGTAGGACAGGAGTTTAGGTCTTAAGATACCTCAAGGTATACTGTTCACTCTGGCTATGCAGTCCAGCAAAAGTTCCAGTGTTTTAGAATGTAAGAGATATTGGTATCATAATGCACTACCAGCTCCCAACACGATGCCTGTCTTCAAGCTCTTTCTTTGTTAATTATATTTTAAAATTAGCTTTAAAATATAGTGAGTGTCCATAAGGGCATTCCATTCATTAGCTAAATAGCTTCTGTCCCTTCTCCTTGATTTCCTCTTTAGTTCATTGGTTTTTCACTAGTGTATTTAATTCCCACATATTCATAAAATTTTTAGAATTCTTCTTACTATTGATTTCTACTTGTATGCCACTATGATCAGAAAAGCAGTACTTGAAATGACGATAGTCTTCTTGAATTTCCTAAGAGGTGTTTTGTGTCTTAGCCTGCGATCCATCTTAAGGAATGTTCTTTGTGTTTATGCGAAGGATGCATATACTAGTGCAGGTCGTATAATGTTATGCATATGCCTCTCTGCATATGCTCCATTTCATTCATTGTTTTATTCCTTTCCTGACTTCCTGTCTGGACGACCTTTGCATTTTCTAAGGTACGTTTTTTAAGTCCTTCATTGCTATTTTCCTGTTATTTCTTTCTTTTACTAGACTTTTCCTTATATATTTATAGCTCCACCACTGTTTACATGCTTATACCCTAAGTAATCATCTTTGTGATAGGTTGACGCTTTCATGATCTTCTTATCTATTATAACATATTGTGACTGAATGTCTGGTTGGTCTGATGCCATCATCAAAAGAACAATGGTTTGACTAAAAATGGTTTTTAAAAATCTATGGATATTCCTAAAAAGAAAACATAAAAATGTTCTAGGTACTTGTTTGGAATATCTCTTTCCATTCCTCATTTGTGTTTATGTGTTCTTATGACTAAGGTGAGGGTTTGTAAGCACAGGTCGGACTTTTAAAATAAGCAGGAGAAATGACTCCTGCTACAGAAATGCCTCAGCAGTTAAGAGTACTTGCTGCTATTCCGGAGGACCTGGGGCTTAGTTCTTAGCACCATGTTGGGTGGTTTATAACTAGTTGTGGCTTCAGGTTCAAGGAGTCAAGTGCCCTCTTCTGACCTTTTCAGGTATCCATGTACATAACTTCATAAACTCTTATTCTCTATCTCTTTTATACCCACACACACCAATGAAAATAAAAATACATCTTAAAAAAACAAAAACAGTCCATGTCCACCCAGTCTTTAACAAGGACTGTTACCTAGTACAGTTAAAGCCATCCCTAAAAGATAATGACTTACAATTATCATATCATTAATTGTTTACTGGCTGTTCTATGGATTCTTTGTTTTTCTTTTCTTCTTACCATCTTCTTCCGCGACTTGTTGAATTTTTTTGCAGTGATCTGCTTTGATTCCTTTATCACCATCTTTTGTAGATCAACTAGAGATTATTTTCTTTGTGGCTACCCTTTGATTTGCATAAAACATCTTTGAGTCATAATATTCAATTTAAGCTAATTATACTCTAAGCACATTAAAATCTGTATTTTTTTTCTTACCTCTCACACATGTATTTTGTACCATCCAAGTCACACTCTACATATCTTTCTGTTATGTATCAATTTCTGTATTACTGTATCTATGGTTATTTTTAATCTTTTCATTTTTTAACTTCTACATTCAATGTAAGTGATTTGCACATCATCATGAGAATATGAAAGTATTATGAATTTGATTATTGTGGCTGCTAGTGTTAATTGTCAACAGAATTTAGAATCATCTGGGAGATGGGCCTCTGGTCACGCCTGTAGGGGTTTACGTTGATTATGTTAATTAATGTGGGAAGACTCATCTTAACTGTGGGTAGGACCGTCCCCTGGGCTGGGGATGCTGGACTGTACAGAACAGAGAAGGCCAGCTGAGCAGCAGGAACATTCATTCCTCTGTCTGCTGGCTGTGGGTGTGATACAGCCACCTGCTTCAAGTGCCTGCTGTCTTGGTTTCCCTGTCATGAAGAACTGTGACCCTATATGACATCCATTGATTACTGCACAAATTCACAACCCATCAACAGTATACATGGGTTTCTCTTTCTCTACATTCTTGCTAGCATTTGTTATTCTTATCTTTTTGCCATAACTATCCCAAGAATGATATAGTATTTCAAAGTGACTTTAAAATATATTTCCCCAATAATGGCCTAGTACAAACTAGTTTTATATATCTGTAGACCAAGTCTTAAATTTTCTTTTGTGAAAAAGCAAGTTTTGGGATTTTTTTCAGTTAGGATTTTTTTCTTGTTGTTGAATTTCTAAAATTTCACTCAGAAAGAGTCAGGTGGCACCTCTGAGTTTCAGACTAGCCTAGTCTACAAAATGAGTTCCAGGACAGCAAGGGTTACACAGAGAAACTTGTCCCAAACAAACAAACAAACAAACAAACAAATTTTTAAATTAAGAATTTAACTCCTTATCAGATAATCAGATATATAGCTTTCCAATATTTTCTCAACCTGTAAGTTACCTTTCTCATGTTATTATTTCATCTGCTGTTTAGAGTTTTTTGGTTGATAAAGCCCTATTTACTTAATTTTATTTGTTTAGCCAAAGATATTTTGGTATAATATCCCAGAAATCATTAATGAGGCTAATGTCAATCAACTCCTCTATGTTTGCTTAGAAAAGTTATATAATTTGAGGCTTTTCACTTAGCTCTTTTACACATTTTTAGTTAAATATTCTGTCCTTAAACCTTCGTTTACCTCAAAGTGCCTTTCTCTCTCTTTCTGGATTCAAAAGAGCAGCCTAGCTGGGTATAGAATTCTCTTTTGATGTTTTTCTCCACAGTACCTTGAATGTATCACCCACTTCTTATTGTGCATGATTTGTGTTACTAAGTTCATGAATAGTCTCCTTGTTTGTTCCTTGCTTGTGACCAGTCTCATCTCTTGCTACTTTGAAGATTCTTTATTGATGTCTAGGGATTATCTCAATGATGGATGCTTGCCTAGCATATGTAGAACCTGAATTCAATCCAAGTCTCCAACACAGAGCAAAAGAAAAGACTATTCTTATTTGGTCTTTGACTTTTGAAAAAATAACTGTAATGTGTCTTAGAGTGTTTCTCTTTGGATTGTCTTTCTTGCATTTCTTTGTGCATCTCATGACTTGATGTGATTTCAGCCAGCATTTCCTTCAATAAACTTTGTACCCCTTTCTCTCTGTCTTCTTCTGGGACTCCTGTAACTCATATTTTGGATTTGATGGTGTTCCAGAGGTTCCTTATAATTTGTTTGTCATTTAATCTTTTTGTTCTTCTAATTTAATGATTTCAGCCTACCTTTGGATTTGCTTATTAATTCTTCAGCATGACCAAGTTTATTGTTTATACTATCTATTGAAATTTTTTTTGCTCTGTTATAATATGCTTAAATTTCACAATTACTATTTTGGTCCCCTTTGTTTCTTCTCTTTCTTTATTAAATGCCAAATCTTGCTTACAAATTGCTTTCTTGTGTTGTGTGGCTGGCTCTTTATATACTGCTATATCTCATTAAGCTTCTTTAATATGATTATTTAAAGTTATTCCTTAAGCAATATCTAGATCTCCACCTCTTAAGGCTCAGTGCTGGAGTATTATTTATTTATTTTGTTCGTTTCAAATGTCCCTGATTCTTTCCTATCAGGCTGATACATGTTGGTATCTGTGCATTGATTGGAGTACCTGGAGAGGACTCTTTCAAGTCTTTAAAGATGACTTGTATCAGTTCAGATCCCTACTCTTAGATGCCTGGGCTGGAGGAGTTTCCTCTAGGATTCTAGTGGGGTTGAGGTGGATACAGATCATATGGTTTCTGATAAGTCCACAGTGAATCAACATTTATGGGAGCTTTTCTAGCCCCTGAATTGGCTGTTATTAAGACTTTGGTACATAAAACTTGGCCTGAGATGAAAATTTTATGATTTCCAGATGGCAAGCTGATCAACAGGTACAAAATTGAGGATGGATCCTCCAGGTTTCTGGAAAAACTCACACTGGATCTCTGGGTTGGCCCCTATGGATTCACATGATAAGACAAATACAATCTATTTTCTAAAGTGACCATGTCATCTCAAATTTCTACCACCGAAGCCTAGAAATAAAGTTACTTTCTATTGTCATTAACATGTACTACTGTCAGCTCCTTGTTTGTAGTTTCGTCTGCTTGAATAAATATGCAATATTCCTTTATGGTTTCTTGTTGATTTTTAAATAAAAACAAACTTGTGATACTTATTTACCACCATTTGTTTCAATATTTTCTGAACTTACTGTGTTATTTAAATTTTTTTTGAACTGACCTATAAGAACTTGCCATCAGTCTAGATGCCTTTCTTCCCATTACCTGAATAGTATGCTTCTGACAATAAATATTTTAATTTTGTTGGAATAAAATTCTAAAACTTTTTCAATTTATACTTCATTGTTCTAAGAACTATTTACTTGATTTGAGTTCACAAAGATGACTGACCTCTATTTTCTTCTAGAAGTTTTATAGACTTGGATGTTACATTTAAGATTAAGGTCAATTTTAAATCTTCATGTGCATACCGGAAGGAATGACTTGAGGCTTACTCTGGCCTTACTCTTTCATACAGCTATCTAACTGTTCCAACAGCATTTATCTAAAGAGTATCCTTGTCAAGTTCTGTTGAAAGATCAAAGGTATGAGGTATGACTGAATGCTAAGAATCAGCTTAACATAGAACAGACAGTGCTCCAAAAAGAGAGAGGAAAAGCATTAGTAGTCGGAGAAACTGTGAGACAATGTAAAGAAAAGTGGGACCCATCCTGTAGTTCCACACCCTACTCCTTGGAAGACAAGAAGAAGCAGCCTAGGCCACAACCACAGTAAGAAACAGAGCCATAATGAAAACAAACAGACAGTCCTGGCTACACAAGAAGCCAACAGTGCTTGCAAGTCCAGTGTCAAGCAGGATTTTGTGAGACAATGCCTGCTCCTGCACAGCAGAGCAACAACAACAACAACAAAAACAAAGCCCATATGCCACTCTCGATACTTGAGAGAAAAATAGCTAGGTAGGACCTAGGTTGGTCCTAGAATTATGAAAAGCAAAGTGGTCAGTGGCCGTGACTTCTGAGGGGAAGAGAAAGCCCAATTACCTGAGCTCTGCTGCAGACACTGATAACTCAAGCCCATACAAACAGACTGGCCTCTGGAGCTTCTCCATACTGTGTGTGGTTTGACACTGGGTAGAACTTAACACTGTGAGTCCAGATCTGACAAGGTCACTGATTTCTGTAGTCCGCACCTTCCTGCAGAGTGGTTTGCTGATGGGCATGCTCTGAAACCCTGAGAGCAGCAGGCAGAGCTGTCTGTTCTCCCCTTCAGTGGGGATCTTGGTGGTCTCCTTGCTTCCCCAACTCTCTAACACATCAATGGATACTTTAAATGTTTACCATCCTCGGACGCACAAAGTGGAGGGCATCTGGAGTGAACAGAACCTGCTTGGTCCCTAGGCCACAAAGCTCACCATGGCTAACAATGGCTCATAGCATGCAAAAAGGGAAACCTACAGTGAATGAAAAATGGAAAGGTTGAAGGAATATTCAGACAGTGATAAAGAAAACAAGCATAAGAAGGAAGGAGGTAGAAGGATTTTACATATAAAGAAAGTTCTGGAACCCATTTCAATGAAAAGGTAAAGAACAAACTCTAGATCTATAGAAAGATATCAACAATGAGACCGGGGAGGCACTGGGAGCCCAAACTGAAATGGAAGAAAGAGAAACTCTTCAAATTATACTCTGGGTAAAATAGTGAGAATACAGGACTAGTAGACTGTGTTGAAGCTAAATGCATTCACAAGGCTTACTCCTCAGAGTAACCACAGACATCTCAGATGGAGCCCTAAAAGTCAGGATAGAGAGATGATGTGTTCCAATCAAGATCTGTTAGTCATGGTTTCTGGATCATGTTCATGTCTCAAAACTAAGGAAGAAATGAAGCCTTCCCAGGAGAAAAACAAGTCAAGACCAGCAAGGCAAGTATTCAGGAAGAACTGAGAGTAATCCTCCACAGAGACCAGGGAGAGAGGCATGCAACTGAGAGCTTTGGGAAGTGTGTAGTTCATAAGGAATAAATGAGCATAAAAGAGCCAGCAAACTGGAAAAGCCCTCAGAAAAATAACAGAGGAAGAAAAGAACAAACATATATGTAAAACAACTAGGAAAAAAAATGATGGAATCTGTGTCGACCTCTCAGTAATTACCCTCTGTGTAAACGGTTTTAACTCTCCAATTAACATGCAGGCTAGCTGATTGTATTAAAAGACAAGCTTCATTTTTTTTTTCTGCAAGAAATATCTTGATTGCAAAGAACCACGTACTCTGGGAAAGTGTAGAAAATGAAACACAAAGCAAGTGAAAATTAAAGAAAGAAGCAGGAGTGGCTATATTCATATCTGACAAAGTAGACTTGAGGCCAAAATCAAGAGACAGACCCTCCTCCTTAATGAAGAGAACAATCCAGCCAAAAGGCATAATGATTGCAAATGTATCTGCAACAAGTGTGCATGTGTTGTACTAATGGGCAGCTTCAATATCCCACTGTCTTAGGGTTTCTATTGCTGTGATGAGATGCCCCAGCCAAAGCAGCTTTTATAAACATTTAATTGAAGCTGGTTATAGTTTCAGAGGTTTAGTCCTATATCTTCCTGGTGACATGCAGACAGACATGATGCTAGAGGAAGAGTTTGATGCTTGATCCCCAGGCAGCAGAAGAAACTGTGTCCAACACTGGGCATAGCTTGAGCATGTGAGAACTCAAAGCCTGCCTCCACAATGACACATCTTCTCTAATAAGGCCACACCTCCTAATAGTGCCATTCCCTAAGGGCCACGCATTCCAACTCACTTTTATCAAGAGATAGATAGCACAAGAAAAAAGAAAAAAACCTAACCAAGTAAGCTTCAACTTAAACTGAACGATCAAGGACATGTAGATAGTATAAAACGCACATCTCTAGAACTTCCCATACAGAAAATGTAAAATACATTATTTTAAACAGGCCTTGGAACTTGCTCAAAAATATACCACATTTTAGACCACAAAGCAAGTCTTAAAAAAAAATCTGAGTAAGTCATTTATCAGATCATAGTGATAATTTTAACAATTAGATATTAATAGCAAGAGAAATTATGACACCAATAATATGTAGAGACTGATTGAAATATCCTCAGATGATCAATTGGGCCAATGAAGAAATGAGGAAGGACATATTTTTTAAATTCTAAATCAAATAAAAATAAAAACATAACTTATCAGAGCCTTTGGGGACATACCCAAGGCAGAGCTCACAGGAAAATTTATAGCTACACATGTTTTCAATAAAAGCAAACAAATTTAGCTAGATGTGGTGGCTCATACTTTTAATCCAGGCACTCTGGAAGCTGAGACAGGAAATTTTCCATGAGTTTAGAGCCAGTCTAGTCTACATAGTGAGTTCTGGGATAGCCAAGGCTACAAGTGAGATCCTGTCTTAAAATACAAATCTAACCAAACAACCCCAAACCCTCACATGAAGCTCAAATAAATCACTTAGTCATGTACTTTATAGTCTCAGAAAAGCCAAGTCCTGAGAGATGGAAAGAAGTAACAGACTAGGGTGGAAGGTAGGAAAATGGAGAATAGAAAAGTAGTGCAAATAGCCAACGAAATGAAGACCCAGGGAAGAGAGGACCCAAACTGAAATAATTGGACATGAAAAAGAAGATATTGCAGTAGATACTTATGAAATCTGGGAGATCATCATGGAATAATTTTTCCAATTTAGAAAAGAAAATAGATAATTTCTTGACATATTATGATCACCAGAATTAAGTCAAGGGGATATAGACGATCTAAAGAATCTATAATGCATGACAATACTCAAGTATTAATAAAGAAACTCCTAACAAAGAAGATTCCAGGACCAAGATCATTGCTGAATTCTACTAGATCCCTGAAGAATAATTAATACCAATCTTAGCTCAAACTTTTCCTTTAAATAGAAGGTGAGGGGATGCTACCAAACTCTAAACAAATCCAACATTATAATTCTAAACTAGATAAAGACATGATAAAAATATAGGCCAGCTTTTCCAATGAATATTGGCCCAAATAGTACCTAGTAATAATAAACCTAATCAAGGAAGTGGATGGTGTTTATCATTAAAATTTCAATATACTGAAAGAAGCTATTGAAAAAGATAGTGAAAAAGACACTGGCTGGAAAGATGTCCTCATGGTCATGAATTCATAGAATTCTTTGAGAAGGTGACTATGCAACTCCCACCAAACAATCCTAAAATTCATGTGGAAGCATCTGAAGATGCAGATGCGTGCATGCACGCGCACACGCACACACAAATCCCAAATATCCAACACAGTCTAAAACAAAGAGGCAATTCTGGATGAATAACAATACAATTTTAAATTATTCTCACAAGCCAGAATAAACAATAATGGCAGGACCATGGGGGTGATAAAATGGCTCAGTGGATAAAGACACTTGCTTCTGAACTTAAGATCCAGAACTCACATAATGGCCAGAACCAATTCTTGAAAATTGTCTTGTCAACTTTACATGTACATACATGTACAGAAATTCAATAAGTATGTCAAACTTTTGAAATAATTCTTTTGAAAGCAGCATAGAATGACACTAAGATAGGTAAGTAGGCCAATGGACTAGAATATAGGGTCCCACAAAACAAATGCATGTAATGACAAAGGTGTCTAAAAAATGTACATTGAAGAAAAGACTGCCTCTTCATTAAATGATACTGGGAAAACTAGGTATCTGCATGTAGAAGAGAGAAGTGATATCTCTGACTCTTACGTTGTCTGACAATCAATTCAAAATAGATCAAAGACCTATTGAAACTTAGGGTAACATTTCAAGGTACAGGCATAGAAAGCCAGAAAAAATGGGTCAAATGTTATCTGTGCAAGGGCCTAGTTAACATCAAAGTACCCATATAAAATCTGACTGTGGCAATGCAAGCCTGCAATCCTAGTGTGGGAAGGTAGAGAGATGGAATGATGCCAGAGGCTTATTGGGTCAGTCTAGCCAATAAATGTTCTCCAGGATTAATGTAGGGTTGTCTTTTTAAAAAGAAGTA
This sequence comes from Sigmodon hispidus, assembly GCA_004025045.1. Taxonomy (NCBI): domain Eukaryota; kingdom Metazoa; phylum Chordata; class Mammalia; order Rodentia; family Cricetidae; genus Sigmodon; species Sigmodon hispidus. The sequence goes on from PVIH01000513.1 coordinate 156,606, forward strand.
AAGAGTGGTTGAGGAAGACACCCAACACACTGGCTTCTACACATGGGCATGTGCAACAACACACATGTACATAACACCCATACACACATACAGAGAGAGAGAGAGAGAGAGAGAGAGAGAGAGAGAGAGAGAGAGAGAATACCAAAAAATACAGGCATTGTCAAGAACTTTCTAAGTAGAATTTGAGTAATGCAGAAAATGATAGAAAGAGTTGACAAATGGGATTGAATGAAATGAAATAGCCTCTGCATGGCAACAGAAACAATTAGTAAGCAAAGAGATGGTCTATTGAACAATAGAAAATTCTCACCATATATGCATTAGATGGGAAGCTAATATCAAGAATGTATAAAGAACTAAAATTTAAAACCCCAAACCAAATAATCCAGTCAATAAATTTACAAATGAATTAAATTGATTGTTCTCAAAACAAGGACAAGAGGCCAATAAAGATATGGAAAAATATTCAATATCTTTAGCCATCAGTGAAGTACAAATCAAAACTACATTTTGACTCAATCTTATCCCAGTCAGAATGGTTACTATCGAGAAAATAAGAGGGAGAAAGAATGTGAAATGTTATCTGGTGTCTATGGTAACCATGAACTCACAACCTCTATGGCTGTCTATTTAGTACTTGCATGAGATGGAGACAGCAAATGTTTAGCATAAATGGGGTGTAGCCCCTGAGATCCCACCCTCACCCAAAGAGCAGTTGCAGGCTGCAGGGGAGAAGTTACTGTATTCAGTGATGTAATCACTGTGGAGTGACTCCTATGGCTGTGTATAGTGGAGTAGCCCAGTTAAAACTATTGAGTCACAAAGACAAAATAAAAACTCAAGTATGAAATTGGGATGGCGAGCTGGTGGGATGAAAAAGGAGAGATGGTGGAGGTGGGAGGGGATGCATGGTGAATGTGACTAGAATGCATTTGATGCATAAATAATTGAAGTGTTGTATGTAGTTTCTGGCCCAGACTTTCAGGTCTAGCCCAGAGGTTCAGACCCACTCTCAGCTCCACTTAGCCTCAAATAATCACACATAGGCTTATATTAATTTTATACTGATTGACCTAGGGCCCAGTCATACAGCTTGCTAACTCTCTACTCTTACACTAACCCGTTATTCTTAACCTGTTTGGCCATGCAGCTCGGTACCTTTTCTTAGAGTAGCATTTCAGCTTCTTTCCCCTGCATCATCTGGTAACTCTGTGGCATCTGTCCTGAGATGTTTCCAGAGTTTTTTTAGTCTGGCAGCTCTGTCCACACTTCCTTTCTGCCTCCAGCCAATTAGTGTTTTTATTAAACTTGTAGGTGGGGAAAATTATTTACAATGGAACAGAATACAATCCTGCTACACTAAAGGATAAACATAATTTAGTGAAGGAAAATATGGGATGGGGCCCTAGCTCTTTCAGTAAAGTGACTTTCATATGCATGAAGACCTGGGTTCAATCTTCAGAGTCCACACAAAAAAGTCAAGCATGGTTGTATGCACTTATGATCTCAGCACTTGGGAGATAGCAGTGAGTGCATCCTGGGCATCACTTACCAGCCAATCTATCCAACTCAGCAATTTGCAGCCCAGTGAGACACCCAGTCTCAGATAAGAAAAGAACAGGTCAGGTAGTACCTGATGGATGACATGGGAGGTTTTTCTCTGATATCACATGTAAACACAAAGTACATGTGCACACAGCTACATATATGTACCCGTATACACATATACATCACACAATACACAGACAGACAATAAGTAGCCATTGTTGGCAAGGATGTTCATGGAAAAGGAATTTTAACCATTGCTGGTTGGGATGCATATTAGAACAGTGATTGCAGAAATCAGTTCCTAGATTCCTCAGAAAAATCTAGAAACCAAACTGCTGCATGATCTTGTTATGCCGCTGGTGGGAATATATAAGAGAGATAGTTGCATACTCACGTTTATTGTGACACCATTCACAATCACCAAATTATAGAATCAGCCTCGCTGTCCATCAGCTGATGAATGCGTAAGGAAAACAAGACAGACTCAGACAGATAAATACCACATATTTTGCCTGACGTGTGAAAGTTAGATTATAAAAGGAAAAACATGAAGGTCTAAGGGAGACTACTGGGCAAAAGCAGAGAGACCATGGAGAAAGTGGGGAGGGGCACAGGACAGAGAAACGCGGAGGGATAATAATAGCATATGTATGGAAATGTCATAGAAGACCAATAATTTTGTACAATCAAAATATACTAATAAGAAAATAAAAATATGTAGAGCAAATTGAATATGAAAAATTTCTTACAGATTGTGAAAAAAATATTTTTGTGCCTTTGGAAATTCGTTAAATTATTAGTGCTGCTTCCCAAATATATATATATATAATATGTATATATATGTGTGTGTACATATATACATATTAACAAAATGTTTCATTTTTATTATTTTAATTGCTTACAGATTAACAGGTTTCCATATGGAATTTTCACACACACTTCATTTTGTTGGACTGCCAAATATTTGTGCTATATTTTTAAACTTTCCAGGCTGATCCAGGCAACATTTTGTTGCTGATGATGTAGTCCTGCCTGTATCATGCAGTGTCTATTATTACAGCTCTCTATGCTGAATCTTATATTGAATTTTGCAATTTTGTTCTCTTTCAAAATGGTTTTGGTTATTCTATCTATGTATGTTAGTGTCTATGACTTCATAATGCTTTACCCAAAACATAGAGGTTTAATGCAATAAATGTGACCTCACAACTTCACCATTCCTGTGAGTCAGGAACTTCCTGCAGCTTAGTTTGCCTTTTCTGAGTAGATTCTATGCTTTTTCTTTTGATTATCATAAGTTGTTAGGCAGAGCTACAGTTGTCTGAAGGCTCAATGATGTTAGCAAATTCATTTCTAAATTTACCACAAGGCTGTTGGCTAGAGGCTTCAGTGTCCCATGTTTGGGCTTCTCCATAAGGCTGTTTATAATATAGTACTAGCTTCTCACTAAATTATTGGTGTGTGTGTATGTGTATGTGTGTGTGTGAGAGAGAGAGAGACAAAGAGAGAGAGAGAGACAGAGAGACCAAGAGAGACAAAGACACAGAGAGACAGAGTTTTAGATGTGCGTTATAACTTTAGGAAGATAGGAACAGAGAAATATTTGTTTACCCCGAATAGAACAGACAAAAGGAACAGTTGCTTGGTGAACCAATATACTTTCTGTTGTGACAGTGCCCTGGATGGGGTTTACCCATAGAAATGTGGGTGACTTCAAAGCAGAAGCATCACCAAAAAGCCCATCCCAGTCCAACATGGGTATCATGTCACAAAAGGTACATCCCTGGAACTCTGCACACCGTGCAATCAGCTTTACTGGAGTTTCTTTCTTCCTGGCCTCAACCCCTCAGCAATTGCTTGGGATCATGTAACTTTAGGGAAAGGATTTGTGAGTCTTGTTTCATAGACTGCTTGAGCCTTGGAAGTTTCATTAGCTCCCTGGGTCCTTTGAAGCCTCCCTTTTACTTTATCCCTTCCAATTTGTATGCTTCTGTGGTTGCGGTATTGAGACCTCCATCACAGCACCTGAGGAGAGTGATAAGAGCACGTGACTGGCCTTAGGCCCTGGGCACCTCCTGCCTCTTGGTATTTCAAGGTGCTTCCCAGCAGCACAATGGCAGCCTTGCTAGGACATCAAGCAGTTGATGAATTACAAAGTGTTCCACATTTCCCGTGTGCTTGAAAGTGTACAAGAAGCTGGTGCAGATGCCTGCAGTCATATCTTTTGTTCGGCATGCTTTGTAGGACTCTCTACACTGAAGAAACCTTGGGTTTTGTTTCATTACACTGACATTATGGTATCTGACCTATGGGGATTCAAATGACAGATCAAGAGCACATCTTCCTCTCTAAGATCTAGGCACACATAGCTCTCTGTTCCAAATACCAAAATCACATCATGGAAGATATTAAGTCCACTCCTACAAATCTCTCAAACTAGTGCAACATTTCCTATCCTTGTCCGAAGAAGAGTCTGGGTCAAGAAAGACTTGAGAAAAAAAGGTAAAGGTCTTCAAAGCCGTGGTTTGTGCAGTGCAAGCTCTGTGTCCATGGGAGACTCCAACTTCTGCAGAACCAAGGACGAAGAGAGAAGCTCGCCCTGCCACTCACTTTCATGAAGTTTTGTGGATAATGGTGTGGATGAGGGGACATGATGGCTTCAGGGTCACAGCTCCTCCCATGATGATGAGTGAGCAGTCTTTACTGTCTGTCTATCTGATGTTCTAGAATCTCCATTATATTATGTATGAAACTTTTTATGCCTATACAACAGACCTAGAAATGGAGCACTCACTGACACCTGGCCCTTATAATCCTTCTGTCCCCTCTTTGGGATGTTGCCCAAATCTTTAAGAGAAGAGATGACTTCTCATGTTAACTTTCTTTGTCCCATAGTCTGGTCTTATTGATCCTCAGTTACATTCTGGAATTTTTGCCTCTTCTTCCAGAAGAGAACCCAGCTTCCCATCTCCATATGTCATTGATTTCTATTAGTTTTTCTAATCTGGTCATCATCTCTGGGGTCCTCTGAGCCATCCAGAGGACCATCTGCACTTCCTTGACCTTGAGATGTATGAGCTCTAGCCACAGTGTACAGGACTACAGTTCCTCTATGCTCCTGAGGGTGTCTTCAGCTCTTTGACAATATCCCAGGAAACAGCTCAAAAGCCCACTCAGAATAGAACATTCTGGGCTCATATGCTTCAATGCAATGTTAATGGTATTATTTTCCTATGCATCCTGTCCAGCTCTAAAATTATCTGTTTCATTTTAAATTCCTGCATTGTCATTTTAAGCAAAAGAACATATGCATATACATTTTGGTATAAGTGTTCCTAAGCAAAGGAAGTTCAAAAGCACCCATCTGTATGTGGTGGGAGGGTCATGTCTTTTGGTTCTTATTTTCAACCCAGTGAAATTTTTTTCAGGTGACTAGATCATGTGTTCCTGTCTCTGGAGTACCTGCTCAGACCCTTGTTCTAAAGCATGAAAAAGAGCCTTCAACTGATTAAGGAAGAGAGTGTTCAGGTATCTAGGGACTATGACCTATCTTCTTGGTAACATAGATCAAAGTGAGAGTTGTTTTGCTATTATTCGTAGTTTCCTTGGGATATTGGTTTTGATATGAAAATCTGAGTTTTCAAAATCCGTGTATTTTGATGCCAGACACTGTGGAAAGCCCAGACTCCCACTATTTCAAGTCTTCCCTTGAAATACATCGTTGGGAGGCCCAGTGCACCCATGAGCACCTAAGAAAGGCTGTCTAATGGATGTTTTGCTTCTGCAGCACTTCAAGAAGATTAATGTTCAACACATTGGACCAGTGTGCTAGATAATGTGAGATCAAGCTTGGTCAGCGTAACCCATAGGAGCCAGTCCTCTGACGGAGCAAAGGACCTGTATATTTACGTTCATTCTTTTATGGCACACATCTCTTCGCTGATCTGTGGCTGAGGCTGCAAGTAGTAGACTTTGGTGTGCTTGCTGCTGTGAACCTCTCCCCACCTTCCAAGAATTAATTGTGTGTGTGTGTATGTGTGTGTATACATTTATGAATGCATGTGCCTATGGAAACCTCAGAACACACTTCCTATATTATCCTCAGGAACACCATCCACCCTCCTTAAGACAAAGTCTCTCACTGGCTTGGAGCCAGTGACTACCAGGGAGATTCCCATCTCCATCTTCCTACAACAGGGATTATGGGCTCACATTACATTTTAGGTAGGCTCTGGGGTTCAAACTCAGGTCTTCACGCTTATAAGGCAAACCCTTTAATGGCTGAGCCACCTTCTTAACTCTTGGGACATGATATTTGTTTCTAACATGTCATTACTTGGAAAGACATAAGTGTTAAGATTTAGTTGTTCCTTATAATTTCTCTCCTTTTTCAAACTTTCTTTTTACATTATGCTTCTTGATCCCATTTATTTTCCTGTTTCTTTGCATTTGCCCTCTGCCCCTGAAACTGCCCTCCATAAAAAATTAAAGAGGAGGAAAAAAAGAAAGATCTAACCATGGAAACTACAGTGTGACACAGTCACTCAGGAGACCCCTTGTCCACATATCTTTATAGTGATATATTGTATATCTAATAAAGTCTGCCTGAAAAATCAGAGGACAGAGCCACCCAAGCATTTAGCCCTGAAGGTCAGGGAGTGGCGAGCCATGCCTTCAACCTCAGTGAGTTCAAGGCCAAACAGAGCCAGGAGGTAGCGGCACACACCTTTAATCCTAAAGCTGAATGAGAAAGTGAGTTCAGGACTCCCCTCTTCTCCCTTTCTGCTGAGGACTCGGGGATTTAGTCCTATGATTCCCACAGTGGCTGGCTGAGAAGCGTCCATGGTTTGTTTTTCTGTCTTGTCTCTCTGATCTTTCAGCTTTTTATCTGGCTCCTGGTTTTTATTATAATACCATACAGAATTCCTGCAATATATCTTTACTTACAAGTGCATTCATTGCACAGTCACTGGTCTGGCTCAAGGGCTCTGGTTTCTGCTACACTATCAGTTCTGGGCCCTCATTGGGACTCCTCTTGGATGTCCTCTTGTTGTCCTGTGTCGTGGAGATCCTGCAGCTTTGGGTCTGCAGGTCACGCCCCTTCACATGCTCCAGCAGATCACAGATGAGGTTGATGTTTGGGCAGGGCTGGTAAGCCCACCAGGTCTCCCCTGCCCTCACACCAGGGTGAGCTCTGCAGCATTGCCCCAGCTAATTCAGCCTTGCAGCAGTGAGCAAGTAAGTGGTGGGGCCTGTTCTCCTGCCTTCAAGCACTCAATTTTTTGAAAGTTTTCACTTAGCACTCTCAGAACTCAGATCATCTCAACAGAAATTTGAAGGAGAGTTTCACAAAACTCATTTGAGGAAAGTAAGATCAGCATGTCCACCTCGGTCATAGAGACAACAGACTGGTTTCCTTCTCTAAAGTGAACTTCATATACTTATACATCTTTGCAGAAAATGACATTTTTTTATGGTATAGACTGGGGGTGGGCATTGAAATAGGGTCATATTATGTATCCTTGGCTGGTCTGGAGACCAGGCTGCCCTCAAACTTAGACATCCATCTGCTTCTTCTTCCCAAGTCCTAGAATTACAGGTAGTATCTGCTCCTGTTCTCTTGTTTAATAGACAAAATTCATTTGAATTCCATAACTTGTTCAAAACGAGAAGATAACTACTAAGAATTGGTACTCTTCCTTTTCATCTCAAATTTTTATGGCAAAATTCAATGATATTATATGGTTCTGGAATTTTCCTGAGAGCTTTATATACTATTGTCTTTTTTTAGTCATTGTAGAAGTACCACATGGTGCATGTAGATGGACTAAGATGGTTGTGAGTTTAACAGCTGATGTAATCTCAGGAGACCATCATCACATGTTCATCTGTCGTTGACCAAAACATCACTAGGTTTACGGGTCTATGAACACTATCTCCTCAATAAATATTGTTGTAGTTTCATCTCTGTCGCCATGACAAATACTTGGACCAAAATGAATTCTAAGAAGAGAAGGTATGTTTGCCTTATAGTTCCAGGCCACAAGGCATGGTTTTAGGGAAGTGAAGGCAAGATCTCAAGCATGTAGTCATATCACACCCACAGTCAAGAAAAAAGAAATGCACACCTTTGGATGTTTGTTTGGTTACTTTCAACTCTTTTATACAATTCGAGATCCCCCTCCTTATAGAATGGTGCCTCTCACAGCAGACTGGGTCTTCCGACATTACTTAACAATCAAGACAGTATCACTCAGACTTCCCTACAGGTCAACCTGATCCAGATAATTCATCATTAAGAGTCTGTTTCCAGGTGACTCTAGGCTGTGTCAGGTTGACAGTTAAAGCTAAGCAGCACAAAAAAAGAACTATTCAAACTCTCCGAGCTATTCAAACAACACATTTCTCCTGAGAAAGCTGTGTTAAGTTTATGTATTTCATGGAAAATGATCATTTCTGTTTTTATATTTATAGCCACAGCATTGTTCAAAAATCTTCATATTGCCTTTTTAATATCTGAAGTATTTATATGATGTTTTCTTTTTAATTTATTATGTTATTCATTTTTACTTTTCTTTTGCTCTTGATCAGGTCTGGCTTCAGGTTTATCAATTTTATGACTTCAAAACCTCGATTTTATTGCTTTTCTCTATTGTTTTGCTGTTTTCAATTTTATTTATTTCCATTCTTGGAATTATTATTTTTCTTCCTGCTTGTTTTGCTCACTTCTCCCTTATCATAGAAAGAGAAAACTTATTATATAACACCATTATATAATACAAAATTTATTGTTATAGATTTACCTTTAAGAACTTATTTTTTTTTTCTTTTTTTCTTTTTGTATTCCAGGTGATTCTTTGAACTTTGCCAAGTCAAAATTGGTTGTTGGTATTCCATATGACTTTTTTTATGACTCATTTTTTTAAAGAAATATGTTGGTTCATTTCCAAGTCTGAAGAAAATTTTTATTTTTTTTTCTATTATTCAATTGTATTTTAATGCTATTGTGGTGGTAAAGAGATATACTTTTTGAGTTAATTAGCTCAATTTTTGTTTTTATTTTTTCCATGGTTTAGGGAATGCCTTATTTCAATAAACATTCCATGCACACTTGAAAAACTATATTCTCTTCTCGTTGGGTAGGATGTTGTATAAATGTCAATTGGATTATGTTCGTTAATAATGCTTAGGGCATCTCTCTACTGATTTTCTGTCTGCTTGTTCTATTAAGTAATGAGAGAGCAGTTGAAGTCTTCAACTACGGTAAAAGATTTCTCTCTCAAACAAATTCTGTTTTTTAAAAAAATACTTCTTTAATATTTTCATACATGCTTGCAATATATTTTGGTTACATTCACCCCAACTCCCCTCTTAATGCTTTGCAGATTCACCCCATCCCAACATCACCTTCCAACTTTGTCATATTTTTTTAATAACCCATTGAGTCAATTTTGTGCTGCCCATATGTCATAGATACAGGCCATTCACTGAGCATGAGTTGACCTACCAGGGGCCACATCCTTAAAGGAAACTGACGCTGCTCCTCACAGACATCATCAACCACTAACAGCTCATCCGCAGAGGTGGTGGACTGTGTGCTCCTTCCATCTTCATGCTAGAATGCTGACGTTCACATCATGCTCGCTGTGCTTCATGCTTCTGGCTTCGTGTCGTGCAGATTTGGTGTAGGAAACCGTAGCGGCTGTGGGTTTATGAGTGCATCAGTCCTGGCACATCCAGAAGACACAGTTTTGCTGTTCTCCTCCCTGCCCTCTGCTTCTTACAATCTTTTGCCCCCCTTTTCTGCAATAGCCTCTGATATGCTGGGGAGGTGGTGTGACATGGATGTCTCCCTTGTGGTGACCTTATTCCTTGCATTTTGACCAGTTGGAAGTTTGTGCCTTCACTGTTGTCTATTGCACAAAGGAACTTCTCTAAGTCTGAGAACTACACTAATTTATGGCTTCTTGGTCAGATTTATAGTACCAGGCATTTTTTTTTTCCTCTTGTAGAGTGGTCTGTTGTCTTTTCATTCCAGCAAACAGCAGTTGGTTGTCTCCTAATAGTCATGTTGCTATTTCATCTGTTGGGCAGATATTGCCATATTGTCACTGTTACAGCTCCCAGGGTTCATGGCTGACTATGGCTGTTGATGACTCCCCCCCCCCCCCCCCCCCCGGGCCCGGAAGCCCTCACAATACATCCAAGAAGTATGAAAGTAAACCAGCAGGGAGATGCCCTCTGGTCAGTACCAACTTGATTTCTCTGTGTTCTATGACTAAAGAGTATGGTGTCATGCTTGTATCTTAATACACTGGCCCTTTTTTTTTTTTTATCATCAACTGTCTTTATTCTCTTGATTATTCTTTTTGGTAGGTCTACTATATAAACACAATTCTAGCTTTATTCTATTAATATTTTGGATGTTTCTTAGTACACAGTTTGAGTTTAACCATACAAATTGACATTCTTTTAAATAGCATATACTCAGACTGTTTAATCCATATTTATTTTCTCTAGATTATATTTGAGTTATATAAATTATTTTTCTTAAATGTATTTATTTAACAAATAGATAAAAATCTAACATGTTGTCTTCTATTTGACTTTTCTGATCTTTCTTCCAATTCTTTCCTTTTTGAGACAAGGTTTTATGTAGCCCAGGCTGTCTTCCAACTTGGTAGGTGGACAAGGACGACCTTGAATGTCTAATCTTCATGACTCTATATCCCACATGATGAAATTACAAATAAATACCTCTATTTCAAGTTTGTGTGGTGCCTGAGAGTGGACCCAGGGCTTGATGCAACAGCTGAATTATATTCCCAGACCTTCTTTCTTCTACTTTTGTACATTAAAAAGTTGGCGAGTTGTTTTTAATTAACAAATACGTTATGCAGTCCTATTAGCTATGTTTCTTTGCTTTATTGTATCCTGTGGTTATTCTGTAATTTGCAAAATGTATCATTAGCTTATCACATTTTGCCTTCAAAAATATCATACTGATTCACATGCAAATAAGAATCTTATACTTCCCTTTCTTTTGTTACATGTTTTAGGCTTTGTCATATGTGTGTGTGTGTGTGTGTGTGTGTGTGTGTGTGTATAGAGCCTCAAGTGTCCTCCTATATCACCCTCTGTCTATTCCTTTGAGGCAAGATATCACTCTGCACTCAGAGCTCATGTTGTTTGACTACAATCTTTCTGTCTCAGCTCTCCTTGGTCCTGAAGTCACAGGCCTGGTGGGCCACCTGGTTTATTCACTGGGTGTCAGGATCTGAACCCTGGTCCTCATACTTTACAGCAAATACCATAGCCTGTTAAAACAACGTCTCCAGTCCTGTCTTTTTCTTTTTAAGAAAATCATTTTTTGTAAACAATCTTTTAAATTAAATAAGTAAATGCTATTTCATGTTTGCATCTGTGTTTGCTGTTTTCAACACTCGACATCCCTTTATGTGTGTTTAACTTTCATCTGCTGTCATTTCTTTTCTTGGCATTTTTAAAAATCATTTTTTTTCTTCTGCCATACATGAGCCACACATTCCCGCTTGCTAATATGACTGCTAATTTTTAACTAGGTCCCAGAAATAGTGTTGAGTACTGGATTTTGTTGTTTTTGTTTATAATGATCTCTTTTATTAGGGCAGGATATTGTTACTTGTAGAACGATTTGACCATTTTAAGGCTCATTATCATGGGTTAGTTTAGCATAATTTCTATCAAAATATGTTCCTTTTGATGCCTCTACTAATCTCTCTGCATAATTTACAATCTCCCACTCCTGTTAGTTAGAACTGAAGTGGTTCCAATCTCTCTGTGAGTTGCTTGACCTTTTCTTGACTTGCAGCAGCTGAGAATTGTTTAGTCTTTTGCCATTTTATCCTATACATCCTGTGTGTAGTTTTTAGTCAGGACTTCAGAGAACTTCTATGCCATTTTCTAGAACTGTTTTTCTGCACAATTCCCCTCTCCATTGCTCTGCCTCATGCATCCTTGCCACTTCCGTCTCCGTGGACTCCAATACCTGTCTCTCAAGTTGAGTATGTGGGGCTTCTGGCTTCTTCTCCACACAGGCCAGGAATTGCTTCCTTGATGAAGTACAGGCTAGCTATAGTGTTCAGGTGGTTCACTCTCTGCTCAGGGGTTAATCCTGGAAATGCTGTTTCATACAGGCTTTTCTCATTGCTGATCCCAAGGATTCCTCTGGATTCTGCTCCTTCTTTAGAGTCAGGGTGAGAATTACTGGGTTAGATGCCTACCTTCCACTTTCCTAGGTATATTCCCAATTCCTTGGGAGCCCGGGCTTCCCTGGCAATGTGTCATGTGCCCTTCATTCCTCGTGAATACTCATTTTAATCAGCTAGGAATCAAATAACATTTCATTTTTTCAAGAGTATGTTTTCTGATTATTAGTGAAAATAAGTTTTTTCCCATATACTTTTTGAATGTAGCCCCCATGCTCAGGACCTTTAATAATGGTGTCTTGATCTTCATTTCACCTAGTCTGTTCCAGGATGTATTGAAAGCATGAAACAACACCAGTTGTGGTGTGTATATTGTGTTCCCTGCCATTTGGGTTTCACTGGACTTCAAAGCTTTGTTCTTCCTAAGAGTTTCCTGTGTTCCCTTTGATTGGCTGCATTTCTTCTTAATTTTCTTCCTGTGCTAGCTAGTGTTATGTCAGCTTGACACAAGCTATAGTTATTTTGGAAGAGGGAACCTCAGCTGAGAAAAATGACCTCACTAAGTTGGTCTATGGATAAGCCTATGATGCATTTTCTTGATTAATGTTTGACATGGAAGAACCTAGCTCAGTATGAGAGGTCTCACTCCTGGGCTGGTGGTCCTGGGTATTATAAGAAAGCAGACTGATGGACCTGCCTCAACTGAATGTACCAGGCTTTGCTGACTCTCCATGGGAAGGAAGCCTTACTTTTTTCAAAGGGGGATGGGGGAATGGGTGGAGGGAGACTGGGAGGAGAGCAGGCAGATGAGAGGGGGATCTGTGGCTGGTACGGAAAATGAATAAAAAATTCTTTTAAAAATGTGTTACCAATATAAAAGAGAAAGGAAGAAAGGGAGGGAGGGAGGGAGGAAGGAAGAAAGGAAGCAGGCTGAGCAAGGGCTGAGAGTAGCACCTTTCATGGCCTCTGACTCCATGTTCCTTCTCTGCTTGCGTTCCTGCCCTGATTTCCTTTGATGATGTGATGAACTGTGATGTGGAACTGTAAGAAAAATAAACATTTTCCTTTTAAAGTTGCTTTTGGTCATGGTGCTTTTTCACAGCAACAGAATCCCTCAGACATTTTCTCTATGCATTGTATTTCTAACTTTTCAGATGTGTGTGTGTGTGTGTGTGTATTTAGCTTTAAATTTTCAATGTGACTGCAGAATTTAAAAAATCTAAAACTGGATCAATATTTCTACCCTCAACAAAAATTGAACCTGTAGCTCTGAACTATTAAGCCAGAATGATTAGAATTCATCTCTCCATCTACTGTCTGATTGTCTGTCTTGTTTTTGTAGACCCCATGTTAGGTATTTTTATGATTATTATCATAATTTTATGTCAGATGCTATTTACATTCTTTGACATTGAGTTTCAGATCTCACTCTTTCCTTCCAGATCCGCCTTCTTTCTTTATTTTTTATCCCCAGGGGATCTCACATGTCTTTCTGTCTTCATCCTTCTGAATACTCCTATATTTCTTCTTTTTATGATCATAGCTAACACTTAGCAACTACTTTGTATTGCAAAAACTAGTTTTGGGCTTGCATTTTTTCCTTGGCATTTTAAAGACATGATCCATTATCCTCTGGTCTCGATACTGCTGTGGTGATCATTTGCTGCCCAGACCACTGAGGTTTCTTTGCCTTCTAAAGTTTCTCTGATTTTAGAGCTTGGCATTTTCACCATGCTATGCCTAGTTAGTATTTATTTTTATTTATCATGCCAAAGCATTGTGCTTTTTAAAAATATATCAGGTCAAACTTATCTTCAAGGCTGAATAAATTTACTTGCCACATAAGGGTATCTCTGTTCTTCCCATCCCAAACTATTGGGCATTTACTGATGGCTTATCTTCACTTTATCCTCTGTTTTTCATCCTCTCATATTTCTGCCTTTTGCCACTCACTCTTTTCTACTTTGGGTTAAGCTTTTGGTCTTTTGTTAAAGTCTCTTGAAGCTTCTGGTTCATTTATTTTCTTTCCTCTATTTCTAACATGTTTCCACAGAATTTTTTTTCTTTCAAAGTCTGCGATTTAAATTTCCATTTGGCTTTCTTTCAATCCTATGTGTTCTGGAGGGGAATTGAATGATGTAAATGGGGTGGGGGAGATATGATCTTATTTCATTGTACAATGTGTATGAAATTCTCAATAATAAAGAGGGCATTTTAAGTGTTACATGCTCTGATTAATTATACTGTCTTTACATAATAAAATTTATGTTCTACTTTAAAGATCTCAATTCTTTCAATACAATCATGATCTTCCAGATTATCTTCTGCAGTGCCTGGCTTCTGGTGCTTAATCTTCCTGTTAGGTATGTCTGCCAATTCCCCCTTGTGAAAGGACATTTCCACCTGCATTTTGCCACTGTTTACTGTGAGCCCATCCTGACTGGGCTATTTCTCCACTGTAAAAGCCAATGGCAAATCATGTCATGGGAGCATCCCTCCCCAATCCAAAAAAATTAACAGCTATGTCCATCAGAAATTGCGGCGTTTCAGTAAGCAGAAAACTATTTTTATATTAATAAAAATCTACTACCTTAAAATTTCCAGACAACAGAGTTATCATAAATTTAAACTTCAAACCATGCGGTATGGATTCTCAAGGTTTCTGTTGCCCAATGAATATTTTCCTTTATCACTTAGAGCATGGGCAAGGCAGACAACTCTCTTCATGCCTGGTGCTCCAAGCTTCTCCTGTCTCCCATCTTTCTCCTTGACTGAGTGTATGAATTTTCTGGTCTTATCTTCACATAGATTCTAGTTCCAAAATCTGCTCCGTATGGACGTGAGGTTGCCAAGACAACCTCTTCTCAACTCCACCCAATTTGGAGCATCCAAAGTATCAAATTATTCCCCTGTGTCCTAGTTTCTTCCCATTTCTTTCTTGAAAAAATAAACAAAAAAATAAAGAAACAAAGTGAGTTTATTTGAAGAATAACTATTTCTAGATTATCCTGGCAGAAAGAGCCTCATGTTCTCCAGTCTATATATCTCAGCTCTACTTTTTAGTGACTCCTTCTCCACCATGTAAGTAATTAAACAAGAACAGAGAATGTCCCTTTATTTCAACTGGATCATTTCTATCTTTGTGTGTATCAAGTCTTGTTCTCTTTCTTGACTTGGATTTAACTTTTTTTTACAATCCAAACTCTTTTGGCTGTGGGGATTAAAAACAAAGTTTTAACAAAAACACACAAACATGGATGGGGTGATTGATCATTCTAAGGACACAGGGCTATCTTAAAGCTAAAAGCAGAAGGAAAGGATTGAGTCCCCAAATGGAATGCAGAGCTGACAGGTGTCCAGCAGGGTTCTAGCTCAGAGCTTCTGGTTTTATCTCTCCATGTTCTTTGGCAGTGTGCCCTTTCAGCTTGGCTTTTCCTACTGAACAGACACATGGCTTAAGATGGCTGCCATATAGGTTATCCCATCCCAGGAACCAGCTTAGCTAAAAAAATTACCTCTTGGTCTCATCTCTCAACTCTTGCAAGAGATGAACTGATTGGCTCTCTGGGTCACATGTGTTGGTTCTCTCATCTGTGAATAAGGGAAGCAGGACCACACAATATGAACACAGTTCCTAGGTCACACTGTATCAAGCAGTGAACAAAAACCAAAGAGACCAGGTGTTGAAAAGTACCTGTTAAACAGGAGTATTATGCATGCCTTCACTTCTTACAGGAGGACCAGGAAGGGAAGAGTTAGGGAAGCTGTTGTGTGACCTCTCCTGGAGGGACCTGAGAAAATGTCTGTTAGTCAAGAAAGTACACTGATGACAGACTGAAGATACAGCTCCACTCTACTCTAGCTTGGTGAACCCATGAGTTTCTGAGGTTACTTACAAGAGCATAATCCCACGAAAGCCACATCCCTGGAGCTCCCTGAACATCTTGAAGACACAGTCCCCTCTCTCTGGTGACTGTTCCCTGCTTATGTAGCATGAAGATGAGAGCAGGTAAATAGTGTGACTTTCTGAGCCTCCTAAGCCTAGAAAGGTACACGGGCTTCTCTCCAGCCTTCAGGACAGGAGGAAATGTCTCCAGGTAGAGGAAATGACAAGACACGGATGCTGTGTGCCTGTCATAATAATGAAGCATTTCTCTGTAAGGGGAAGAATAGTGGTTCTGTTCCAGAACCAGGGAGCTAGCACAAAGTCTTCCTCACCCACAGAGAGTGGAGGAGAACCTCTCCATGAGAAGACTTCAAGGATTTTTTGACCTGGATGTAAACTGGGATTCAACTAGAGTCTGAAGGTAGAATACTAAGGACAAGATGGAGTGCTCCAGTCCAATGGGCGCAGACCTGGGAAAAGTGCCCAGGAGCAGACCTGGCTAGTGGATTTCTTTGGAGCATGTCTTTTGCCTGCTATCTCTTTTCTTCTTGGTTTGCTCGTTTACTTCTGTGCACCTTTCTTGGCTGTGTGATCCATAGTGAACTGTCCTGTTTCCTGAGGTCCTTCTTACCTAGGTGACTGATTCAGTGGTTGATCACAGGCCACCTTGTCCCCTGGTGAGTCATTCTCCATCTTTGATGTCATTCTTCAGCTATGCATCACATTTTACCAGTGAGAGCAGACATCCAGGATGGAGAAACATGTTTTAAGCTTATTTACGGCACAGCAGAGAAACTCTTATATCACAGGCATTGAAAAAATGTTTACACTGACTACCTGGGAACATGTTTATGACCTTCAGCAAATCACTTTGTGACATTTAATTTATCTAATTGCAAAGCGGAGTGAATAACATTGATTCCCTATTCACTTACTCTTTCTTTCCATAGCTACTTCTTGGGTCCCTACTCTGTGAAGAGGTGGAGTTGATGGAACAAAGGGGTGTTAGAGGCGTCAAATAAGATAATAGACATGAAAAAAATCATAAAAGCTGCAAGCATTTCCAAAGAAAAGGTGTTTACTTAAACATTCATATTTAGACATTGGAACAGTAAGTAAATTATTTCATAAGCTCCCTCCTGGGTTCCCAGAGCACTCTAAGCTCACAGAACCTATATTACAGCACTTACCACATTGTATTACAGTTATTTGTGTACGGTTCCATCTTTGCCCCAGACTGCGAGTTTCAACACTAAACCCATAGCACTTAGCTAGTGCTTGCCAATAATAAGCCTCAGTAAATATTTTAAGCAAATTAATGAAATGAAATAAAGTCAGCAGCCAAGGGTTCTCAGCTTACAAAGGAAAAAAAAAATGTGTTCAGACAATAAGCACACTGATGAAAATTCTGTCCTAAGAATCATGTGGAGAAGGTTATAAATGAAAAAAAAAAGATATAGATTTTTCCCTAAAGGAGCTTATAATGGAATGGAGAAGCAGAGTACACAAATATGAAAATGCCTTAAGACGATTTATCAAATTACCTAAAAGCAGTCACATTTTCAAACTTTGACGCAGATGTTGATGGACTCCAGAAGAGCCATGGGGCAGGAGCAGTTCATCAGGAGGAAGCCGCTTTGAGAATAGGAATTATTGTGGGAGGCAGTGGAAAATAAACAAAGCTCACAGAAGTAGTATCTCTGTAGGGATACCACAGGATAGGGAGGGAGAGCCAGGTACTGTCAATCTGCAAGAGGATTTGGAAGTCTGGAGCACAATAGCACTTAAAGCAGATGTTTTATGTGCTGGATACACACACACACACACACACACACAGAGGAACACACACACACATACACGCACACACACACACATACACATACACACGCGTGCGTGCACACACCCCCTCATCCCTGTGAACAGAGGTTAGGGTGACGGGCTTGCAGTGTTTTTTTCCCTCTAGAGAGAAAAATTCTCTCTCCTCAAGTGCTTCTTAGTGAGCCGCCATGTGGACCCTTTGAAGGAAGCGTGTCTGCCATTCCAAAGAGCAGGGTTGAGCCTGCTCTAAAAGTGTCCCCATTTCCAGGATGCCACATAAAACTCACTCAGTCATGATTCTTTGTTCCTATCTCTTTGATCATCTTAGAAATAGGCCTTTGGAGTGGGGCAACAGAGGGCAGAGCCAGGGTGGGGACATCTTGTCAGTCTTAAGCTGGAAGTTAGAAAGCTCTGCTTTGTGAGGTGAATATGCTGTGAGGAAGGAAAAAGATTCTCTGCCTGGACACCAAACCACCTTCCTTAAATAACACCTGCAAATATGGCCTCCAAGCTCACTCGAAGTAAGAATCCCATGTACACTGATTCAATATTTATGTCCTGCTGTGATGCGCTGGTGGTTATTCTGGGTGCTGAGAATAAGTTTAGCACTGCACTGAGATTGTACTCAAGTGAGAGAAACATGCAACCAGTGAGTTTATTAAGTACAAAATAATGTATAGATAGCCTTCAGAAAATAAACAAAGATACCATGGATGGTTCATGAGCTACTTTTCTGTTGCTGAGGTAAAACAGCTTATAGAAGAAGAGGGCGGAATTTGAGGTCAGCTCAATCTACAAAGCAAGCTCCAGGACAGCCAGGACTGTTACACAGAAAAATCTATCCCAAGAAAACAAAAAAAGGCTGAAGAGATGGCTCTGTCCTCTGATATTACAGACAATCTTATTAAATATACAATATATCACCACAGAGTTTGTTTCTGCTTAGGGTTCTCAGCAGCAAACAGATGTGATGGTTGGAGCAGCAAGCTGGTCAGGGAGCCCTCACTTCATCTCTGGCCAGCAGGAAGCAGACAGAGACAACGGGAAACGGCAAGATTCTTTAAAATCTCAAAGCTTACCTCCAGTGACTCCCTCCAGTAAAGCCACACCTCCTAACCCTTCCCAAAGAGTGTCACCAACTGAAGACCAAGTGTGGTGATATATTTAATAAAGCTTGTCTGAAAATCAGAGGACAAGAGTCAAGCCACACTCCCAAGGCCAGGGAGTGGTGACTCATGCCTTTAATCTCAACTTTCTAGATCTCTGTGAGTTCAAGGCCAGACAAGACAGTGGTGGCACACACCTTTAATCCTAGTACTAGAGAAGTTGAAGGAGGAAGTGAGAGAGATGGACAGCGCTAGGGGAGGCAGGAGTTCTTCCCTTTGCCTGAGCTCCCTTTCTGCTGAGGACTGAGAGGCTTGAGTCTGGAGATTCCTGGAGATAGGATCTACCTACTCTTTTGGCCTAAGGTGCTGGCTAGGTGAGAACTGGCTGTGGCTTGTTTCTCTGTCTCTCTGATATTTCTGCTTTCCCCCAATATCTAGCTCCAGGTTTTCATTAATAATACCAAGTATAATTTGTGCAATAAGCAAGGGTTCAAATAAACAAGTCTATGGGAGACATTCCTATTCAAACCATCACAAACGAGCTCGGCATAGGAATCCCTAAAGTTGAAATATTTAAGATGAGAGTTTAAGATTAATAAGGAGTCAGTCACATCAGACCCTAAGGAATGCATATTCCAGGCACAGATCTACAATACAAAGTTATGATGGCACAGACAGGGTTGGGGCTTCTAAGCTGTGTAAATGTGCTTGACCATACATGCATGCCACACACATATACACATGTAAGTTCACACACAATGGTCTTCTCATAGGGAGTTAGAAGATGCAGGATAAAGGAGGAGAGGACAGAAGGATGATAAGGTCAGACCATGATGTAGTAACCTATGGAAACTCATTATTCCCAAGGACAACAGTATGCCACTGAACTATCTGCAGCAGAGGAAATGGCAAGGCCTCCCCACCCATGACTCACACTCAACCTCCAGGAATGGCTTCATAGAAAGCCAGTCTCTACAGGGGTTATAGATGCTGTGCAAAGTCCCATACAGAGTAGTAACTGCAGAATCCTCACCTATCCTGAAACATGGAACTTTTGGGGGTTGGAGATGTGGCTCAGAGATTAAGAACACTGACTGTTCTTCCAGAGGTCCTGAGTTCAATTCCCAGCATGGTGGCTCACAAACATCTATCATGACATCTGGTACCCTCTTCTGTATACTGTATACATAATAAATAAATCTTTTTAAAAAAGGAGAAAGTTATAAAGTGGTCAAGCTGGAACTGAGCAGAAAACATCCTGCCGGCTAGCAGTTGTGAAATATCTAAAAAAAAAAACCCCGAAACTTTTGTAGAGACTGGTCATTATTTCTGATAGTTGCTTTAAGATGTATCCAATGGGCGGCAGAGGCTCAAGGAGCAAAGCGCTGGCCAGGCAGGTGTGAACTCAGTTCCCAGCTCCCAGACTTTGAAAACAGAAAAACAACAAAGCAGATGAGTTTAGTGGTCCACAACTAACCCCAGTGCTGTGAAGGCAGAGACAAGATCCTTGGGGTTCACTGGACAGCCAGTGTAGACAAACTGGCTAGTTACAGTTCAGAGAGACTCCACCTCACAGATAAGACAGAAAACAATTGAGGAACACACACACACAGATACGGCAGAATACAAATCTAAGACTACCTTTTTGTATGATATTCCTCAAACGTTCACACTGATGAATGGACAGAAGACTGGTTAAAATTCCACCCAACAAGGATCCCCAGGAATCACTAAAGCCACCTCCGAATTATTCCCAGCATATAAGCACTTCTTCCATGTGGACATAATTCACAAAAGAATCTTGTTTTGATAATTTCCTCCTTCTTGGAACTTTTCTAACTAAAACCCTTTACCTTATACCTTAGCTCTCCTCACCCCACAAATGGAGAAGGAGAGAGAAAGAGAGAGAGACAGAGACAGAGACAGAGAGAGACAGAGAGAGAGAGAACCTTGAAGGACATCAACTTACATCCATATACATCCATGTCTCTGGGCCCACAAGCTTTCTTCCAGTGTCCTTGGTAGCCTAGTGAGGGAAAAAGACTGAGGAAATGTGTACTGTTGATGGAGTTTGAAGAAACACCCACATTTAAGGAATGCCCAGTGACATTTCCCCCGCATCAAGCATCTGGAAAACTAAAGCAGAATGATGGTAAATCCTTGGAAATCTCTTCAGTCTCTGGAGTCTATAACTCGGAACCTCTAAAATGACTGGGCAAGTAGAGGTCAGGGGTGCAAATATCACCAGTGTTCTCATATCTGCAGGAGATTTCAGGTGAAATATGAGGTGGGGAGCAGAGGGAGGTGACAAGCAATGCTTGTTCTTAATTCACTGGTGTCAGGTGACTCATCTTGGGGCCACAGAGACAGGTGTGAGGCATGGGTGGGCCAGGTCTCTTTGAGGGGTGAAGGGGATGGCCCCTTGTAATCCAATATCCTCTTGGCGCCACTCAGCACTCAGGCCCAAATCCATCACTGCAAATGAACCAGGTGACAGGATTAAATATCCCCTAATTGCAGTCCCCTGGGAGGGGCTATGCCAGCTGTCTCTTCCACGTGCCTAGCCCAGCAGATGGGAGATCTGATATCAAAGGGTCACTTCTGAGGGGACGGGAGGCAGCTTCAATTCTGACCTCCTGAGCACAGTGGAAGGAAGAACTGAGGGGATGTAATAATGGGTCTGAAAACAGATTATTGAGTACTCCTTATGTTTTTACTATAAGGTCTGCCTAAGCCTTTGGTGTTGATTTATTCATCCATCCTATTTCCAGGAATAGGGTCTGGCTCTTGTGCCTCCCCCCTCCCCCATCCTCTAAAACATGTTACTAGCAATAGAATCGTATCTCACTAAGCTTGAAATGCTTAAGGGTACCCAGGAGTCCTCAGCCTCCAGCCTCTTGCCACTGTTTAAGTCTGGACTCCAAGGCTGGGTTTTTCCTTCATCCAGCTTGCTTAAGAAAGAACATCTCCAGGCTTCCTTGGCTGTGGATTCCAGCATGGCAGGCTTAATCTAAGGGCAGGTTTCCCAAAGCCACTGTGGAGATTGAACAAGATGAATTGTGACTGACATTTCGGCTCAAGAAATGGCCTTGGCTGCTGAACACAAGCTCCCAGCCAAGATAGGCTGCCTGAGGGGTCTCACTTGACTGGGCTGAGAAGATCTGCAGCAGGGGAGGAGCTGGTGACTTCTGGTGAGCTCTTGGCACTTCAAAATCTTTGCCATCTCAGTTTAACACCAATTCTCACCAAAAATCAGCTTCCATCTAAGGGCTCTGGGCAGTTCTGTGGGAGATAAGATACACTTCCATTCCACAGAAATCATAATATTGCAAATTCAGCATCAATAACTATAAGCCAAGAATAGCTCCCTGGTGCAGAGGCAAGACCACGGGCAAAATAAAAGTTTGCTTGGTAGGCTCAGTAAGGCTCAGGTAAAAGATATTTTCTAAAACGCCATCAAAAGATACCCTCAAGGACCACGATAAGAGGTCCAGTGATGTCAGAAACTGGAATAAGAAACAATGAGGTTTCGATGGAGACACACTGCTGTTGCAGTATGTTTCTGGCCCAGACTTTTGGGTCTAGACCAGAGGTTTGACCTACTCTCAAGCCCTGCTTAGTTTCAAATCATCACACACAGGCTTATATTATTTTTATGCTGATTGACCTAGGGTCAGGCATATAACTTGCTAACTCTTTAGTCTTAAATTAACCTATGATTCTTGTCTGGTTTAGCCATACAGCTCGGTACCTTTTCTCAGCAGCATTTCCTCTGCCTCTCCTGTCAGTTCCGGTGACAGTGTGACATCTGTCTAGCTCTGAAATGTTCCTGGGTTTTCTTAGACTGGTAGTCCCACCCACACTTTCTGTTTGCCTTTGTCCAATCAGCTTTTTATTAAGCCCATAGGCAGGACAAATGTTTACAATATTACCAGCATAATCCCAATACACACTGCTTTACTCTCATGGATACTGTATCTGTTGGATGTGTGGGCTTATCCTTGGATTGTTTGAACTTAAATCTTATGGTTCATAAGCAGAAGTTGTAACATCTCCCCTAGGTCTCATAGGGTTTCCAAGAGCTAGTTCTCACCAGATGATTGAGCGAAAACCGTTCTCAAGAGCCCTTGTTCAGGCCTATAAATTCAAGCAGTACTTGGAGGTTGTTTTGGTGCTGAGAACAATATGACTAAGTTGCCAGGGAGGTGACTTGGACCTTCTTCACTTTCTTTCTGGGCTTTCTCTTCCTTATCTGAACTCTAAACAGATTTTAGATCAAAGAGACCCACCCCAAGCGTTGGCAATGGTATTTCTGGATAATCCTTTGAGCCTATGGTGAGGAGGTCTGCAGTCCACACATCAAACAAAGCAGGCTATTTGGAAGCAAGTCAATCATAGAACAAAAAATGGCTAATGAAGGAGCTGGCCTGTTTTGCATTATTGTGCTGAACTTGTAAGAGCTAAACTCATTGTCTAATTATACCCTAATTTTAGGAAAGCTAAAATCCAGAAATCTTATCCCAAACTGGATAGGTAACTGGAGGAGGTTGGTTCCTGGTCACAGTATCTTCTGACTAATGATAAATTACCATATAAACCAGGAAGCCTGTATGTTGGAATTATCTGAGAAAAATTTCAAAGTAATAGGCATTTGACTTCTACTATGAGTTATTCTGATGTTGAAGGGCCTGAAGGGGGTAGACCTGGGGAATGATTCTGATGCAGCAGAAAGCTGGGGATTTTCAGAACCAGAGAAGCTACACAAGAAATACCTTGTCTGCCTTGATAAGCATCCAAGGCAGAGCACAGGTGTCTAGCACAGAAGAGGCATTCAATACATGTTTGTTGGTAAAGAAGATGATTTCACAAAATATATCCAAATATACTTTCTGAAAAGGGTGACACACAGGAAATAAACAAAAACTTTTTTTTTTTTTTTTTTTTAGAATTTAGCAATCTTCTGAGCCCACTTGTATCTAACTGTCCTTCTGACTCAATTCCCAGGGTACACGTGAGGGGCCTGGACATGAGGGCTCAGCTCTTTCCATTAGTTTCTTCTGTAAACATGAAGCTTAGCTCCCGTTGGCATAAAGCAGAAGTGATGTGATAATAGTCTATCTTGTTCCTTCTTTCGTCATATTTCATTGTTATTATTGCATTACCAGCAACAACAATAACAGCGAATGCTTTTACTCCCATTATCTCATTTCCTCATTAGGGATCGTATGAGAAATAGGAAATTACTATCCCCCTTACAAATGAAATAACTAAGATATAAAGAGGTCATATGTCTCATCTATTCTGCCATCATAATGCCATCCATTTCCATCAAAAATGGAAAATAGAAAAAGATAAGACTCAACCCAGATTTCAGTGTCCTAACTTGGTTTGTAGTACTCTATGCCAAGCAGAAAGAACCTGTGGGTAGCCAGTGACATTTTTCACTTTTCATTCTAAGTGAGCAGCGTTGGGTGATGGAGTCTCTGGTAAGGGAGTGTTTCTTTATCAGGTGCTGGTCTGACTGAGGCTCTTCATCTTACGTAGAATCATTGAGAGGTAGAGTAAAACAGCACATATAAACACTTACTGTTAATTGAAGTTTAAGTCATCTCTGAGTTCACAATATAGATAATAGGAAAGAGGGGGTTAACTACAATAATCTGATTCATGTGTGAACTTAAGAATCCTACCTATTACTCAAAGAAACTCTGTCTCAAGAAGATAAAAAAAGGAATTCTGCCCATCATGGAAGCCAGGTCAGCATGCACTCCTCAACTGGACATCAATAAGAAAGTCTCTTTCATGAGAATAAATTGCTGAGTTTATTGCTTTTCTTTCCTATTGTCCCAGAGCCATCTCCTTCTGCTGCTAGAATTTTACAGCATCCACATTTACATTGAGTCCGACCATGCCCAGGTGCTTTTCAACTTAGCAACTTGGGTTGTTAGAAGCTTTTAATGTTTGCCAACAAATCATCAGAGCCTTGAGCTAGATCTAGATGATAACCAAAGAATAATAAACAATGATAGTTTCTTTTTATTAGTATGTGTTAACTGTATAAAATAATTGGTTTTATTATGACATCTTCATGTATGCACATAAGGTAATTCAATCATATTGATTATATAATTTTCTAAATACTTAAATCTTCTCTATCTTAAAAATGTCATTCATTTTAAATACAAGAATAATGGCTGACTATTTAGCCCAGGCCTTCACCCCAAATATATTAAGCAATGGTGAAACCCATGACTTCTTAACTCCTGGCTTTAACCATTTTCAAATGTTTGCCTGATTAATCCATCCTGGTCAGTTTGATTGAGTAGCCAATCAATTGTTTAGCATCTTATTGTTCCAATGAATAAGGCAAGCGACAGAATAGACAACAACCTTGACAACGAGTCTGAACCTTAGAGAGATAGGATAGAAAGCAGGAAGATACCGCCTTCCTACTTTGGTGGCCCCATGCTTTAAGGTGAGGGGTGAAGCTGATATCAGCAGAATAAAGGTGTTCCTCATTATCTCTGTTGTCTCCTAGATAGACAGAAAGTGGTGTTCATAGAGAATTCTGGTTGCCTATGGAGCAGCCTGGCTCCTTACCAACCCCTTCTATTCCTCAGCCATCCAGGCCCCCAGGCTTACAGGTCTCTGTCAGCTCTAACGGGGTGGGATTGGTCAGGCCATTCATTGGTTCTGAAGTTTCTTCTACTTAAACCAATTTGTTAGGTGCTTCATGATTTACGGCCATAGTGGAAAATGGGGCTGGGTATTGATTCTTGGCCTTTTCTATTGCAAATGGGTGTAATGTTTTATAGTATGTCAGAATAATAGCAGTGGGCACTCTATCAATGTCAAATGTTAAAAATGATCAGCTATTGTGATGTAGGAGATTAAATATGAAAGCTTGATGGGTATATAAAAGCGAAATGGCAATAATAAAGGGATTTTTATGTTCGGCTCATTGCTCTCTGGAATCCACCTGGGGAGCTATTAGAGCCAGTTTTGCTGATCAGTGACTTGTTATCATGGGTTTAAGGATAGGACAGGTGTACCCCTCCCTGGGTGCTGTTCGACAGAACCCAGGTGGCAAGATCAGTTTGTATGGCCATACTTCCAAGTGCTAATCCTGCCTAGGCAGAGGATACAGAGCCACCAAGAGAAACACTAGAGACCCCCAGAACCCTGTGTCTCCTCTGTCATCATGGTTCCATATCTAAGGCCACTCTTAGGAACATCTCCTCTTGAAGTTATCTGGAGAGTGACTCTTCCAGTCTATGTGCTTGCTGAGACCATAGCTGGACCAGACCTCTTCAGTGATTTGTACAGTCTGTCTTCCGTGAGAACTGAGATTCAGAGAGGCAAAGATGTATATACCCAATGTGCAGCCAGTGAGCGGCAGAACTAGATCAACCCCATGCTAAGTCCAGAACACTGGACCACAGCAGCTGTAGGTTTGCAAAGCTACCATGGCATGCTAGATGAGCACTGGACCACTGAAAAAACTAAGAGCCAGGCAAGCAATTTCAAATGTTCCAATGCCCACATTAACAAATGAACAGAGGTGAGTAACCCTGGAGGTGAAAGGCTTAAGGAAGGACTGCATTGGGAGGATGGGGTGGAGGATGGAGAGGGAGGATGGAGAGGGAGGATGGAGAGGAAGGATGGGTGGAGGATGGAGAGGAAGGATGGGGTGGAGGATGGAGAGGGAGGATGGGGTGGAGGATGGAGAGGGAGGATGGGGTGGAGGATGGGGGGGGAGGATGGGGTGGAGGATGGGGTAGGAGGATGGGGTAGAGGATGGGGGATAAAGACATGATTCGAGAAAAGAAGGCTAGCCAAATATAAAGATGAAAATGCCATCTAAAAAAACATTATTTTTTAAGGTAATTTAAAAATCTAACACAAAAATTGAATAGATATAAATAATGCTATTCCGAGAAGCCACAAATTGTTAAATAAAATATCAGTTATGAGTGAGACACTTCCCCATTAGCTGTTGGTCATGAAGTCCCCAATGGTAATTGGACACAAAAATTACACACACACACACACACACACACACACACACACACATATATATATATATATATGAAACTGTCAAAATAAAAGATAAAGAATTCTTCTTCACCTCATTCCCCACACAGAGAAAAAAGCATTGCTATAATCCCAGAAGATAAAGACCAATAACTGATGTATGGAATTCTGCAGGCTGTGTTCTAATCCCAGTCAACCCACCTTGTCCTCTGAACATTAATCTGAAAGTATCCCTTCTGAGCAGACAAACAGAGTTTAGAAGCTGTGATGTGTTTACAAGATGTTATTTATTGTTATGAACATTAGAGAAATCTGCCCTGGAGTTTGGCAAGTTCCACCTTCATTTTCAGGCTGCTGGACTAATCATTGATAATGTATGTGAAGGGAATCTCTGTCAATCTAGAATCCCAGGGCTGATTCTAAACCCAGGATCCTACTCTGCTCATCCTCTATCCATGCAGGTCTAGGGACCAATGCAGTGTGAGGTCCTGGGTCAGCCAGATAAACATAAGCCTCTACGGACAAACAATTGTCTCAGCTGTCCACTCCGTGGGCTCATCAGTAGGGCCACAACCTAATTCCCATCAGGCCTGTTCACAGCATGTCACTGTTCTCCCAGCCCTTCTGGGGCCTCACTCACTGTCTGCTCTCTTCCTATTCATTGTGTACTTTTCTTACATTATTTCCAATTAAGCTACTTTGCCAACAACAAAAAATGTAAAGGAACAAGTTAAGCAATCAATTTTATGTAACCCAGCCTAAACAGAAGAGTGTTTTCTCAACATGTAGTGTATGGAGGCCTTTAAATTTTATTTATAGAAAGTCTTTGTGGAAGTCCTACAGACACCAGGCACTGAGTAGCCATGTGGCTGGTGCTTACCATTCTGTAAGCCAAGCTAAGTTAGATGAGATGTATGGAGGCCGGGGACATAGTCTATACCCTAGAAAGGCACTCAGTCTGCCCTTGAGGGAGACATATGGACTTTCCAAAGGCAAATGTGTATTATAATATTCTTAGAAATCTGGTTTTAAAATGAAAATTATAAATCCTGGTACAATCCGAAGATAGAAAGTCCCTATCTTCCCTATCTGTGAGGGCTTCTTAGAGAGGTAGGAAAATGTGTTCCAATTTGTAGACATCTTAAGGGGTCTGTCTGGTGCCTTTTGTGTACAAATGATCATGGGTTTATATAGCCTGAAGAATATATTAGCCCTTGGAGAAAAGAAAGCTTATCAGATGATGCTGTTGTCACTATATTACAAATAACCAAATTCATTTTCTGAGAGACTCAACTCAGAACCTATATGGAGAGTAAGTTTTAGATTCAGGGCAGGACAACAGTCAGCTCGTGAAGGCATCTGAGCCTTTGAAAGCTCCTGCTAAACACACAGGACAAGGACTAACCTAGTTAAATTCACATGTGCTGATGATCTGTCTATGTCCTGAGAGATCGATTGGCCACACTAAGGGCCAAAGAAGTGATGCCCTGGGGTACCCTGATAGTATGGTCAGGGATTAGAGAAGTAAAAGGTGGGGACAGCTGAGTTTGGGGCACAGTAGAGTACTCCAATTCTGGGAGCAAATAGATAGCATAAAGTACACAGTACCAACCCAGGATCTAACACCAGACCCTTGTCTGCTGTCGACAGGCTGTCACTCTGACAGCTATCAAGCCAATCAGGATGGTAAATTAATGTGTCCTTCTGTTTTTTTCTTGAGGGGCAGGGGATAGTTAAAATGCTGATCTTCCAGTGACAGATTTCTGAGCTAGGAGGAAACTGTCATTGCTGCCACTGTCACTCGGGAGCCTCTCAAGAGGAGCATGTCAGGGAAGCCAGCCACCTTCTTATAAGACCTGCTTGCTCCCTAAGGGCATTTAGGCACAAGGCACACTGCCTCATCTGCCCTCCTGGGACCCAGAGACAAGAGCACTAGTGTGCATCTGTTCCCATTGCCACTGGAGCCAGGGGTCAACTTTCCACTTTGGGGGAGAAAAACTCTTCCTTCTTCCCTTAATTGTGACATTAATAATTAAGTTGCTACTCTAATTGCATGATGTCTCACTACAGAGTGACATTGGCAACAGGCACACAAAGGCACACACCTCCATGTCCATGCATGGATTCGGGAAACTGCATATCAAGTTGTTTCAAAATAAATTATCGTGAGCAAAAATGTAAAATAAAGAAACAACAAGGATGTATGTGTGCTTAATTACATGAGGACTTTATTAGCGGGTGCTAATTAAGGACTGTTATGAAGTCTGATGAATGTCTAAAATTACTCACTTTGGTAAATAGTTTTGACGCGAGTAATTTGTTTAAAACTAGAACTTGGTGGGAAAGTTCAAGCAATTTTATTTTTGCCTGGGTAGCACATTATGTGATGTCTAGGGGGATAATTAACGATTAGTGGATTAATGACAGAAGCGCCTTCATTTCTTCTCTTCCCTCACAGCCTCCCAGTTGTTCCTGCTGTATAAGCAAGGCTCATGCTCCTGGGAGCTCCCATGAACACTGACCTTCTGCTGAAGCTGAGCCCATTCCACAGATGGGATGAGCCAATGCTGTTTCAAGACCTGCTCATGGTCCTGGAGCGCAGAGGTCTGGGCTTCCCTCTCTGGCAACAGATCATGGAATGAGCAGATGGGCTCTCTCTAATCCCAACAGATGAGAATCAAATCACCTTGTTCCTCACAAACCCTTCTGTTAGAATCTGAATCCTTGCATCTCTCCAGAAGGCATATGTTGAAATCCTAACCACTGATGAGAAACGGACCTTTGTTAGTAACAAGTAATGAGGCTGAAACCCTTATGTTTGGGTTTGGTGTCCTTATTAAAGAGACCACAGAGGGCTAGCTCATGCTTCCTTTGGGTGAAGACACAGAAGATGCTTCTATGAACCAGGTGGTAGGCCTTCTGCAGACACCAAATCTATCAACGCCTTGACCTTTTCTTCCCAGCTTCCAGAACTATGGGCAATATTAGTTGCCTGGAAGTTCTTTGTCTGTAATAGTGACTTTTTTGTTGCTATGACCAAATATGTAAGAAGAAGCAATTTTAGGGGGGATAGTTTATTTGGTTTTACATTTTGAGGGGATACAGTCTATCATGGCAGGGAAGGTATGAGATACGAGTGTAAGGTAGCTGGTTATGTTGCCTCCACAGCCCAAATTCAGGGAGCAGGACTTGAGAGATGGTTCAGAGGGAAAAGCATTAGATCTGCAAGCCTGATGACCTGAGTTTGGGTCCCCATAACTCATTAAAAGTTGGAAACACTAATGAATATGTGAGTAATTCAGACGTGGCCTTAGCAGCGGATGGTTTGGGGAAAAAGGAGACTAGCCAAAGGCTAGTATGTATGCAGTCTGCTTCAAACAAGGGAGAAAGCTAACACTAATGTCCAAGTTTGTCTTCTGACCTCCATACCATAGCATGTTGGCACCCACAGTGACATACAAGGACACACACACACACACACACACACACACACACACACACACACAACCTAACTCAAAGGAACAGAGAGCATACTGGAAGTAAAGCCAGGCTGTAAAGCCTCAAGCCCTGTCCCCAGTGACCCACATTATCTGGCATGGCTCTGCCTCCTAAATATTCCACAGCCTTCCAAAGCAATGTCCCCAGCTAGGACCAAGTGTTCAGATACATGAGCTTGTAGGGACATTTTAAATTCAAACACAACACTGTCCAACAGCAACTAATTGTTTTAATTTTTTTTTTCATATGTTACATCCAGACTTCGGCTTCCCTTCTTTTCTCCCTGCAATCCCTCCCCCACCTCCCCTTTTCCCAAATCCACTTCTCCATTTCCTTTAGAAAAGGCAGGCCTGCCAGTGATCGCAACCAAACATGGCATCAAGTTGCACTAAGACTTGGTGTATCTCCTCATATTAATCCAGGATGAAGCAATCCAGTAGAGGAAAAGGGTCTCAAGAGCTGGCAAAAGAGACAGAGACAGCCCCCACCCCCACTGTTAGGAGCCCCACAAGAACACCAAGTTATACAACCACAACATGTATGCCAAGGGTCTAGATCAGACCCATGCAGGCTCCCCGATTGTCACTTCAGTCTCTGTGAATTTCTATGAACCCTGATTAGTTGATTCTGTGGGCCTTTTTCTTGTTGTTTCTTTGACCCCTCTGGCCCCTACAATCCTTTCCTCCTCCTCTTCTGCAGGATCCCCTGAGCCCCACCTAATTTGGCTCTGAGTCTCTGCATCTCTTTCCACCAGCTGCTGGATGAAGCCTCTCTGATGACTATTGGACTAGGCACCAATCTATGAGTATAGCAGAATATCACTAGGAATCATTTCAATGGCTTTTCTTTATTGGTCAGTCATATTTGGTTGTATTCTAGGTTTCTGGGCCATCCAGACTCTCTGGGTCCTGACCCTCCAGGCATGTCAGACATGGACTCCCTCTTGTGGCATGGGTCTCAAGGTGGACCAGTCATTAGTTGGCTACACCCATAATTTCTGCACCACCTTTATACCAGCTCATCTTGCAGAGAGAACAAAATGTAGATCAAAGGTTCTGTGGCTGGGTTGGTGTCCCAATCCCTCCACTGGAAGTCTTGCCTGGTTACAGAAGATGCTGGCTCAGACTCTGTATCCCCCATTATTAGGAGTCTTAGCTAGGGTCACTCTTGTAGGTTTCTGGGAATTTACATTGTACTAGGCTTGACCCCCAGCTCCAGTCTTCCCTTCCAGGCCTCTCTTCCTTCATCCTCCCCAGCCGGACTCCACCTTTTCCCTGCCCCCAGTCCACCCATGACGCCTATTCTATTTCCCCTTCCCAGGGAGATCCATGTGTCCATCCTTGAGCTCGCCTTATTATTTAGTGTCTCTGGGTCTGTAGATCACAGCATTACTAACTTTCACAGGAAATATATCCACTACAGCCCACTTCTAACACCATCACTCTAAGAATCAGATGTCCACATGAGTGATGGGAGTCACAAACATTTGGACCATAACATCTTCTTGATTTGGTCTTTGTCTCCTAAAATAGCTCTCCGGTTCCATTCTGTGAAGGACTCAGTTGGGGGGCAGAAGACTGAGCCACTCTGTACTCAATGCCCAGGTATACCTCCCATAGCTCTTAACCCAGATATACTTCCTGGAGGCGGTAGCCAGGCTTAGAAGAAGACCAAGACAGACACACTATCCCTTATTCCGTCACACAGTCCCACCAAGGATTCCCCTGACTCCTCCTTTTTCAAAAAAAAATTCTTTTCTTTTTCTTAAACACAAGTTTGAAGCTAAATCCACTGTGGGATGAGGGAGGCACTTTAAACTTCACTGGCTTCGAAGTTGAAATGGGAAGACTTGACAGGTATGCTAATGCTCCTCTATTAAGTCTGCAGAAAATGACATTAAAGGTATTGGTTAAAGACACGGCTCAGTGTTTGAGCAATTTAATGAAGTGTTACGCACAAGCTGACCTTGTAGAGGGAGAAGCTCCCGGCTCTCTTGGCGTTTCGGGAGGCCCTGGCCACTCTGTTTGACATCTGAGCTTAACACCAACCCTGGACTCATTACCGTCTGCAAGGTTCTGGGAACAGCCACGGGGAGACTAGCCTTCACTTGAAGAGTCCAGTGACAGAGAGGGAAAACAGTGGCCGCTGATCTCCGGTGTTGGGAGGCCAGAGGTGCTCGTTTGAATGACATGTTCAGTTTTCATAAACATAGGCAGTGGCCCCCACAGGGATCCAGAGGAGGAGGGAAGGAGGGGTGTTCTTGGAGTGGAAAGAGTAGACAGAGTCAGTCAGGTAGAAAGGCCAGGGCCTCCTGCTAGCATCAGATCGTCAGGTGAATTGGAAGAGCTGGGACAGAAATCTCTGTAACAGAGTCTGGGAAGAGGTGTTGCTAGATGTGTTCAGTGCTCCTGCAGAAGTGTGCTGAGAGATAAACTTCCTAGACCCAAGTGGCAGTCCCCCTCACAAGTTACTACTAGCCAAATGCCATCAGGTATCTGCTATACACCACATCTCTCTACAATTGTATGGTATTCACTATGCTTCAGATACCAAGGTCTTCTGCCAATTTCTAGAATGTTCAAAAGCTCTTCCCTACCACAGGGCCTTTGCACATACTTTACATACTGGACAGAAATGTCCAGGATGACTTTTTTGTTTTATAGAGTTTTCATAGGGATAAAAACTGACATTGTCATCTATCATACAAATGTGTTGGGCCACATTTATAGCCACCCTGTAGCAGAGAGGCCTGAAAACCAGCCCCTCCTGCTTCCATTCCAGCATATAGATTGTCTTATTGGAGAAGAAACTGGACAGTTTGTGAATAGTATAAAGCCCATTGGCATTGCTGGGAACAACAGTAAATTAATGTTTATTATGTATAATCATTTACACCAGCTTTGAGTAGCTCAATGCAATCAGTCTTCAGTATTCACAGGCTCCACATTTGCAGAGTCAATCAACCATGCACTGAAAGAATCCAAGGAAAAGTTGCATCTGCAAGGAACATGTGCAGACTCTTTCCTTGTCATTCTTCACGCAACAGTGTAGTCCAGTCGCAATGGAGGTGACAGTGACATTGAATTAAGCACTGAAGTTACTCTAGAGACAATCTAAAGCCTAGCTGTGTACTTAGATTAAGTGCAGGTACTATGTACTTTACCTAAAATGCAAATAGCTGCAGATTTGGATACTTACAAGGGTCCTGAAACCAATTCCACCAATACAAAGTGACAATCATGTACCTTTAAAACTTTTTCCATGTTATCTCACTTGATATTTCTAAGGTACACAGAATTTGTTGTCTGTTTAAAGGTAAAGACAAGAAACCCAAGGCTGATGGATGCTGGGTGTGTGCAATGGCCAAGTTCAGTAGCTCAACAGGTTTCAAGCTTCCTGGCTTTTGGAAGGGACAATGTCCATGTCTGTACCCAATCTGTATGTCTCTCTTGGTAGATGAGCTGGAGTACCTGGGAGGCTAAGGCTGGAAATACAGATGCCAGGGTGGCCTGCTTTGTGGAGAAAGGATGAGCTTTGGGAAGCAACATCAACCAGAGCCTCTTCTGCATCTTCAGAATGCTGTGCATAGAAAGGCAAGCAAATATGGCCTCCTATCCTCAACATGTGCTTATGACCAGTCTGGCTCCGAGCAGCACAGTCTCATAGTCCTTTTTCTTCTATGTGATTGGTCCCTTCTTGCCTCAAGCAGGTTCTGATTGCTGTCATGTTCCACCTAAGGCACCAGGAAACTTGGCTCCTTCCAGTAGAATCTTTTGGAAGAAAAACACAGCTTTATGGGGGAGAAAGTCACCCCATTAGTGAACATCAGTTGAATACTTCCTTTGTGCCTTCCTCTTGCTCAGGCTCAAAAAGAAGGATTGACATATTGAGTTCTTGTTACTGCACCCTCTGTGCTTAGCTACGTAATTACATTATCTCTCTTCACCCTTCCAACAGACAGAAGCAGCCATATCCACTTTCATCTAGAGAGGACACTGGAAGTTAGAGAAATATCAGTAGCCTAAGATTACAACACAAGAGAGAGCATGGCCTGGGTACAAATGCAGTTCTAACTCAGGGGTCCCTGGAGTCAGGCTACAGAGAGCTCTACCCACACTGAATCGGTAGGAATAGTGCCCCCTAAAGGTGTGCAGGACTAAAGGCACTGTTCTGTTATAGCTAGATGAGAGGAAAAGACATACCTAAAGATATTCTGTTCCCTGTCTGTTCCTACTTATAGATTCTTTAAATAGACTAGCCAGAGGAGAGCTCAGAGTATTTTCTGTACTTCCAGATTGTATGGCGCTGAGCAGAGAGTGATCTCTGGAGCTGGGGTCCTTATATGGTAGACAGGCTTCACGAAACAGTGGGGCTGGAGATGCCAGATCTTTCATTTACACTAATCACTATAGCTTTATGCATGCAGTTATCATTGTCAGTGTTGTGAATGGTTTCATGTCAGCCCTATTGTGGGAAGGGTACACTACCATCTCATTTATCCTAAATAATTATTCTGAAAATCTGCCAAGCAAAGGGATTAGAACTGTGGTCTTTTCTGGGCTATTCTAACTACATGTCTGAGTGACATGAAGTGCTGGTGCTGTGCTATTTTTTAGGTGGAATGGGAAAGATGACATGCCACAGACATAACACTTAGAATCAAACAAACAAATCAAAGAATGTCCTTATATTTGGACTCTGGCATATAAAGGCTCTGACTCAATTGTTCAGTTAGAAAACTAAGTAGTGGGTGAGGCTTAGGAGGGGAATGGTGTCTTGGTTGAATGTGGTGCTTACAGACACCTAGTTTAAGCCTTAGTTCCCCTTCCTCATGCTAAATAACCTTGGGTAAGTCATTCAACCCCTAAACTCCAGATAACTTGTCTCTAAAATGTGACCCAGCATAAAATCCTTATTAGGGGTGTTCTGGGGATTTGAACTAACATACACACAATGCTTGGAGTAATGTGTTGCTAGGATGGTAACTTCCCGAGCCTTTCCCTTATTTGTTTATTCTGAATCAAGCACTAGGAAGTATAAACATGAACCAAGCTTGATCATGACCCTGAAATAACTCACAACTCACAGCCTAGATGGGATCCAGGACTATCTCTGTAGATAGAGATCAGAGCCAACGGGAAAGAGCAGGAATGCATGACCGAGTGGCTCTAACAGCCTTGTAACTGAGAAGCAAAAAGGCAAGCAGGGACCTGGGAGATGGCTCAGTGTGTAAAAGCATTCACCGTGCCGGCATGAAGACCTGAGTACATCCTCAAGAATTTATGTAAAAGCCAGATTCAGAACAAGAATGTCTATAATCCCAATTATAATGAGTAGTAGAGACAGGAGACTCTCTGGAAGCTTTGGGGCCAGAACCCTAGTGACCAAGCCTTCAATGTATGGTCTTTTCTGAAAACTCAAGTGCCAAGCTAAAGCACACTTCCCAGTTTTGATGATTACCAGTCTTGTCAACTTTACTGTACTTGGAATCACCATGGAAACACATCTCTGAGTGTATCTGGGAGAGCATTACCAAGGAGGTTTAACCAAAGAGAGAAGACTCACTTTGAATGTAGGTGGCAGCACCCAGTGGGCTGGGGTCTTAGGTAAAATAAAGAAAGGGAGCTGAACACCAGCTCTCTGCTTCCTCACTGCAAATGCATTGTGACCAGCTACCTCACACTCCTGTCTCCACGGCACTCTCAGAGTTTGAGCCCAAAGAAAGCCTTTCATTAAGTTATCTTTGTCAGGCATTTTCTAAAAGCAACAGGGAAAATAGTGAATACACTGTTTTTGTTCTGCATTTCTCTCCTCCTTCCTGCATCCATCCTCTGACAAACCCCTGCCCTGCCCTCGTTGGGTACCATTTCTGGAATTCCTCTGTCTCCAACACTTTATCATGGATCCAGGCCCCCTTCCCATTCCTTTTTTTTTTTTTGAAGGTGGGTAGACAGTTGAGCTAGAAGTGGGGAAGGGGTGTGGGAACAGAGATCAGACTTCTAAAGAGAATAGAGCCCAGAAGAAATTCACTAACTGCCCTTTTGAAGAAGCATGGAGGAGAGAGAAGAGATTTTCTTTTTCTCTTCTCCTTTAGTAAAAAGCTTTTAAAATAAACAGCTGACTGTGCCTCTTATTTGAGTAATTCTTCGCTGCTTATAAATGTGTCACTCTAGAGTACTTTATTTAGAATTTTAAAAAATCCTGAGTACTCCCAGAGAGAGCTGAGCAACCCCCGAGGGAGTAAGGTCCACTCCCTCCTGGCCTCCTGATGCCCAGCCTCAGACACTCATATATTCTCCTATAATCTGATCTAGCATATAAAAATATTTTTTTTATAACAACGAGTGAGAGGCAGCTGGTTCTCCCACACAGCTGACATTTTCCTTTATGCCTGGTTTAACTTTTCTGTGACAGGCTGGGTTCACTCCACTGGAGAATTTTTCCCTTCAAATGAGCTTCATGTTTTATGTTTAAAATTTTTTCTTTAGACAAACCTGGTAATTTTTCGAGTTAAAGTGTGTACACTTTAAGCACTTGAGAAGTTCAAGAATACATTTGATCGGCGTGTGAGTCTGAGGTTACTCGTGCTAAAGTCCCTTTATCCAACTGCACTCTTTAAAATATTAAGAAGCAAGTGACATATTTTAGCTTGTCCAAAGTGAACGCACACATATACACACACACCCCAGAATGTCAGATTCCTAAATAATTGATTAGTATCTCAGCACATGCTGTACCCTGTCTGTAATGAGTCTTTCTCTCATTTCTCTTTACCAGCCTGTTCCCAAATAATGAAATGGAGACTTATTATTAATCATGAAAGCTCTAATAACTTAAATTAACCATATTTTTATTAATCTACATTCTATCATGTGGCTTTTTACCTCTATTCCATTCTGTATGTCGGATTCATTCAGTGCCTGGCTTGTCTCTCTTTTCTCCTTCCCAGAGTCTTCTCTGTCCCTGAAAGTCCTGCCTAACCTCTTCCTGCCTAGCTACTGGCAATTTAGCTTTTTGTTAAGCCAATCAGAAGTTGCATTGGCAAAGACACATCTTTACAATGTAAACAAATATTCCACAGCACCTGTCCCTGGTGACCACACCTGCTGGGCACCAGGTAGCCTGTTGTAGATTGGGAAGAAGCAATAGGGATGACTTTTTGATCCTTTTTATTCTCCTGGGGAAGACAGACTCTTCCTCTGGCTGCCAATACCTGCTGGGCCCTCTCTGGCTCATTGTCATGTGTGTTTATATGGTGTCTTAGAAATATAAAGAATTTGAGAGCTGAGATCTAGAAGAACCTGCCCTGTCATTATGGACTGAGTCTCCTTTGGATGTTTGTTTGGTCTTGGTGTGTATGTTCTGGTCATCTCTAGGAAAGATTAGCAAGGGCTTTCCACAGGCTGCAGTGAGGATGTGTGCAAAGC
The DNA here is from genome assembly GCA_004025045.1 of Sigmodon hispidus. Taxonomy (NCBI): domain Eukaryota; kingdom Metazoa; phylum Chordata; class Mammalia; order Rodentia; family Cricetidae; genus Sigmodon; species Sigmodon hispidus. Next base: position 194,110 of record PVIH01000513.1, read on the forward strand.
ACTGGGGAAGAGTCCATCTCTGAGTGATTCCGCTGGTTTGCAGTGGTTAGAAAATAACAGCTGGGCAGGAGGTGGTACACACTTTGAATCCCAGCACTCCAGAGGTAGAGGCAGAAGGATCTCCAAGGACAGCCTGGTCTGCAGAGCAAATTCCACAACCTCCAAGGTTTACACAGAGAAACCCTGTCTCAAAAAGAAAGAGGAGGAGGAGGAGGAAACAGTAATGTACCATATATTTCAAATATCAAGGTTTTTTATTATTATGAATAAAGTCATAGTTTTTATCCATGTATCCCCTTAATCAAACTCCCTTCCCCCTCCTGCCTCTCCCAGTCACTCTGTCTTCTCCCCATCACTTTATCTCCTCCCCAGCAAGGGCAGGAGGTCCCAAGGACCCAAGGTGGCTTAGTTCACCATCCATCAAGGTCTTAATGGTAAGGAAATGATAAGTATTTGAGAGGACAGATATAGTTAACCAAATTCAAACAATATATAGTACCTATATGTATAGAAACATCACATGGCACCTCATCAATACATATAATTTATCCATGTTTATATTCATGTTGAAATAAATTTAACATAAATTTGAAAAATGACAGACTAAGAACAAAGTGGTAGGAAGACTGATCATTTTGCAACTGGTCCACTCTAGTCTGGCTCTGGCCCATTCTAGAGTGTGGCCTAGCTTGGGAAAAACACAGAATTCTCTCATTGAACTGCATTCCAGAAAGCACTTTTGCTTAGGGTATAGGGCTGTGGATTAGAAGCTTCCCCTCCACACTCCTAGCCCTCCCTTAAGCTGCCTGAATTGAGGGGCCGAGGCTTCTATGAACCACCAGAGCTTTATTCTTCACTCTGGCTGTGCCTTTTGAGCTGGACACGGTAGGGCCACATATGGAATCCTACCCACAAGCACTGTATTTCTTTAATTACTAGTTGGGTTCATGGTTGATCCCAGGGCATATAGTGTCAGCATACCTCACTTCTTCTTCTTCTTCTTCTTCTTCTTCTTCTTCTTCTTCTTCTTCTTCTTCTTCTTCTTCTTCTTCTCCATCTCCTTGTTTTTTTCTTCTTCATTTATTTTATTTTTTTATTATTTTCTTGAGACAAGGTTTCTTTGTGTAACTTTGGCTGTCCTGGAACTAACTCTGTATATTGACCAAACTGGACAGAGATCCACTTGCTTCTGCCACCCAATTGAGAAGCACAGAAGCACATCCACAACAATACACCTGGGTTGTGGCAAAGGAGAAACTTTGACCCTCTGTGTCTCCAGGCTGGAGGCTGGACTACCTATCATCACAAAGTGCTGCCCCTAATGGTAGTTTTGTGGTATGGTGTCTGTACAGCCTCTGCTTGGCTCTAACAATTCTCAAACCCATTTTGGGTAGAACTGGATCGTGAAGCTCCTCAGCTTAGAAATCAAGTTTAGCTGAATTCTACACAAACAGTCTAAGGATATTGCAGACAGAACACAAACACTCCCTGCCCAAAAAAATGGGCTAGTACTTTAACTTTCTAAGCACTGACACAATGACAGAAGTAGAAACAACCTACCTGATGTGACAGGTTGCAGATCAAAATGCAGGCATCCTTAAAACATTGTATGAAACGACTTTCAGCCTACATGGATAGGGTATGCATGAAATGGAGATGAATTTCATGTTTAGACATGGACTCCATCCTCAAACTATCTCAAAGTATATATATGGAAACTTTTTATTTTTTAAGTAGAAATCCAAAATGCTTTTAGTCCTAGAACTTCAGATGAGGAATATTCAGCCTGTGCCAATATTGCTCACACCTGTATTATACTTGCAGCTCCCCCTATATCATGCCAGTTGATTCTCAAAATGTTTGCATGGGGCAAAGACAGAAGGGGTATAGGGAAAGAAAAGAACCTGCTAGATGGCAGTCAGGCATAGAGGGGAAGGAACAGAGGCCTTTGGCTCTGCTCAGTGATTCATGAATTTGGACTCTTAGATAGGATTTGAAGTTTTTCTTCATCTGAGGGAATTGTGGATTCTAGGAAGATTGGACAGAGGTCTGTAATTCCAGTCAATAGTAAATCAATTAATTTAGCTTTCCCAATAACCCCATCCACTCACCCAGGGATAGAGCCTCCGTGCCTGGTGAGAAGTCAAAACAGCTCACACCACTTACCAATCAGCCCACGGCATTGATTGAGCACCTACTGTGGGCAGCACACCATGCCAGGAACTGCGAGGCAGGAGGCTGGGGGACATAGCAAATAAATGGGTTTCTGGAAGGATGAAAAAGGACTCTGTCCAAAGAGCTGCTCAGTGTTCCATGGAGAGAGTTATGTCCAGCAAATGTCTGCTGAGTTTTTGTGCCAACAGTAATAGACTGTCTCAACAGATGAGTGTGTATGCTTTCGTTGGCTAGAAAATAAAAACGTATAGCGTTTAATGACTGCCCCCCTTGCCTTTGCTGACAGCACTCAGTCAATCTGCTCACAGGGTGTCATTTCCCTGAAGAGGTCTGAGCCTGTCTGCTGTGTCTACATCGCTGTAGTAGTCTATGCTTCTTTTTTTTTTGCTAGTGTGGTGCTATGGGAAACACTCTGAATTTTTTTTGTGGGGGTAGACATAAAATACATAAATTTTGAGGCACTTTCCATTTCATTTTGTATGGTGGAAGAAAAAATGCATAATTTCTTGAGTTATCTGATCTTCTAGCTAGGCACTCCAATTCTGAGACTGCTACAGGGACTTCATGTGATCCATATAGGGTACAGATGATAATCAACTCTCTGGGTCTCAATTTCCTCATCCCCAAAATGAGTGTGAGAGGCAGGTTCTTCCAGTGCTGCCTTGTGGGGAAGTTACAAAGCAGGCAAACATTAGGTAGAGTTTGGCAGAAACCTGTAAACTGTGAATGAGAGAGGGTAACCGTCATGCGGTTCAAGATAGAAACACAACGGAAGCTTTGAGCCAGTGTGTAAACTCAGTGGGTGTGTAAACTCATGTAGGTGGAATATGGAAGGAAAAGATAATCCAGTTTGCAGCAGTGGAGGAAAAATGGCTATAATCTCTTCTCTGGCCTTGAGGAAGAGGGACTATTCACTGCTCCTTGGATCCAGCTGGCCAGTGTGATTTCCTTTAGCCAAAGGGCCATTCACAGCTTCAATAAAGCAGTCTTGAAAGACTCAAGTAATTTTCTTCTTGTCTTCTTGCAGCCTTGAGACCCAAGTCCCTCTGTGACATATCTGTCTCCAGCCTCCCTCATTGCTTCAGCCATCCACCAGATGTACACATGAGATTACCAGCCTGGCTAACCAGTCCCTTTCCATGGTCAACCCAGGAGTACACCAGAGATCCACCAACATCAGAGCAGCTGAGGCAGCCCGGAAGTACTCTGAAGAGCTATGGCATGAGTGCTTTGAGCTGCAGAGTCCTGGCATCATTTGCAATGCAGCTAAAACCAACAGTACCAGTTGTGAAGACACAACCACTTGGAGACAGGACAGTTAGACTGAGCAACTTCCATTTGCAGTGAGTAGAAGGCTGGGGCCTCTCTATATCCACTTGTGGAACTGGGTGATCTTTCTGTCCTCCCAATTTTCCTGTAGATCACATTCCCCCATAGCTTCTTCCTCTCTCTTCCTCTCCTCCCCACTCCCTGTCTGTTTTGTTTCTTTTCCAGACAACTTCAAATTTGATGTATAACCAAGGATAATCTTGAACTCCCAATCTTCCCATCTCCACCTGTCAAATGTTGGGGTCATGGGCATGCCTGACCAAACCCAGCTCAGGGTTCTGCTCTCTCTCTTTTTTATTAATCACATTTCCAACAGGTACAGAAAGGAGGGATCCCATCCTAGACTCTCCAAGTGCTAGAAGGGAGAGGGCTAGCTGCCAAGGACCAGGCCAGGGAACAGGAGAGCGGATAATTAACCCATCCTCCTGTACACCCTGGCTTCCAACAAAAGGACCTGTACAAATCGACCCAACAAAATTAACAGTACTAATCTCCAGGCCCTTCCTTAATACCACCTCTCTGAGTCAGCACCTGGCAGGGCCTGTTAAGCCGTCATTCTCTCTCTCTCTCAGTCCCCACTCTCCTTTTCTCTTTCTCAAGTTGTTACCACACAAGCATCACATAAGGAATCAAACAGGGACAGGTCCTATTGTTCACCAAAGAGGCAAGAAAAAAAAATAATCAAAAAAGCAGGGGACTTTAAAAAAGACCAGAATTATTTCTCAAATAGAATGGGAAAATCTAACATGCCTTATCACTACTGAGAACAAGCACTGTGCAAACGCCCAGGCCTCTGACTGGCAGGCCGGTTGTTTTGAATAGACGCATGACATTGTCAAAGAACCTGCCATTGTGTAGCTGAAAGGCACTTGCAACGTTGCATAAAAATCAGGCGTTCGTGTCACCCTCAGACTAGTCAAAGCTGCTGTTTTTTTCTTTCTTTCTTTCTTTTTGAAAGAAGAAAGAAGGAAAATAAGAAATGTTCCCAGAATAAGACCTTCAAAAGCCGATAAGCGTTCCTCCTGAAAGACATCGGAAACCGGGCATCCAAGGAAAGCTACCAACTAAGGAGGTGTCCTGATTGGAAGAGATGTTGATGGGACAGTGGAGAGGTATATAACTCTCGTGGGGCTGGAATCATGGCTTTTTTCCTAGACTGGATGCTACCCAAGCCTTCTGGGTTTCCCCCGACCCTTTCGCTGTAATTTCTTCTCTGCCTTACTCCGGCTAGTGCATAATTTACATTTGCGTTCCCTCCCAAAGTCCTGGAGACCCCCTTTCTTGCTGCTCACTTCTCACGGAAGAGCTGAAGCTTCAGGTCCTTGCAACTCCAAATGGACTTGAACTCACGGCGAGGTCCCGGACCCCCTGGTGGGAATAAAAATACCCTGAAAGCTTGGGTTGACTAATATTCCTCCCTCCAACCCGGCAAAGCCGGAGGCCTTCCCAGCATGCCCAGGGCGATCAGCGAAGACTGCAAGGAACGGATTTGATTGCTCTCGATACAGAATACAGAGGTTCTCTTTCCTGAACTGGAGAGGCCAGAATTAAGTCCTCTGAGAGGGACCAGATGTGCTCTACCCCTTGACTATGCAGGGAAGTGGCGCTTCCAGTCTGAGCAGGAAAGGCCGAGATTCGGGAGACTATAGGAAAGCTAAAAGAATTCCAAGTATTTGAAATTGATGTCTGCCTCTTACAGTTTCAGATTCAACCTTTAAGAAGACTGGAAATTTTAACTCTAATATTGATTTCACTTCCTGGGTACCCTGGGGGAACAGGGTCAGCTGGGAAACCAGTTGCAGCAGGGGCAGGCTGGTTGATAGACGATAGACATTGGCTACCTGCAGGCTCTGATTAGTTCAGTGGCTGTAGATTTCTGACTGAACAAATGGCCATTAGCCTGTGTCTGTTGTTCTCCGAGAGGTGAGAATTATTTCTTAGCACCCAGGGCTGTCCTTATAGTATGCAGCCTTCCCATCGGGATGGCCTGAGTGTAGGGCCCCAAACCTTGAACTACCTGGACAGACCTTGGCTCTATTCCCATGCTCTTGGGCTGGCCACTTAACTGCTTTTGAGTCTCAGCTTCCTCATAGGTAAAATTTACTTTGTTTTATTTATTTATTAATGCCCCACTTGTTCCAGAACGGATTTAAGGTGGCTTATCTGTAAAATGAAGGGATTAGAGTAGATGATCCCTTTTAAGGTGTCTTCCCGGCTCCAGGGCGCTCTGGCAGTCTTAGCTTCCACTTGACTGTGCCGAGTCTGCAGTTCAATCCCAAGCTCGAAGGCTGCCAGCTGCCCCTCAAGTGTGAGTGATTCACAGTCACGAAGGGACAGAGGGATTGACTAGGGAGATATGTGCTTTGTGCTGTGGTAACATTTTATGCTTCAAGCTTCGTATTGGCAAAACAAGTCACAGGTATTAATGAATTTCATACGAACACTTTTAAGAGTTTATATATTGAAGCAATTTCCAAGCAGTTCCCTGCAGCTAATAATTCTCTTTTAAATACTCAGCAAAGTAATATAGCCCCTTACCAATTCTCCGTCCTGTGGAGTCTTTTATGACCTCGCCACAGCTCTGCCTATCACTCACAGGGCAGAGAAGCTCAAGGGCTGAAGAGTCAATTTGAAGCACTTTAGTCTAAGAGAGACACTGACAAACGGGAGTTTGCCTGAAGAGTGTCATCAGTGGAAGAAAGATCTGGAAAGAGTACCTTATGGAGAGCAATCTGTGAAGCTGGGGATATTTAGTTCAGGATGGGCAGATCTCACGTTTGCAGAGCTGCCGTAGTGAAGAAGCCTTGTCAGGCCACTGAGACCCTGTCAGAGCAGCCCATCTGTGTGTGGCATGGGTGTCTTGGAAGCTGAGAAACCACAAGCATTGCAAGAATTCAGCACTGGGCAACCACTTGCAAGGTTGCTGGGAAGGAATGGTTATCCCATTTGGTTCAGTTGCTGAGCAACTGGTAGGAAACAGAGTTTGCTGGGGTGTGGATGTGATGGGAGACACAGAAGCAGATAGGTTCTCCACCAGAGTTCTTCTGGTTATAAGAGAAGCCAGTGTGAGTATTCCTGATAAACATGCAGAGACGATCTTTGTATGAAGGTATAAGGTCACTGTTAAGTCAAGCAGAGTCAGCTCTCCAAACACCAGCAGGATTTCCTTCTGTGCTCTACTCTGCCCGGCATGTCATTTGCCCCTCTTCTCTCCAGAACTCATCTCTCTCCATCTCTCCTATTCTCATAGTCAAAAACAAACAGTGGACATATTACAGGCACTTCCTCTACTCCATTCTTCATTTTCTGGTAAGGTGTACCAGTGGTCCAATCTGTATCTGTTACCCACATGCTCTCTACCAGTAAACAGGGTGTCTGGACAACACAGCAATAGCCTGTGGACCAGATCTAAATCAGAGCAATTTTTAGAAAGGGGTAAAAACTGGAAAAGAAAATGTCCAGGACTTAGGCCTAGTACTTGGTCTTCAAGAGAGGAAGATGTGCAGGGGAAACAGGTTCAGGAACAGTGGGCTCCAGTATCAGGCTAACTGTATCACATGCTGGAGGAGACATCTGGGATCCAGCAATGTATGACCTTTGCTTTTAGTTTGGTGCTGTGTTGGCTTGTTTTTATTTTTAGTTTAGCCATGCTGTTGTTATTAGTTGACAGGTAGTGAAGTTTTTAATTTCACAGACAACAAATACATTCTTACAAAAATAATCAACCATCTTCTCTCCAACCATGTTACTGGTTGATGAACATTATAAAATTACCTATATATAGTATTTTGTTTCTGTTAGGTATATAAAAACAATAATATATGATTTTATATATCTACAAATGTGTACATTTATACCCCAAATCTCGCCTCCTGTTAAACACACCTCCTCTACATTTCCAAGGCTTCTAGTATTTCTGTCACATCTTTAGGTTTTGAATGGAACAGGTCCTTGCTTATCAAACCATTCACACTTTGCTGATATTTTCATACTTGATCTACTAACTACAAAGAAGAATGTGATAAATACTGCATTTGTGGATTTCATATTTTGGATTATTTTCTGTATTTTGATGTATAGAAATTTAAGATTACTAAGCTAGTTTTTAAGGGATCTATACTTTACATTTTTTTCTACTGATATTTATAGTCTCGAGATCTACTTTTTCTTTGTATTTTTAAAGACAGCATCTTTTTATGTTACCCAGGCCAGCCTAAAATGTGCTATGATTGAACTCTGAATTCTCTGAGCCTTCCTAACACTAAATATTCAAGAGTGTGCTTCACACTAGTGCTGTCCTCTGGCTAAGCACAATGACTGAGGAATATCAATTGATTTAAAATTTGTTTTTGTAGAAATATAGCCATCCCAGACTCTTATGCTTTTGAATTGTTAAATCTTTTATCTTCAGGTTCCCTGTGTCTGTGTGTGTGCACATGTGGAGTAGCACATGTATATGTGTGCACGCATGTGTGTATATGTGTGACTATGTGTGTATGTTTGTGAGAGTGTATAAGTGTGCATGTGTGTGTTCATATATGTGTGTGTGTGTGTGAGCTTAATGTGTGTGTGAGAGAGAGTGTGAATGTGAATACCTGCATGTGTGCACAGTACCGGAGACCAAAACCAAGAATTTTAATAGGCAACTTCTTCTGTACACTGAGCTCCATCTTCAGCTCTAAGTTCAAGTATTTTAAAATATTATTTATTCTGTTCATTAATGTCTTCTGGGAAATGTCCATGCCATTTTATTGTAGTAAATATGTATGTGTATATATATGTATATAATATAAAATGTGTACAATGTTAATAATCTCACAGTACTGTGTCACATTTTGTATATGTGCATGAATATGTGTGTACATGTGCGGTTCCTCTAGATCACATGTTTACAAATACTTCTCTCATCAAACATATCTTGGGACCTGGAGAGCTTAAGAGCACTGGCTGCTTTTTCAAGGGACCTAGTCATTTCTCAATTCCCATTGTTTTACCCTTTCTTCTGAGATTGCAGTGATGACTAGAAAGGCTGAGACATTTGCGTTCCTATTGGCCACAACAATGTTTTCTGTGAATTTCCTGTCCCTGGCCTCTGCCCGCTTCTGTGAGATGATGGTCCCTCTCCTGTCAGAGTGGCTCCACATGTCCTCAGTCACAATCCACTGTCTGCTAGATATCTTCCAAATATTGCCTTCAAGTCTGCTGTTGCTTTTTGAACTCTGCTCATAGCATCTTTGTGACTAAAATGTGTTACATTTTTTGTAGTTTTATTTATCAATCTTTTAACTCTGTGTCAAGGGCCAGCATTCTTTCTGTAAATGGCCAGATAGTAAATACTTCTGGCTTTACAAGTAATACAGTCTGTGTGACTGAGTATTCAGTGCCTCTGTTGTAGCATAAAAGCAGTCACAGACGATATGAAAGCAAATAGATGGGCTGTGTCCCAATAAAACTTTGTGGATTTTTAGACAAAGAGAGATGGCGGTGCAGATTTAAGCCACAAACAAGTAGTTTGCCAGCTCAGCTCTATATCTTTTATTTTATTTTAAAGTCCCTCCCTACCCTGAGGCCACACACTATTCTTTAGTTCCTTCCAAAAAATACATATATTTTCATATGTAGGCTTATAAGCTCTTAGAATTGATTTTCATGACTGATAGTGGGTATGGAATCTACATTTTCCCCAACAAACAGTCAACTGTCTTTCTCTAATCGATTGCCCCACTCATATGAAATGATATCTTCTTTTGTTGTCCCCCTATTACTGTGGGCCTAGAAAATACAAACATATATTTATAGAGTGACATTCTGGTTTCTCAGCTTTCTGCATCCAGCTAACACAGAATTTTACTGCTTAGTATAAACAATAATATATATGGATATATACTAAACAGTAAAATTCTGTGATATATATATACATACATACACACATCTATTTACAGTGTATTTGGACAGCAATAGCATATGTGATGGTATATACCTGTAGTCCTAGCACTTGGGAGAGAAAGGCAGGAAGTTGAAAACCATACTGGGCCACACAATAAGCAGGAGGGCAGCATGGGATACATGAGACACCATCACAAAAACCTCACATGCTAACAATATAGTTTGATATCTATGGTCTTGCCAACCATTGATCTACATCTTCACCTTGTTAATTTTATTTTCAATATAGATTTCAAAACTGCCTTTTTAAATTGTATGAAAAAAATCTTTGGGGGATTTTCACTTGAGTATACAGAAGAATTATCAATTTATTTGCAAAGAATTGACATTTGGCAATGCTTGATCATGCATGCTAGGATTATGGCAAATGTCTTCATCTATGGAGGAACCTCATGGCACTGAAGCACCTATAGAATCCTTAGGAGAGAGGGAATCAGAAACTATGCTTTGTCTGTCTCTTACGAATCACCTTGACTGACAGGTAAACTTTGCACTAGCCTCAGACTTTATTTACTGTTTTCTAGAACCTTCTAGAAAATCAGTGACATGTTGATGATGTGTAAGAAAGAACTTCGTGGTACTAGGAACACCCCTAGGCCAAGAAACAGTTGCCTGTGATTTCTGGTTACACCAGCAACTTCTAAGAAATCAATATAAACTTCTTTATGTGTGGAGGGAACCAGGACTCATTGAGATTCATCTGAGCCCAGGGCATTTGAGATGACACTATTAGGCATACATTGCTACCCAAGCTAAACGTGGGGCGTGAAGGACTTTAACAAAGATTTGACTAGTATTTTCCTCAGCTTGTATTAGCTGCTAAGGCACAGAGAGAATGGCTGAGTCTTTGTGTGGCAAGTGTCTGAAAGGGGAATAGGTGCTGGGGAGGGTGTCTTAAGCACAGAAACATGTAGCCATCCTCTAAAAGAAGTGGCCAGCGTGGGCAGCCGGATGGCTCAGTGAATCAAGATGCTTGTCACCAAGCCAAATGACCCAAGTTCAATTTCAGGGACCCATATGATAGAAGGAGAGAAGTAACTGCCATCAGTTGTCCTCCTTGTACTGCCACACAGGTACAATGGCCCTTCCTCACATGAAGCCCACTCCCCCATCATAAACAAACAAAAAATGGAATAAAAAAGGTTCTGCAAAACTATAGACTCCCGCATAGAAGACTGGGCCACCCTCAGACTTGCTAAGGATTTCTGGTGAGGGTGGTAGCAGGGCTGAGCCAGGATGATGAGTAGGATGAAGCCCTGTGAAGTAGAAGGGTACTCCAGGGAGATGGAGCAGTCTACATAAAAACAGTGGAAAGTGAAGCCTCCTGCCATGTGCGGCAAAGGAGTTATAAGCTGTTTAGCTTAACTATAGAGTATGATGCTGGGGGAAAGAGGCAGGAGATGGGGCTCCAGGGAGAAGCAGATATCACAGAGTGAGTGCCTTGTGCAGCTTTACACAGCCTGAACTTTTATTACTCCACAAACAGCAGGAGTAACTGAGTCTTTCTTAGAGCTGGAGCCTCACTTTGTGAGAGATGTTTATTAAATAACTGAGAAGATGAGAAATGAGGGTGAATTTAATGGACATAATATGAAAAGCAAAGAGAATGTGAAGGATGGTATTCTATGGGCCAATTTAAAGATGAGGTTGCCCTGGAGAAGGGAAGAGTGTGGGAGCTCCCCCTGCAGCTCTGCTGGTAACCAACCGGGGTTCTACTTCCTACTGGAAGAATGTCTTTGCTGCTCACCTCCCAGTTTCCCATCTCTGAAAGACAAAATTGTAGTGCCTCTTCCTGAATGTAAGAGGGTCAAATGAGCGCAGACAGCACTGAGGAGGAGACGCCGACAAGGGTGAAGTCATATCCACAGTCTAAGAAATTTGTGTTTGGCTCCTCTTTAAAGGAAGAACAGAAAAAAAGAAACCAAAGTGTTTGCCTTTGTCCTAGAAGGAAAAGTTTTGGCGGACCTGAGGGGCTGGGGTGACTGGCCCTCTTTAGATGGCCTCGTAACTGTCTTTGTAATTTTTCTTACAGTTTTTGGGATGTTGGCTTTGATTTGCTGTTGTAGACAACTTATGGGTCATGACCCCTTTCAGAGGTCAAAAGACCCTCTTACATTAGTCACAAATCAGATATCCTGAGCATCAGATATTTACACTATGATTTATAACAGTAGTATCTCAGGTAGGGTTTCTTTTGCTGTGAAAAGACACCATACCACAGCAACTCTTTTTTTGGAAAGATATATTATATTATATTATATTATATTATATTATATTATATTATATTATATTTATTATATTATATTACACATGGTGCTCTATCTGTATATAGAACATATATGTGCCAGAAGAGGACAAGAGATTGCATTATAGATAGTTATGAGCCACCAGGTGGTTGCTGGGAACTGAACTCAGGACCTCTGAAAGAGCAGCCAATATTCTCAAGCACTGAACCATCACCTCTCGGGCCCCCATAGCAACTCTTAAAAAGGAAAACATTTAATTGGGGCTGGCGTACAGGTTTCAGAGCTTTAGTCTATTATTGTCATGGCAGGAAACCTGACAACATCAGGCAGATGTGGTGCTGGAGTGGTAGCTGAGAGTTTTGCATCTTGATCTACAGGTAGGAAAAGGAGACTGGTGCCACCCTGGGCATAGCTTGAGCATATGAGACCACAAGCTCTCACCTAGTGACATTTCTTCCAAGAAGGCTACACCTACTCCAAACAAGGCCATACCTCCTAATGGTGCCACTCCCTATGGGCTAAGCATTTAAACACTTGAATCTATGAGAGCCACACCTATTCAAACTATCACAATAGTAAAATTTCAATTATAAAATAGCAGTGAAATAATTTTATGGTTGGGACCACCACAACATTAGGAAGGTTGAGAACCACTGAGCTAGACACTCATGGACTTGGACTAACAATAGAAAAATAGACACCCTCTTACTTACCCTGAGCTGTGGACAGGAGGAGACAGGTCCACATGCCAGACAAAGATGGCTGGAAGTAGAATGTGGATACACTTAAAAAAACATGAAATTCATTACAGAAAACCTGGATCTGGGTCTCAGCTGTGAAATAAGTGTTTGCTATGTCACCTTGAACATTTAGAATTGATTCATGTCTCAGATATTCCCCCTATGTAAGAAGAAAATAATAAACAATAATAAGATCAGAGGTGACAGCAAACTGGTCCTAAGTCTTCCTGTGAATACTCAAATCTTACGATGCTAGAGTCCGTTGCACAAAATGGTACAGTATTTACAAATAACCTGTGCACAGCCTCCCACATACGTTACATCATCTCTGCATTCTTTATAATAGGCAATACAATATAAATGCCAAGCAAATAGTGGTTCCATTATATTTAGGAAAGATGACAAGAAAAACATCAGCACATGTTCAGTACAGGGGCATTTTTCCCCCCGAAACACTTCCCATCTGTTGAATCTATGGATGCAAAACCCACAGGCACAAAAGACTTGCTGGATAGCTGACTTCACACAGTTGTAAAATTCAAGGGACTTGGTAGGGGTAGAGACACCATTATGTATAAAAATAATGTTTAAATGTTGGTTAGGACTGACTATGTGAAAGTGGGGCGCAGGGGCAAGGCTGGGTACCCAGAAGGCACTATACCCCACAGCTCAGCAAGCTTCAAGTCCAGGGAAGGATTCAATTATTACAGCATGTAATTTTCTGTTTGCAAGGCTGATATTGTGTATGTAATTGAATGAGAAGAAAAGGGTAAGACTTTGGACCTGGACTCCAGGCTAGAGTGGGTGCTTGGAAAACAGAAGGAGAGGGGATAAAAGGCCTGGCAGCCTGAGAACAAAGGCATGTTTTTCAGTTCACATGGGTCCCCTAAGAAGTCAAAGGTCAAGAGCAGACTCTCACTCCTCTTTGTTGCTTTGCTGGAATAAGAAGTCTGAATGCCTCAATGTGAGGATTCTTGTCTCACCTCCATCCATCCCCTGTATCAGCTCACTGAACCAGAAGCCAGGCCATGGCGGGATCAGGGGGTCTATGCACTGGACACTGCCCCAGTTTTTGCACTGAGGAAAACTACATTCTGGGATGCCAGAATGGTTGGTTTCCATAGTTTGGAAAGGGGATAAACTTCAGAACTACGAATCTAGAAATATAAAAATATTCCTTCTGAGATCTAGCTGTAGAACTTTCTCCTTGAAGCCAGGAGGCAGCCCATTGCCCAGAGGTTGAAGAGAAGCACATGGCCATTAGCACTGATGGATGACCTCAGAAAAGAGAGAAGGATGCAGATAGATAAGGTGGGAGAGGACAGTGTCTCCCATCTCTCTGTCCCAGCATTTACAAACTGCCTTAATGGTCCCTGTGGGTGGCCTTTCCCAGCAGCCCGTTTCCCATAGCCAGCCTCACACCCTTCTCCCCTACCAGCCCCTAACCTCCCTTCCAGTCCAAGGCACCCCTGGGGAAATCAGGACAAGGATTCAGAGACCTGCAACATTCCAGCAGAGAGCCAAAGGCATGGCTGGGACCAGCTGCCTGCAAGCCATTTCCTGTTCACTAACAAATCCAACTCCAAGACAGACAGGCAGCCACACCTGGGAGAGAGAACCTGAAAGCTAGAAGAAAGACAGGCAGAGAGAAGAGGAGAAAGACACAGAGAAAAAGACAAAATGAGCGAGAGGGGAAAATCCCACAAGGCGCAGCCAAGCTGGTGGCCTAGAATCTCTCCCACTTCTATGGAATCAGAAACACTTATTAATAGCCAGCAAAAGGCAAAGAGGAAGTGTCTCATTGTCTGCTGCTGTCATTCTTCACTCTGACGAGCACTTAAAATGTCAAGACCCCTTTCAGCAGCTATGCACAAGCAATCAGGCCCTCTCGTCGGTCACGGTGATTTTGCAGCCACCACAGCTCAGTCCCCACGGCTTCTCTCCATACTGTGTTTGGAGACAAGGCATGTACAGGCACACAAAACAAGCCTTGTTTTTGGAAGGGCTGTGCTGAAGGGCCCAAGGAAGCAGGGGAGGGATGGGGCGATGGCTTGGGTGGGGATGTCACAGGCAAGGTCATTGAACAGGAACATTTGCTGGGTTGAGAGCCTGGGCGTTTCATAGGCTGTGAGCTGAAGGTTTACCTTGAACTAGAAGGTGGGAGCTGTCAGCTAACGGGGAAAGAGATTCCTTGTGTAACTTTTAGACAACAAAGCATTGCTTTCTGGAGGTGGGCGTTCCAGTTGATCGTGGTCTCTTGAGAGCAAAATAAAACAGAATAGCCTGGAACTGCAGCAGGTGGGATTTAGGTGGGAAAGGAGGAAGGACTTCCTGCTGAGCAGAAATAGCTGTAAGGCTGAGTTGATTTGGGGCAAAAAAAAAAAAAATCACTTTCTTTAGGGATATGTACCTGTTTTTATGTTACCTGCCGCCTAATGTGTTTGAGTGACATCTTGGAAGGAAGTGTGAGGGTCCAGAGTGGGGAATGGCTGAGATGTAAGGCTTTCTGTAGCACATGGTATCTCTTACTGTATGAGTTTTCTATAGCTAAAGAAAACAAAACACCACAGGCTGGAGCCCAGACCAAGACAAATGCATTACCTTAGGTTCTGGGGTCTGGAAGTCTGAGCCCAAGGTGATGCCTCCTGACCACAGGGAGGTGAGGCCTACATCATGCCTCTCCTAAGCTGCCACAGATTTTCTGGCCACCTCTGACACCCCCTTGTTTTGGTTTCACATGCCTTTATTGTCACATGACCTTTATCTTCTGGTAGCATTTCAGTGTTCAGCACCCCTGCACACACACACACACACACACACACACACACACACACACTCCAAATCACACACACACACACCTTTCACCAATATTTCTTTTTTTAATTTTTATCTTATTTATTCTTGTGTCTTTCACATCATCTCACGTGATCTCACCCATCTCCTCCTCTCTCCAAATTAAACAAAATAAAATTTAAGAGAAGACGGGTAGGGGGAGAATCTCATCATGGAAGGGTCGGTGTGAGACTGTGAGTCACACAGTAAACCCCTGTATCCACAGATTTTTACCTGCAGCCGTTTATCTCAAAGAATCATTGGTCTTCATGGCACTATCACGGCTGGGCCCTCACAAGAACTCTTCCTGGACATACCACTGCTGCCTTTTTCATGGAGATCCTACAGCCCAGGATCCAAAGGACCATCCCCTTCCATTTCCTTCCCCCTCTTCTCCTTCTCCAGGAGATCACAGGTGGGCTAGATGTTGGGTCAGGCCAACACATAACCCTGGTTCTGGGCCTGGGTAGTTGCAGAGGTCATCAGCCGGCTCTGCCCTGTCTTCACCACCAAGATGAGCTCTCCAGCGCTGCCCTGGCTAGTTCACCCCTTGCAGTGATGAACAAGGGGTGGAGTCATTGCTTCTGCTTTGAGAAGCAGCTCTACCATACCTACACCTTCAGGGCAAGCTCTACTGTGTTGCCCAGGCAAAGTGTAGGGGCCTCTTTCCTGAGTACCTCAGCTGATGAGGGGCTCGGACAGCTCTCCCACTTTTATGACCTCAGGGCCAGCTCTCCCACCTGCCTCAGGTTGGGGGCATCCCCCCATACTACCACATGATCAATGAGTAATAGGGACAGCTCTCCCATGCTTACCACTTTGGGGCTGGCTCACCCATACCTCCTCCAACAGAGTCAGCTGTACTGTGCTGGCCAGATGACATGTAGGGTCCAATCTCCCAAGTGCTGAAGCTCATAAGTAGGGGAGGGTCAGCTCCCTAGCTCACCACAGGTGGCAGGGCATTTTCCCTCGACCTCACTACATGGTAGACGTAAGGGGTGTGCACAGCTATTCTACTCTTAAACACTCAAGGCTATCTCACCCACACCTCTGCCTATGTGGTCAACTACCCAGGTGAGGAACAGAGATGGCTTTCCTGAGCGCTGGAGATGGTAAAAGGAGAGTCAGCTCCTTCACCTGTGGCAGGTGGTAAGGGACAGGGGATAGGGAGGGAGCATTTCTCCCCAATCACACAACTGCATGGCTGAGTAGTAAGGACAGCTCTCCCATGCTTGCAACTTCAGGGCTGACTCACCTACATCTCTCCCAACAGGACTGGCTCTATTATGCTGCCCAGGTGAGATCAAGGCCTGCTTTCCTGAGTGTTGCAGCTGGTTGATGGGCAGGGGAGGGGGTGGGAAGGGCATTTCTCCCCTACTCTTGCCTTCATATAGCAGATGAGGGGCGGGGTTAGGACATACCTTGTTTCTAGTAAGGACCCCAGCATATGGTTTTTAGTGACACAATTCAATCTGCAATTCTTAGAAATCAGAAGAGATGAGATTATAGAGAATGTCCTAGGAAACCTAGCAGTCCATGTGTCCCTGGTAACACCAAGTCACACCCTTATTTGTTTCTGGTGAAGGACTTGACCTGTTTCTCAAGTCCTTTTCTATGGTGCCTGTTTTAGTTCCTTGAAGCCTCAACTAGATGCTACAGGGAGAGGAGCCTGTGACCACTAGCCATTGAAGTACCTCATCCTCAGGAAAATTGTCCAAAAGCATACACCTACCTCTTCCCTGCTACAGGCTTCAGGCACCCTGCTGATATTGCCTATCTGTGCACAGAAAGGGGGTGCCATTGCCAACCTGTTTTGCCTTCTACTGACCTGACTCTGACCCAAGGCATCTGGTTCATACTCAAAGAAAAATCAGACTGCTGTTCAACATTTTCCATAATGTCTATCCAATTCAATTAGTTAATAAAATTATGAAATGTCAGGCTGGATGGGTAGAGAGATAACTCGATCTAGCCCTTCATTTTTTAAAATAAGAAAGTCACACTGAGAATGGAAAAGCACACAGCCAATTCTCTGTACAGGAGCACTTGGGTTTGGAGACTCTGGGCATGGAGGTGTTAACTAGATAAGCTCCAATCATTGAATGCCTGTTGTAATGAGGGTCTGTGGTGGTTGGGATGAGAATGGTCCCATAGGCTCATAGATTTGATTTCTAGCTGGTAGGTTGTTTAGGAAGGATTAGGAGGCATGGCCTTGTTGGAATAGGTGTGTCACTGGGGGTAGGCTTTGTGTTCTAAAAGCCTACAGCAGGCCTAGTCTCTCTTTCTCTCTCTCCCTCCCTCCCTCTCTCTCTCCCTTCCTCCCTCTCTCCTTCCCTCCCCCCTCCTCTCTCTCCTCTTTGGATCCAGGTAAGCTCTTGGCTGCTGCTCCAGCATCATACCTACCTTCCAGCTGCTATACTCCTTGTGATGATGCTCCCTGCCATGATGATCATGTACTAACTCTCTGAATATGTAAAGGCTTTCTTCTATAGCCGCCTTGGTCATAGTGTCTTTTCACAGCCACAGAACAGTAATTAAGGCCCTCTCCCCAAGGCTCTATATTAGACAAAGTAAGAAAGGATCATCTTATCTTGAGGGAGCTAACTGCCTGGAGAGAGAAGCCATGGGCCCTGATGCTCACTATCCACACTGGGAAATGTCAGTGTGAATCCTCCCTATTTTATTACTCTGAACCCAAAACTGGATGTCAGTGCAGCTTGGACTAGAAAATATAAAAAGAAAACCCATGACTTTGAGCTCAGTTTACCCTGCTGTAGTAAGAAGTTTCTGGCTCAGCCTAGCCTGAGGTCTGAACCTGCCCACAGCCCTGCTGCCACTTAGCTCCAAATAATGACACAGAAGCTTATATTAATTATAAGCTGTTTGGCCTATGACTCAGGCATATTGCTAGCTATCTCTTAACTCTTGAACTAACCCATGATTAGCTAAGTGGCTTAGTACCTTTCCTCAGAGCAGCATTTCTTCTTTCCTCTGCATCTGCCTGGCATCTCTCCTCTGCTCTTTGTCTTCCCAGAGTTTTATTAGTCTGGTAGCCCCATCCATACTTCTTGTCTGCCTTCTGGCCAATCAGCATTTTATTCAACCAGTAGGAAGGACAAATATCTATAATGTACAAGAGTGTAATCCCACAGAAGCCTGCCTTTGTACGAGCCCAAACTCTGTGAGCAAGGGAAGACACACCACAGCTCAATCTTGCCCAGCCTTCCAGCTCTCTCACAGCAATTCCCCAGCCTCCTCCTCATCCAGGCACAAATCAAATAGGAGAGGCTAAAAGGAGAAGAAGATTTAGATGGCATAAAGACCTGCCCAAGGAAGCCTGGGACTGGGCCCTATCTCCTGAGGTTCCCTCTGTCTACTCCATTAGCTGCAACCTGGGCTATGCACTCAGCTGTTATAAAATCAGTGATGGCATTCTCTGTGTGGGCTTATTCCGATTAACCCTGGACTAGAAGCTCACACTAAAGACAAGCATTAAGACATCCCCCCAAAACTGTTATCTGTAGATTGCCAAAAGTTTCTTTATATAGAGTAAACCCCCAAGAGGCACTTAGATTTCTAGGGGTGGAGTATAAAGGTTGGAATATCATCTTAGGTTGCTGTCAGAGTGTGGAATGGGTTGAGATCCCGCCTTCTGAGCAAAGATGGAAGGAAGCTTAGGGTGGATATGAAGAGGTTTGAGCTTCAGAAAGGGGTGTCACAGGGATGGGGATTTAAAAATAAACAGAAGCCAGCAGCATCTCTTTAGCCATAGCCATGGTAACGGACACTGCTGGAATCATAGCCTGCATAGGAACCGTTCCTGAGGCTCCAGAAATGTATTCAGGGTTACATCATTTTCCATTCCTCTTTGTTGATGTCCCTGTTGTTGTTTGAAATTCTCCAGGGTTGTGAACACAGCCAGCTCAAACACAAGGGAACACCATGCAAATGAGCCCCTACATCCACAGTCTTACATCCAGGCGCCTCTCTCCCAGAGTTCCCTCTGAACATGTGCTCTGGAATTGCAGATGCACACTAGGGAATGTGAACACATACCAACAAAGACACACCCTGGAATGCCCATATGTTCACACAAACAGAAACACAAATACATGTTTGTCTGTACTCACTCCTACATGTACTGAAAAATGCCTACTCTTACAGAAAGCAACTTGGTGTCTTGATGTCCCATACATGTTTTTGTGAGTTCACATGCTCACTCAATTATCTGATAGTTAACGCATTGGCATACTTGCTTACAACAAGTCTTTGGCTGTATGTTTCATGGAGGTCTTCACACCTGACATTGCACATAAACTTGGGAGCACACTTGTATATCCAAGTGCATTTGATTGACCTATGTCTTATTACTCCACCTTCTTGAGCATCCATGCAATTGATGTCAGCATCTGCACTCTCCAGTGTGTGTACCGACCAGAGCAGATCCATGCTCACTCACATCCTCTTCTGGCTGTGTAATGGATCCTCATAGCTGAGACTATAGGCTCATGTGTTCCAACTCAAGCCCTTGGATGCAGAATAGCAAAGACACATTGCCTAGAGGTACCCTCTCCCTGATGTTTACAAACACACACACACACAGTCTCACCCCCAGCAAAATACCCTGAGTCAAGTACTTTTCCACATTTTATGCATAATAGGGAGAAAGAAAATGGGCTCAGTCTAGAGGCCTTGGGTTCCTCAGCAGGCAATGTGTGGCACAAATGGACTACTGGAGCCAATAGGTTTTTAAAAAATTGCATGTCTCTCCTAAAAAGGCAGGAAAATCAAAGCCTCGTCATTGAAAATCCCTACACAGCAGAAGCAGAAATCAACAGAGCTCCCAGAAAAGACTGCTGCTCCCCTACTTCGCCCTCCCTCCCCAGAAGAAAAGACAAACAGAAAACAAATCAAAAAACAAATCTAGACTGAAAGGCACAATTGTCGAATGAATAGCTCTGGGCTTTCCTCTCACCCCGGGACACATGTCCCCTGACCACAGGACAAGAATGAGAAGAGATTCCTGCTGGCAGTGGGCAAAGGGACAGCCTGCATCAAGCTAATATGTGACAGCTTCTGGTTCCCAGGGCATGGAGTGAACAAAAAAATCACAGGATTTGGAGGAAGGCAAACTTATTTGGGACCAAGGCTCCGATTCATTGTGACCTTGAACAAGGTCCTTGGCCTCTGAGCCTCAAGTTACTTACCTGAAAAATCAAGGATAAATGCAAGACCCCTACCATCAAGCTTGGTCGTGAGGATGTACTGGGATGTAATTGTGAACAGTTTACAGGCTCTAATCCTGGCAAAAACCCCAAAAGAAAGAGTTCTGGATTCTAAAACAAGATGAGGTCTCCAGACTTTGGGCTTTGGTTATAGTTTCAAATGCTCTGATTTTGGGAGGAAGAGGAGAGAGTTTACTCTCCCTTCTACATGCCTAATGGTAGGTAGTCTCTTCCAAAAGTCTACCTCTTCATGATATTGAAGGCATCCTTTTGTCCTGTTCTTCCGGAAATGACTAGCTTTTTATTGTTCACCGCCTCTTGACTGGCCCTTCCTTAATGCAATGGGGGATCCCTGACCTAAGACCCTGCTATTGTGTGCTATGATGGGTTGTGGGTGACGAGTACACTGGGAACTAGAAAAGTGTCCCTGTCTTAGTCACTAACAGGACAGCTCAGGGGCTGTGGCTCAATGGAAATGTATTTTTCAGAGTTTGCAAGTCTAAGAATTAGGCATTAGAAGAACAGATTCTGAGTGAATAGCCTTCTCCTGGGGTGTAAAAAGCTACTTTCACCCTCTGTCTGCATATCCTTTCCCTCTGTGCATGAGCGCAGAGACATCTCCTAGTATCCTTTATTATAAGGCCACAAGTCCTGTTGGGTTAGGGCCCCACCCTAACAGCACATGTGACCATCATCTCTTCTATTTCCCAGCACAGCACTGTTGGGTTAGGCTTCAACATTGAAGCACAGTTCTATCCCTATCTGTCCCTGCCCCTTGTGCTACCCTACTTGAGATGACAAAGTTCTAGGGCTGCAGTGGAGCAAAGAGCAGATCATTTAGCCAAGATTCCTGGCTATGCACTCCTACAGCAAACTTGACAAAAAAACAAAGTCTCGACTCTATTCTATTACAAGTGAAAATCCTAGTGTGCAGATGCCAGCCAAGACCAACTTTGGGATCACACACAGAGGAATCCTTGGGCATCCACACACACTATGCTATAGAAGCCAAGACCTCAGACCCCAGGAGGTACTCATAAGCATTCCCCATTGTCTGTTTGAATAACAGTTACATTTCTTTCAGATGCCAACTGTTCTGTGGACTCTCTCTGCCCTCAAGCAACCCCCGATACATACATTACTCAGATACATATGGGTGCCCAAGTGAACACCACCCACGTGTGCAAAACCCATTCATTAATTTTATTCTATGCATTCATAGTATCTGGTGCTCAATTTTGTAGCAGCATGCACAAATTGCCTGTCGCTCAGCTTTCTTCTATATTTTAGGATGTAAGCTCCTTAAGGGCAGGGATCTGTTCAGAATGTTAACTTTAACACAGATACTGAGACCGAGTACAAGGATGGCCAGTGTGCTTATTTTCCTGGGTCTATATGGTTTTCTAGAATAACAGACAGAGTTGTGTAGCAAGAGTAGCACTAGCAAACAGAGATGCTGGTTTCCTTGGCCTGGCATGTGATGTTTGGCAAATAACTGACATTCTATTGCTGTTGCTGCAGGAGATAGGGGCAGGGTCAAAGGTCAAAGTGACAAAGGTGGTAGCAAAAAGCACCTTTGAGGATGTATAAGGACAAGGCTGGACTAGGGTAAAAGAAAGATGCCAAGAGTACAAACCCATCTCTTTGCCACTGAGAGCAGCATTGGAATTCTGAAGTATGCTTATGCTCCCGGGATCATGGTAGGAGGAGCCAGAGCATTTGAGGGTTAGATACAGGTTTCTGAGGCTGCTTCATGGAAGGGCACGCTATTCTTCAAACTCTGTCTTAAGAGAGAGAGCCCTGGACTGGGTGGCTTATGAACGGAGCCTATTTCCTTTCTCTACATAAATACTATAATAATAGCATTACAAGGCACTTTAGAGAAGGAAAAATAAATCAGTTTAGTTAACCAAACCTAGTCTGACAACTAATTTTCTTTATGTATATTCTCTTTTAGTGCTTGATTTTAGTATTATATAACTCTAATCAGAATAAATATATAAGGTATGTAACATTTCTCAAAACAGATTATATAGGGACCATTTTTCTTTTACATTTTAAGTAGTCTTGGGGGGAGTTATTCTCATCAATGGTGACACTTTAGGCTGTGACTCAGTTTACTGTCATTGACATTTAAGTGGCTTTTAGGTTTACACTGATAAAAATAATTCTGCAATGAGTGTTTGCACACATGTCTTTTCCTTCATCTGTGGCAGTTCTAGGAATTTATATTACTGCTTATAAGGATAAAAAGATGTTAAATGACACATCCACACTTTCTCATATATCCTTTTATAAAATACCTACTGTGTGCTGAAAACTACCAGGCCTTAAGGACACAAAGCTATTAAAGCCCAGGCTCACTCATCAAGAGCAGCCTACACATTCAGCAGAGAACAAAAGGGGCATCAGCCACTAGTCAGTCCTGGGGCATTTGTTGCTTTTTGCTTTCTCCTTCTTGCTCTCTCTGGCCCTCATAACGACAGCACACCCATCAAAGACTCTAAGGCTGGCGGGGGGATCTCCCTGCTGGAACTCCCCTCCCTTTGCCTAGCTGTATCACACTTCCTTCCTTTCTGAATCTGTTCCCACCTGTGCTCTATGAGGCTGTCCTAGAACTCGAGTCCGAGGGGTTTTGAGGCATTAGTTCTACTTCTCACTCAGGTTGAACTTTGTGCAAATGTGTTTCTTCTGGGTCCACCCATTGTTTACCTCTGATACCGTATCATGTATTGTCTTCTGTGATTGACAGAAGAGAGGCCCAGACATACCAAAAGGTCCCACCCAAGCTCAGCTTGGTGAACAAAGAGTTTACAAGGCTTACTTATAGGAAGATGGGGGAAGTCAAAGGCAGCTGTGACTCAGTTTACAACTACCACTAGGAAGTTGACTTCCACACAGCTACATCCACGAAGAATCCTCTGAGCAATTTAAGAGCAGTTACTTTATGCAAATGTCCCACCCTATTAGATTGCTTGCCCTTCATATTACTACACAGAGCAGGCTCATGAAGATCTGGCAAAGGCTCCCAAGACTCACAACTCTCCTTCTGTGGTGGGATGTTGAGAGATCCGACTGAAGGAAGGCACAGGTCTCTGGCCTAACTCAGCTTAGCTTGTCCCTCTGGCTCTGCTGTTGTTGCCTTATACTTCTTCTCTGGCATCATCTTGAATTTCAGGATAAACATCTTTGTGACATGGGACTTTGTGGTTGGTTTGAACACATCAATAATAAACTCAGAGCCACTAATAATGCCTTGGTGCCACATTAAGAAATGAATCCAAGCAGGTACTTTCTCTTTAGCATCATTTAATGCAGACTTGATTTCTCTGCTTCACTCTTACTGCCTTCTGCCCTCCTTGACTGCCTTTGTTGAGGTCTGAGTCTTTGCCTACCCGAAAGCTGTCTTGTGAATTGCCCGTGCCTGTGTCTGCACGTCTATCTCTAACAAAAGGCGCTTCCTCTCTTTTTTGCTGAACAGCACAGAAAGCGTCACACGGGGAAAGAATGAGAGATGCTTTACAGAAATCTTTAACTGAGTTATGCAAGGGATTAAGTCACTGACTCCAACTGACCCAGATAACAAACAAACAAACAAATGCTATCAAGCAATATCGGAATGCTGCTTCCAGTATTTATGATGGATATTCATTTTATACGGCTGTTTCTGCCTGCTTGCTGTTTACAGCAAATGATTATCATAACACACATGCATTACTCTGGGTCAGGGGCATGGGAGAGTACATAACTTAAGATTACTGCTATACATTAGCTTAGGTTGTAAAAGCTGATTATTTAGGAAATCCAAGGTAAATAAGGTTGGTTGTTACACTGTTCTCTTAAAGGCAGGTTAAACAGGCCAAGGACACAGGAATAGCAGTCTTTGGTCTTATGTGACCCCACAGTGTTTAGCAACTCAGCTGTGAGGTCCAGCTAATGATCTAGCCTCTTAGAATGTAGGAGATATTTTCATAATATCACAACACCACAGGACTCCAACTACTTCCAACCAGAGGACAGCCCTGCAGGATAAACTACACCCAAATGGGCTGGGCTAGACCCAGAAGCAGAAGTAATCACCTCCTGAGAATCAGAATGCTTCTCTGCAGTAAAGACAAGATGGCCTCACAGAACCAGAATTGACCACACCCTGCCGGGGATGCTTAATTATGCATACCCCTGACCCCTTGCCATGTCTCAGGTCAACTCCTCAAAGATGAATTCAGGGTCATTTGACCCTTATTTGTTCTTCCCATGGTGATTGAATTAAATAAATCCCATCCCTCTGTTCCGCACCCTCACTTTTTCTCTTTATTGGCAGTTTGGATATGAAAAGTCAAAGGCTTTGGGGGGCTGCTAGGACTCAGCATCTTACCCTGAAACCTCCAGTTATATGATCTCACAAAAGTCTCATGCTGGGAATCCCAGATGCTTTGATTCAAGTCCCAGGTGGTCCTATCCAACTGACAGAACAGCTACACAGTTCTACAAAGCCTAGAAGTTCAAGGTGCTGCCCACTACTGGTGATCTTATTTAAATAGTATTTGTCCCTATGGTTGTGCTGCATCAAAAGGGAAGGATTGGAGAAAAGGCTGGAGTCGGCTAAAAGGGACTCTCTTTTCACTGGGATGCGAAGGGTACCTGTGGAGTTCTAGAGAGGCTCAGAAGAAGCCTCTAGCAGAGCTGGACTACTTCACCTGCATCCCCCGACCTCCCTCAGCCTCTATGGAGACTCCCAGACAACTTCCGCCCCACGTCTTCCCTACTCCCATAGACTGGAGGAGGAAGGAGACCAGAGCCACAGCAGTGTCTGTGTCTTTTCGTCACTGGCTCTCATTCTCATCCCTTATTAAATTCAGGGCTGATTTGGGCTGTGTGAGCTTGCTTGGACCACCTGCTGTTTGACCAATTTCTTTTTCTTTTCTCCCTCTGGTGACTAATAGCTGCTCTTTCCTCAGAGTCCAGGTCTCCCCCCCAAGCCCCCTCCACTACCTATCTCCCAGTGCAAAGAAAGGCCTTGAGTTCTGATGCCTTCTGGCCCTTTAGAGGTGGAGGTCGGGGGACATATCTGAGCCCTCCTGTGCCAGATTTCCTGAGTCTGGACCTCTTCTCTTTGGGGAAGTGTAGCTGTGGGAATAATCGACTGAGTGAGGGGAAGGCGGAGGGAAGAGAAGAGGAGGAGCAGAGAGGGAGGAGGAGAGGAGACAGGGTCTGGAAAATGCTAGAGAGCTCTGTTATGATCACATAGCTGCTAGAAGTAGGGAGCAAGAGACCTGAGACAGAAGACCCAAGTGTGAGGAAGAGTGTCATGGGAAGAAGCCTGGTAAGATGGGATATCCAAGCAAACAAAATGACCACAAGGTAAGATTTACCAACTTGAGAACTTGTAATCTCTGATCAGCTCAGGAAGAGAAGACCAGACCAAGCAGTGCAGGAGTGTGTGTCCCGAGCCCTACTATGGCACACAGCCTGGGGCTGGGCTGGACCTTGTGGTGGTGAGCATGCGCACAATCACATAGAGTGCTCTGGGCTAGTTAGCCGTGGATTGGTTTCCTGCTCTGGTGGGATCCAGTCTTCAGGCTGGGGACTGGGCACCTGTATTGCTGCCAGGAGAACCAGCCTTCAGCAGCTCAGGGATTGAGGGTGATCCATGGAGTCCTCTGACTAATCAATCTCTCAAATTGACTTTTCTCTCAGAGGGCGTAAAACTTATTTCTCTGGGGGCAGTAAAAAAGGGACACACACACACACATACATACTACACACACACATACACACACATACATACACACATACACACCACACATACATACACATAATATACATACACACACATACATGCACACACATGCATACACACACATACACACCATGATAGACCCCAGACTCAGGGTACTATCCTCAGGAAGGGGAGCCCCAAGAACCCAGACTCCAGGCCGTTGATGTAAAAAAGCATGAGGAGGCTTATTATGTCTGCAGACAGGGAGCAAGGGAGTAGCAAGGGAGGGGCAATCCCATATCTCTTTTAAAGGTTAAGACCATAAAATCACCATAGCAACTGGGGCAACACATGATTGGTCACTTTAAAGGTCATACTTCAAAGTCATAAGGTTGCTCACAGTAGTCATGGGGTTGCCTCAAGACCAGCTGGTTAGGGGGCTTTTACAACCAGGTGTTGTTCACCGCTATTCTGCTTGGAACTTCTGGTATTTTAATCACAGTTTCGACCAGACCATTATGTCCTATCTGAGTTGATTACGGCTATCTGGGCTGGGTCACTCTGTTTCCTGGGACAGACTTTAGTTCCTTGTTCTCATAGGGGGTGCTCTGCTGAATACCTGAACTGAATGCCTGGGTCAAGCCTTAGAACCCAGGGTCCTTCAACCACACACACATACACACACACACATACACACACACACACACACACACACACACACACACACACACACACCCCTTAGAGTCTAGCATCTTCTCTTATCTCCTTATTTCTTGTCTTAACTCTATCCAGATGTTTTCCTGCTGCCTCTCTTGAGGTCCTCCATCTAACTAACTTTATTTTTTCCCTTACAACTAATAAACCCCACCAAAATCTTTCAAGCAGTATAAAAATTACATATGGTTTCACTCTATTTTTTAAGTGGACGATTGTAATGAATGCAAGTAAAAAAACAACATGTTTTCCATATCCCTTACATGATTAAAAACTGTATGTATTATAGATGAAAAACAAATTACCTCCAAGAACCCCCATACATTTGTGTCCAAGGAACTTAACAGAGTGTGTATACTTTGAGCAAGCAAGGCATTTTTCTCAGCCAGTTCTTTTACTGGCAGGCTGCATTTTGCGGTTACAAAGAAAGGCTCAATCGCCGCATTATTTATCTCAAAAGGTAATCTTGCGAAAATTTTTAAAAGAATCACAAATAAACTTGTCTATATGAAAAACAACCAGTCAGCTCTACTTTAAATCCTCGGGGTGAATATTTACTCATCAATAGTTTTTTTTTTTTATATCAGGAAGCTGAGAGCAGAAATAGGTATAAGAAATTAATCATCACCTTTGATCATCAACCTACCTGATCTCAATGAGTTCCTTGTTCAACTAGTAGAAGTGTGTCTTTCTAAACTTTACATTGTTTCCCCAGATTTTCTACCTCAAATCAATTAACAAAGACATCTTAACCTAACCTTACTACCAATCTACATCTCTAAATTCTTTCTAAGGGTGGTGGTTGAGTCATTAATTAGCTCCAACAGCAATGCTTGGAAAAAGTCAATCACTATTATTGTAAGTACCAGTAACACTGCCCAGTGAGGACTAGAAGCCCCTGAGAGTTTTCATACAATCCTTAGATTGTGGGGGATGTGGTGGCTGCAAAGGCAACAATCAGAGCTATGCTCCATAACATTATGAGGTCCTCAGGACACACAGTCCTCAGGGCTTTGCCTCCTCAAGGCTCACTTAGGTATAGTTTTGCCAAAGCCTAGGTGTGTTCTATAAGTTCTAATACTATCTGTTGGTCCCCTCAGATGTTCCCAACATAGCTGGAGCTGCTTCTGAAGCAGGCCACCCCAGAGAAGACAGCCACAATGGTCAGTGATGGCAGGTCAGACCTGAGCTAGGAGTGCCACACACCCTCCCGAGGCCTTCGAACAGGCAGTGGAGTATTGAGCATCAACCTTATTGTCCTCAAAGTTCTGGCTCCAATCTTACGACATGGGACAAAGAAGCTGTTCACGTCTTCTAAAGCACTCCTGAAATGAGGGAGACTGTAAGTTTCTTATCCGGGTAAGCCTCAGCAGCCCTCTCCAAGCCCTCTTCGGGATCTCTCTCCCTTTACATTTTGCCCATTTTGAGTTTCTCACCTCCTTCCACTCTCCTCCCCCTACGCTAGCCCTTCTCTTACCCCTCCTTCCCTTTCATTTTTCCTACTTTCTTCCCTCTCCTCTTCCCCCTCCTTCTATTCCTCTTCCCCCTTCTCCTCTCCCCTGTTCTACTTTTCATTTGCAAAGAGAGAACATATCACAACCAAGGCACTTACAGAAGAAAGAGGTTCATGAAGGCTTACAGTTTCGGAGGGTGAATCCACAACCATGATGGTGGGGAAATGGCGGCAGGCAGGCGTGGCACGGGAGCAGTAGCTGAGACCTAGAGACACCACCATGAGGCAGAGAAAAACGTTACCTAGGAAAAGCAAGGGCTTTTGAAACCTCCAAGCCCTTCCCTCTTCCAATAAGGCCATACCTTCTAATCCTTTCAAAACAGTTTCACCAACTAGGGACAAGCATTCAAATTTATGAGCCTATGGGGACGTTCTTAATCAAACCATCAAATCCCCTTCCTCATTGTCTTGACTGTTGCAACCCCTGTGTCTGGCCGGGATGTTAACTTGATGTTCCCTTTCCCAGGCCAGCTCTATCTTAGCCTAAAGGTTACTTCTTCCAGGAAGTCCTCCCAGAACAGCCATATTCTGTTTCTGCTTCATGCAATATAGAATTTTGTACTTCCAGGGGAAGGAGAGAGGAGGGAAATGGTGTGTGTGTGGTGGATGGAGGAGGAGGAGAAACAGGAAAGACAGTCCCACACAATACCATTTATTGCCAACTCCAGAGTCCTAAAACCACTTGAGAGAACCCTGGCTGAGTGTGGGGGCTCTGCCAACTGTCTGCCAGCTGCCACTCTCTCCCAGCTCTTGGGGAGAGGCTGCAGCACTTTCTGGGTCACTGCCTGGCAGTTGGTAACAGTGGCCTGCCTTCCCCATGCTTTCCTCCGCTAAGTAAGCTCAGAAGCCTCCCCATCACAGTGAGTCTGTTGCCATGGTGTGTGAAGCTGGGCATGATGCTTCCAACAGCAGAAGCTCTGGGCTGGGCTGAGTCTGAGACTCGAAGCCGATTCTCCCTTTGTGAGAAGAGTAGCAGAAGACCAAAGGCAGGCCTCATCCTTTATACTGCTGCGCCTGAGGACAACCTTCTCTTCTGTCTCCACCCTACCATTTTCTTTGACGAGAGTTTCTCTCTCTTCACTGAAATCAGGCCACCACGACCTTAGCACTTAACACCAGTCCTTGCACTCAGGTACCTCCTCAGCTACTCCTCCAACTACCCCTAGCTCTCTTCTGGCTGCTTTTCTCCACAGCACTCACTGCTAAGGTGATTGTGGTTATCCCTTTTGTTCTTAGGTTTGACATCTGGATTCTTCAAGCCAGAGGAAAGTAGCAGCCTGTGGGGTTTGCCTCCACTGACCTGGTCATTCTTCACTTGTCCTTGGCCGGCTCCGGTCCATTCTCCTCCATCTGCCCTCTGATTTGACCCCAGGAGACCTACCTCTGGTTCTTGCACCTGCAGGCTCTCATTGGGTCTGGCCAATGGAGGCCTCACAAAGATCACAGACAGAAAGGGAGGAGGTTCTTTGATAGCAGAATCCTTGCTTCCCCGCTCCCTTCTCTGGAGTCCCATCCTGTTCTGTCTGTCCTCCTGTTTATGGTCTCTGATCTTCACATCCGCTGGTTCCCCCGCTTGCTCACACCTCTGTAACTGGCCCCTTCATCATAGTCCTTCATCTGCACTCTCTGAAGTGACAAATGCCTCCTGCTGAGACTCTGATAAAACTGTGGTCTTACACAACAAGTGTGCCTGAAAGAATGAGTAAGTGGCCAGCAGGCCAGCACGCCTATGGTCCTCACATGCCCAGACTTGGATTTAGAAAGATTCTGTCGGCTGCAGAAGAAAGCTCAAGGAAGTCTTGAGTGCCTCTGGATGGAATGAATATCCACCCCCCCACACACACACACACACAATTTCCCCTAGTCTAAACACAGCCTTACATTTTTAAAGGTTATAAATAAGAAAATCTCAGTGTATCTGCTGGTGGCCAGTACTTATGACTCATAATTTGCTGGCAGAAGTAGCTTCGAATCCTTTTATTTTAGCTGGAAACCCTTGCTTCTAGCTCTAAAGATAAGAGTTGTCTCTTTTCTTTTTCCAGGAAATTATTACACTACATTAGCATATCGGATTCAAATATGTCAGTATCTTTCACAGGCATTGCAAAGAACACTGGATTTGAGGTATTTTGGTTTGTTTGGGGTTTTGTTGTTGTTGTTGTTTTTAACTACATGTCAAGTGGCTTCAGGCGGCCTATTTAACCTATTGAATGTCTTTGTGCCATTTGTAACATGAGGTGCCGGGAAGCCTTGTCTAGCCTTTTTCCAGCTATATGTTTGAGCTGCCATGTGGGTGCTGGGAATTGAACTCCGGTCTTCTGGAAGAACAGTCAGTGCTCTTAACCGCTGAGCCATCTCTCCAGCCCCTCCAGCTATGTGTTTGAAATGCAATAAAGATTGCATTTGATAGGAGTGCTCACTGCATCCCCAAGTTAGCTAATACTCTGACCTCTTCTGCATATCTAATTTTGGGATTGGAAATTCTCTCTTGAAGTTCTTCTTTCCAAATACTCTCAAAAGTGAGTCAAAATTCTCCAAAGACATATCCTGGTATTGTATGTGAAATATGTGAGGTGTGAAAGTGGGGAGGAAAGGCCTGAACTCCCCTCTGTGACCTTTAGGGTGTGGGTGGCCCTCTAGGATGAGCATGATGGGCAAATAGCAACTGGATGTTATAAGGGAATGGTGATGCTGCTGCCACTTGGCTAATTTGCAAAGGATATGGGTCTACCTCTGTTGACAGCACAGAATGACGATGCTCCACAATCTTGAAACATAAACTCAAATCGTCTGTTGCTGGCTGTCAGGAAAAGCCTAGGTGTAAGAAATAATATTCACGGAGGATTATCTGAAGGACACCCAGCCCATCTACTACTATAAGTATACTAGATTTTATCCCTGGATCAAGGCAGACAGTCAGAGCTGTGCATCTGGACCAAGTGGTTTTGGCTTTTTGTAAAAGAAGATTTGCTGGCTTGTGTTTAGGCATACTGTTTTAAGTTTGCACTGAAGCAAAGCTGGCAGGAAAATCTACGTGAGTTTAGCTGCTGCATTTAATGTAAGAAAGGTCTATTTTAAATTGACTGGCAGATCTATGTATTGTATTTTGAAATCATCAGGAGAAATTTCCCTCAGCTTCATCTCCTCCAAGGCAACAGGTGTAACTTTTACCTGGGGACAATGGAAAATTTGTTTCTGATGGTTTCCTTTCTGTCTTTGGTTGCTAGGAAGCTTCAGCCTTAAGGCATGGATTTCTACATTCTAGCTTTTTCTTAAGTCTTCCATTCTTATTCCAGGACCATTCCACTTTATCCTAACCATCTTAAGATACTGGGTTATCATTACAAGCATTCGCAAGTTCTTTTTCTTGCTATGAAGAGACTAGTGATTATAAATAAGAGGAGAAAAGCCTATGCAGCACACAGGAACAAAATGAATGCATGCATCATGCATCTTCTGCAGACACCCTCTTTAGTTCAGAGTAGCCCATAACCATTGGCTGCAGGTTACCGAATGCTGAAGCTGCGAAGATTGAGGCACTTTTCTACTCATGTGACAGAGCATCATGAACAAAGCAACTTATAGAATAAAGAGTTTATTGGAGGCTTAGAGTTCCAAAAGGTAGCTTCATATCCATCACTTTGGGGTGCATGGCAACCGGCAAGCAGTCATGATGCCAGAGCAATAGCTGACAGCTTACGTCATCTGATCCACAGTTAGAGAGAGAGAGAGAGAGAGAGAGAGAGAGAGAGAGAGAATGAATTAACTGGGAATGGCCCATTTGGAAGCTCAAAGCCACCCCTCAGAGCCCTCCTTTAACAAGGCTACACCTCATAATAGTGTCCAAACAGGTCCAACAATTGGGAACCAAATATTCAAGTAGATGAGTCTATAGATGTCATTCTCCTTTGAATTACCACAGGGATATGAAAGAAAATACAGTATTCATTCATCCGACAAGCCTGTTGGCACTTGCCAGTTGAGAGAGACACAGTCATCATTGCTACAGCTCCCAGAGAAGCTTGGAAATTTATAGAGACTCAGACAAAGGAGCCAACAATTACTTAGAAAGATGAGATACAAGTTTACCGTTGAAGGGAAGGGCAGTAGGGACACCTGGTATGGGAAAGCTCATCCAGTATAGAGTCCAGGGAAGTCTCGCCAAAGGAGACTAATATCTGAAGATCAAGGAGATTGACAGAAAAGGAGAAAGGGGAGCTTTCCCTAGGAGGAAGAGCAATATGCACGAATGTCAAGAGACACAGAAGACTGGAAGCAAGGAGATGCTCTATTGCATGCTCTTTCCAATGAGTACCACTTGGGCATATAAAAGAGAAACCACCAATGCACATCCCAGTTTAGGTAGATCCCAAAGGCTACATACCATGCAAACCCATTTATTCCTGTTGCTGAACTTATTTAATAGAAAACTCTATTGCTGAACAAAAGATCAGTTCCTGCCAGGACTAAGGGATGGGGAAAGTATGACTATGAAGAGGGGCAGTGGAGTGGAGGTCGGGGATTGACTGAATTATTTTATATTCTGATTGTGATAATGTTGTGTCTATATCTGTGTTCAGGACCTAGACACTCAAAATAGAAATCAACTACATTGTTTGGTAGTTAAAAAAAAAAATAAGAATTCAACGCACCAAAGGGAAGCGGACCACTGAAGACCTTGAAGAAAAAAGACTAGACATGAAGAATAGCTTCTGGGGCCTACAATGTTTTGTTTCTTTAAAATAAAATCTGAGGCAAGAGGGAAAAAAACCACATCCATGCTAACACTGTGTTAATATCTTACTTACCCCAGTGACATGGGGCAGTGAAGCAGAAGATGGTACTGCTGGATCTGTGTTAGGAATGATCCCTCCTTTGGGCTGTAGTATGTAGAACATATTAAAGATGGCCTTTGAGGAGTGTCTGAAAACTGTGGTTCAGGGAACGTGATGAGAAAAAGGAGCCACTTCAAACTGTCTCTATTTCCCACAAGTCCAACAGTCACAGGCAAGAGAAAGGAAAAAGTCCTAGAGGACCAGAGGGACAGTGGAGAGATAATTGGGCCATACTAGAGAGAGTGTCATGGCCCACACCTGTGAGCCACCATGTGGTTGCTGGGAATTGAACTCAGGACCTCTGGAAGAATAACCAGTGCACTTAACCTCTGAGCCATCTCTCCAGCCCCCGTGACCCACACCTGTATGATGAATGTAGCATATGGTCCTCCTCACCCACTCACTCAGGCTAATTGGTTTTGTTTGCTTGGTAACTGAGTCCATTCCTTATCCTCACCCGGAGCCCTGAATAGCACTGACCTCTGACCCCAAGTGTCTTTTTAATCTCTTTGACCCCTATTCTCAGGACCCAACCTAAAATTCAGAAGAGGAAGGGGTGGGAGGGCCAAGAGCACAGAGGAGCAGATGAGTGAGCCCTGCACTGCTGTCTCTCCCCCAGGACCTTAGAGAGATGGCCTCCTAGCACTTCCTCTGCACTGGTTATAGGCTGCTAGGAGCTTAGCAAACTGTAATTACCCAGCCTGGGTCTTTGCTAATTGGTTCTCTGGAGTGAAGTTACCTCCAATCTGTGTGTTATGGGTGCACAGCAGGAAGTGATTTGAGCCGAGGAGGCTGTCTGTGATGATATGTCAGGAAATCTGTGTTATCTGTAAGACCCTGAAGTTGGGGCCTGGCTGAGAAGGGGAAGCAAAAGTGTTTCTGGGCTCCATCCAGTTCAGATCTAAACATGATCAGCTGACCTCACACCATCAAACTCCCCGGTTCTGGCCAGGGCACACACCACAAGACTATTTTCTTTTGGCTCAGAAAAGAGAGAAGGGAAAGAGAGAAAGGGAAGAGAGGGTGGGAAGGCCAGGGGGTGAGATAGAACACAGAAGCTCCCTCTGCCACCGATTGACCACCTTCAGCTGGCAACCATCTCGGACCTCTGTGTGAATGTGCATTGATAATCAATTTCCAAAGCCCTCTATGATCACTGAGCTCCACTGTCAACTTGATTGGATTTAGAATCACCATGGAAACATGCCTCTTGTTATATCTAGCAGAGTATTGCTAGAAAGAGGAAGACACACCCCACCCCAGCTATTGGTGGCACCATTGATTCTGCAGGCTGATGTCCTGGGCTGGATAAAAAGAAGAAAATGAGCTGGGCACCAACATCATCTCTCTCTGCTTCCTGGAAAAAAAAAAAAAAAGATTCCACGAAATCAGCCAGTTCACATCACCACCACCATGCCTTCCCCTACCATGATAGCTGTGCTTTCAAACAGTGAGCCAAACTAAACCTCCATTTATTCAATGACTTTCATCAGGAATTTTATCATAGCAGTGAGAAAATAACTAAGAGTTGTCAAAGGCTCTGGTGAGGCTCAGTGAGGATTTCTGGGGCTCTTGGTGGTAACCTCATCCATGTACATCTCTATAGCAGCCTCACGGATGGGGAATTAGTCCTGACTCCAACATACCCCTCACCCATGCTCACAGCTGATGTTAGAAAGATAGTTTTTTTTTTTTTGCTTAATTTTTCTTATACATTTATTTATTTATTTTTACAACTCTGCTGCAGTTTTCCTGCCCTCCTCTACTCCCAGTCCCTCCCTCAACCGCTCTGTTCCCACCCCAATCTACTCCTCCTCCATTTCTGTTCAGGAACGGACAGGTCTCCCATGAGTATCAATAAAACATGGCATATCAAGTTGCAGTAAGACTAAGCACTTCCCCATGTACTAAGGCTGGACAAGGTAACCCTGTATGGAAGAGCAGGGTCCCAAAAGCCAGTGAAAGAGTCAGAAACAGCCCCTGTTTCCACTGTTAGGAGTCCCACCAAAACACCAAGCTACAAGCTACACAATTATAACATACATTGTTGGCTTTTTTTTTTTTTGAAAAAAAAAAAAAAGCCCAAATTTGCCTCCTTAAGATGGCACACTCCTCTTGTGTGTTCCTAGAAAAAAAAATATTACTATCCATATCAGCACTCCAGCTATTTATCTCTAAACATAAAGATAATATTAATGTACCTGTGCCTCAATTCAAGACCTGTCTCATAAGACCCTTCTTCTCTTTTCACTTTTGTGCATCGGGCACCAATCCACCAATCAGCTCTTTGCACATAAAACAGACATCCAATCTGTCACTTTGCAGCATTTCTGCTAATACCACACTAGGCTCAGGCACAATCATCTGCAGAAGCCCACACTGGCCTTCCTCAATTCCTCCTTCCATATGTCCACAGACTACTCATTTGACAGCTTCTGTGATAGGCAGAACACAAGCTTTCCATTCTGCATTTAAATAAACAGTAGCATTCAGTGTGTCCACACCCAACACCACATAACCATCCCCACATTCTGTTTCCAGAATGTTTTCATTATCCCAAACAAAAGCTTCATACCCATCACATAGTAATGCCACATACATGGCCCTAGCTCCTGGGCTACTCCTGTCTCTGTGCATCTAAAAACCTCTAAGTACAGTCTGACATTACTTAACCTGTGTATAGCTGGCTTCACTTAGCATCTTTCCTTTATGCTTTACCTATTCTGTAGCCTACACCATAGGCCTTTCATTTTCATAATTGAATAATATCATATTGAATGTGAATACCAGACTCTGTTTCCCCATTATTGTTGGGTGAACAATAGGGATCTCCCCATCTTTCAGGTGCTGTAGGTAACAAATGTGAAAATTTTCTAGCTCAGTTCTCAGAGAAATTGGTCTTCATTGGAGAACAGAAATTTGATCCAATCATGTACTTCTTTGTGTGCATATGTAGAATGTATGTGTGTGTTTCTTCATGTGTGTTTACATAAATACATGCAAAGTAATTCCATGTGCACATGTGTAGATAATGGAGGACAGACTTAGGTGTCATTTCTCAGGCATAATAGCCATAATTCTCTCTCTCCTCTCTCTCTCTCTCTCTCTCTCTCTCTCTCTCTCTCTCTCTCTCTGGTGTGATTTCTCACTGGACATGGTGCTCATCAAGTAAGAATGACTAGCCGGCTATGAGCCCTGGGATCTGCCTGTCTCTGCCTCTGCTGAGACGAGGTTAGAAGTGTATAACGCCACACTTGCCTTTTTAAAGTGAAATCTAGAGCTCAGACTTCAGTTCTTGCACTTGCAAGGCAAGTCCTTTGTAGTATGAGGTTTCTGGCCTGTCCAGCCCGAGGTGCAGACCCACAGACCTGCAGTCCCACAGAAACACACAGACACTTATATGAATTTTATACTGGTTGGCCTAGGGCCTAGCCATATAACTTGCCAACTTTTTACTCTTAAACTAACCCATGATTCTTATCTTGTTTAGCCATGTGGCTCAGTACCTTTTCTCAGAGCAGTATTTCAACTTCTTTCTTCTGCTTCTCATCTGGCATCTCTCTGGTGTTTCTCTGGCATCTCTGCCCTGTTCTTCCTGTTCCCAGAGTTTTTTTTTAGTCTGGTAGTCCCACCCATACTTCCTGTCTGCCTTCAGCCAATCAGCATTTTTATTAAACCAGTAGGTGGGACAATTATTTACAATGTAACATAATCCCACTCTAGTCTTTCCCTGACTGAGTTGTCTTCCCAGCTCCTGCTCCTATCCCTTGGTGATGGTACTGACTGGACAATGTCCAGTCTTATCTTATGGTCATTCTTCCCCTTTTGATTAGCTTCCACCCACACTGTGCTCATCCAAGCCTTGATCAAGTCAAGTACGTTCCTGCCTCAGGCCCTTTGAATACATAGCTCTTTTCATCCAGACCACTCTTTTCTGATGTCTCTGTTATGGCTTGCTTTTTTGTGTACAAAGAAAAGGAATTCAGATTTCATCTAAACACTACACACTCTGGGAGCCCCTCTATGACTGTAGAATAGACCTATATTATTATTTTGATTGTGTGAATACACTTGGGCTATCAGATATTTTATTGTGTATTTTCTCTCCCCTCATGGAAGATGAGATGTATAAGAGCAGAGACTTCTTATTGACCATTTTTTCCTGTATACTTACTACACTGTGTGGCTTATGCTTAACATATACCTGAAGGATCTCATTCCTCTACCTATCTTATAGGAGACTTTCTTTTTTTGGACAGTGGTTTGACTTTGTTTGGTTCATTTGAGAATTGGGTCTATCATTGAATTTGCTATGTAGCTGAGAATGACCTTGATCTTTTGGTCTTCCTAAGTTCTGGGTTATTGGTATGGGCCACCATGCCATCATTAATAAGGCCTTTGTGCTTCGAAAAATGTATGTATGGAAGGAAGTGGCATTCTGGGTATAATAACAAGGCCCTATTTTCCCAAGGTCTCTGGCCTTCAATTACAAAGAAACATCATGGGGCGGGGGGGTTGTCAAGCCATAATACTAGGATCCATCTCAGAGTTTGTAGCTTTCCCAGGTTTCCAAGTGATGAAGAAGCCTGGCCCAAGGACCACAGATTGGGAACTACTGTGTGGCTATTCCTTCAGCAACATCTGCAACAATGTTCACTCATTTCTCATCAACCCAGCCAGTATACCTTCCCTAGTCTAGACTTGTCCTAATGAGTTACATGACCAAAAGGGACACATATCTGAGTCCTCAAGCAAGCTTGCCTAGAGCCTTCCCACTACCTTCAGTCTCTGGAGTCATTCTAATGTAATATTATCAGCTGCTCTTTGCTTACAGAAGTCCAGTCCTGCAGACGTCACCCCATCCTCATTCCCAATGGAGTTTTTTACTGCTCCCAAGTCTGGATTTGATATCCTCCTTTTTCTGACTTTAACCACATCTCTTCTTTTACAAACTCAATCTCTCCTTGTGATGATGACACACATCTTTATGAAGGTGGATTCTAATATCCATCCATCCATAGTACTTGATCCCTCTTCAGCTCCAGAGACCCATTGACCCACTGACACATTATCCTTACATATTATAGTCCATGGTTCCCAGAAATTTGTCCTCACAGGGTCTTGAGTTCCAATTCCTGAATAACAATGAGAAATTAATAAAAATCTCCCTTTTCAGATTATTACAGGCATAGTAGACTAGCCAAGGCATTTTGTATGCAGTGGAAGCCTCATAGATGTAAGGATCACTAATATTTTTATTTCTCAGTGCCCACCTAGCACTGTTCTTAGCACAGTAGGCATTGAATAAACATCTGCTGGATGAATCAGAGAAATTTGACTTGTCTCAAATGAATTTATCATTTTTCACTTCTTTCAGATTTCCTGGTACACACTTCTCTATTTTCCTGCCAGTGCTTCATATATAATTCCAGTTAACAAGTCTTAGGAACTTTTAGTCATTTCTGATCCCAAGTGTTTCCTTTATCCTCTAAACCCGAAGTCTATGTACAGATAATATTTGGGTGCCTGCCCACTAGTATGTTTTTCTAAGATCTGCCTATCCTCCTAGACCTCTATTCCTTTGATCATATAACCACAACACTGACGCTATCCCACATCATCATCCCTACTATCTGGACAGGGTATCTGCACCCGAAACAAGACCAGTCCAGACACAGTTGGTAGTTTTTACAATGTGACAGATACACAAATGAAGTTTAATACATTCATCTTTCACAGCAAAAAAAGGCACACCCTGAGCAGCTGGGTCAGGGGTAGCCTAGACAGAAGGTCAAGGTTGACCTGAAAAGGCTGAGATTGTTTAGAAAAAGGAAAAAGAAAGTGAGCATGGAAGAGTGATGGAGAGAGAATGCAGGAGAAATCTGGATTCTTAGGGAGAGAGAGAGAGAATACCATTTTGTGGTCCATAAGAGAAAGATGGAAATAATCCTTGCTGTGGGTCTTTCTGGTTTTCTAGGCTGCCAGGTTTCCTTCTAATCCCTCTCACTGGCTTTCTTTCCCTATCACACAGCTTGAGCAGCCCCTGGTTATCCTGACTCTTTCTTCTTACCTGTGTCCCATTTAGCCCATTGCTGACCTGAAACCCAGAATCCCAAATTCTCCTGACCAGGGCTTCACTGCAGCTGCCATAGCTCTGCACTTACAGTGTTTCCACTATCTCTCAGCATGCTACTTCCTTGTCCTTGGTGGTTCTGCAGAGGTTTCAAGACAAAGTCTAACTCAACAGAGGTTCAAGGACATGCATGCTTGATTCTCAGATGTCCCCAGAATCTCTCCTAGCATGAACATCTTGAATGGGCAAGGGAGGTCCCCACTGGCGCTGGAGAGCTTTGTTCTCACATCTTCTATAGTTCCCTCCTTGTTCCTCATGTCTCCTCCTCTGTATCTTCCCCCATGACTCTCCATTTCCACCTTTCCTCTCGTGAGAATTAATTGATGCCTTTCTTCCCAGATGTTATTGTATTTAGCAACATCAGGATGGCAGGTTGACATCAGCCACAATGGGAATATTTATGCCAGAGAGATTGGCAAGAGGTCCAAATCAGGTCTCCCAGTGTTCCCCGTGGAAAACTGGTTAAATGCTTATCATCTCCCTTTGAGCTCTCAACTGCACTAAGGAGGTAAAGCAGCACATGTACCATCGCACAGCCAGTGGGCAGTAGTGTGAGCCAAGCCCTTACACCTTCACATCATTACCCTTTTCACTAGGAAGCTGCCGCACTAATTAGGGCTTAAACAGTCCCTCCCAATAAATAAGAATGTGGACAAGCAAAGACATAGATTATACAAGACAAACAGATGTAGGGTCTTCAGGCAAGTAGCCAGTCATTGTTTAAAGAGGAACATCCTAACTTCCCCTCACTGGTGGCTCTCTCAATCCATGAGGAAACAGAGAAGCTTGTGAGGTGGCTGCAGCTTCTTTAGCTTCACACTAGAGGGAGGACAAAAACATTCAGTCAGTTTCCCGGATGCTTTGGACTCCACTTTGCTCTATAATTAGTGTCTATTTGTCTCCTTAACTTAAACTGGGTTTTAGCAATTTAGAGCCAGGGAGCCCATGTTATTTCAGATATGTAATTGAAATCCCTCTCTACTCCTCTGGGAACCCAGGATGTTGCTTCACTCAGCTGAATGATAAAGATGCCTGGCCCTGATCACAGGCAGATAAGTAGGCTAGTTGATTAGGACGAATCCCACAGGCAATCCCTAATCTACTAGTCTGTTTGTTAACTATCTGTCTTTTTAGGTTATTTGGTTTGCATAATATGATAATATAATAATGGGCCAGATCTTTAAAGGTGGAAACAAACCCAAATTGAAGACAAAACAGGCACAGCTGGTGTCTGATCAATTAACCACAGATTTTAATGAGCATCTATCATTTGTACAGCACTAGGTTAAGGACAGAAGGGGCATCAGATGTTCAATCTGTGGCCTTAGAGCGATAGCAAAGGCCATAGGCACACACACAAAAAGTGATAAAGACTCAAAGGTTGTAAATACGCTGTTACTGAATGTGTGAACCAGACCAAAGTGTGAGGAAATTCATCAGACATTAGTAGATCTGAAGGTCACTGCAGATGGGTTCCCCTCATCAGCAACTTTAAGAACCAAGTTCATGTCTATCACCAGCCACATACTAATTTTAAGAAAGAGAAAAGTATCACAGTTGCTTCTCAAGATTTGAAATACTGTGAGACATGGAGGGAGATGGAGGGAAGCAAGACTTTGTTGAGGCTCATTAAGAGAAAGCTATTCCCCCTAGCTATTCTATAGTTTGTTTGTTTGTTTTTAAAATTCTTTGAAATCTACTCCTTTACACAACTTTTGGTCAAAAGAATGGGATCTGAGCCCTACTTCTGGACTGAGATAGAGACGTGACATTCTAAACTACCCAAAAGATTATAAGATTACAAAGATATAGTATTGCCCCCTCCCATAGGAGTTAATCCAAATGAACCTGTCAGTCAATCACATGCACAGAAAAAAATGGTCCATAATGTAAGATTCCAGAAACTTCAAGAAACATGATATACCTGACAGGTTTAGAATATGAGATGTATATTTATGCATCTCAAAAGTCTCTCCCTCACTGAAGCTGTGTATAGGTTCTTCACCACTCAACTTGCCTGATTTCTGAGTTCGAACTCAGAAAACTTCACTTTTTCTTTTTTCTCTTTTCCTTTCAGACACTGCAAAGCCCTGAAGCCTGGCTAGCCCTGTGTGCTGGTTAGTTTTAGGTTAATTTGACACAAGCTCAAGTCTTCTGAAAGAAAGGGCTCTCAGTTTTCAAAAAATGCCTCCATGAGATCCAGCTATAAGGCACTTTCCAAATTTTTGATTAATGGGAGACAGCCCACCCAGCCCATTGTGGGTGAGGCCACCCCTGGGCTGGTGGTCTTGGATTCTATAAGAAAGCAGGCTGAACAAGCCTGAGAAGTAAGCAACACCCTTCCATGGTCTCTGCATCAGCTCCTGCCTCCAGATTCCTGCCCTGACTTCCTTCAGTGAGTGATATGAACATATAGGATGAAATAAACCCTTTCCTGTCCAGTTGCTTTGGTTATGGTGCTTCATCACAGCAATGAAAATCCTAAGACACCCTCCATCCCAGGCTTTTTTATTCTCTCTCTCTCTCTCTCTCTCTCTCTCTCTCTCTCTCTCTCTCCCTTTTCTGGTGCAGATGCTTGCAGACTTCTGTGGCTTAGCTTGCCTGCTTCCTTGACTTCTAACTTGGAGCTTTAAACATTTCTCCTCTGATCCATTCCCATCTCCTGATATCTGGCAGGATCCCCAGCTTTCCAATTTGTTGATGTCTCTCTAAAACGCTAACAAATTTGTCCATCTGAGTTCACTTTCAAATTCTTTTGCCTGTGAGACTAAGAACTTTCAGAAAGAACCCTGAATTCCCTGATGGTAAGAAGGGTTGCTGTGATGGGGATTTGAGTCTTTGCTTGGAGCAGAACAACCATACAGAGACCGGGCAGCTCCTGAAGAAAGCTCTGCCTTGTAGAGAGCAACAGAACCATCTGGCCCAAAGTCAACTCTTAGAGTCAAATAGCATATGTTGTTCCCAGCATGCACCACTCAGAAATACCTGCCTAACGTGTCCCAGATCCATCTAGAATCCTCAAAGACCTCTGAAGTGAGGCTAGTGGAAATGGACTAGATTGGATGCTCCTTCACCCCCTCCCCCAAGCTTTAATGAGTGTTTGTGGAAAAATCAACACTACCTGAGCTACTGTGGGATGCTAAACTCAGGGCTGGTGCCTCACACATGGCATGTGAACCTCAATCCTCCCACAAGCATGTGGACATGTGAAACACAGACTCACAGAAACAGAGGCATTGTCTAGCTGACATTCTGATACCACACTGCATTTTTGTCCCAGAACTCTCTTCAGATAATTTAAAATTTCCCCATTTCGTCCACTCACATACTATGCATGATACACAGATACACAGGCCCTATCCCATAATGTCTGATCCTCAAGATATGAGAGAGAGGCTAAGAATCTCATTGTGAATTTTAACTAGCTTCCTAGGTTTACCGTGCATGCAGGCTTGGCAACAGGTACTGTTATCTGCTTCTTGTTTACCCCCCTCCCCCAGCATGAAGGACCTCATGGACCAGAGCCGTCTGAGTCAATTCTGCTCTCCAGCTCTCCAGACATCTATGCAGTATCTGGTCCAGCCTGCCATTCTATGCATTTCTGTTGAGATATCCAGTGTTCTGGAATGGTTTTATTCTCTTTGCTGGCATTCCACAGGTAGTGTATCCGGTTAGCACATCTGCTGTCAGCTGCCTAAAACACCACTCGTGTGTAGCCTCAGAGGACTAATTGGCAATGTGTACAGCATGCCTGCTCCTGCAGTGCACTTACAATTACTCATCCGGGCCTCCCTATTGGCTAGGTCCCTCGCCACCCACTTCCTGTTCCTAGGAAAGCTGGCTGAGTATCACTTAGCATAGTCAAGCACAACTGGAGACATGAGAGTCATAGACAGACTCAACAGGATGCCCCCAACAGGCTAACCTTGACCTCCAAAGGACATTCAGTATGATGTCGGAAACCTTTCTCCTGCCAAGTTCCTGTTGCAATGATGCTGTATGTCACTGGGGCACAAACTATTTCAGAGGCAACAGCATAAGATTTTGCTTTAGCTGCGTGCTCACTAAGGTGTCTTGTTGGGAGCTCTACAGTCACATAATAGTAATAGGTGTCCTGAGAAGGTGACCCATATCAAACTAAAGCAGAGCAGCGGATGGTCTGGGATTCTCATTAAGTTCAGTACACAAACTGTCACTCCTCATCTCCTGACAGGCTATGGATGCAGCATCACCCAGATGTTTCCTTTCATGCTTTCGGGGACAAGATTTTTTTCTCAAAATTTCTTACTGATGAGTGAGGACTCTACTTTGGAAATCCTGATGTGGTACAGTGCCTATTTCTCATTTTATAGACTGAATCAGGAAAGGGCAAAGGGC
The DNA here is from genome assembly GCA_004025045.1 of Sigmodon hispidus. Classification (NCBI taxonomy): domain Eukaryota; kingdom Metazoa; phylum Chordata; class Mammalia; order Rodentia; family Cricetidae; genus Sigmodon; species Sigmodon hispidus. The sequence continues at coordinate 237,894 of PVIH01000513.1, forward strand.
CTGTCAGCCCTCACAGTCACCTGGTGCTGGAAGCATGGTCCCGGCTCAAAGGTGCTGGGATGATTGTCGACCCCTGCATTTCACATGAGATCATCATATGCATTTAACATTTAGTCTAGAGGTCAAGGACTTTAAACTTGCAGCTTCCAGGAAGCATCCTTCTTCTCTGGGATCTGGCTGGTTGTTCACTGCATCCAGAGGTGAGATACTGGGTATCCATGGAACGTTCAGTCTTTGGCACTCTGCAGCTTGCCTGACCATTTCACCATCTACACCTCCCAGAACCTCCCAGAGGTTCAAGAAACACACAGCAGGGAGGCTGGGGCTTCAAGGAACTGGAGGCTTTGAGAAGTTAACCAATTTGTCTGCATCATTTAGACAGCACAACAACAGACTCGAGGCCTGAATTCAAGACTTTAGATTTCTGCTCCACACAGCCTTTGGCTACAACTCCCTCATGTAAAAGCCAGAGCCTAAAGTCCCCCCACCATACCTGGCCACATTGCTTACTAGGCTGAGGAGTTCTTTTTGCAACCAGGTGCAGGGCAGAGCTCACTAACCTCACCCGTCAGGGACAGCAAGCAGAACGAGTGATCCATTCCCTCCCTCCGGTGGGAGTACTTGTCTAATTCCTTCTCGGGGCCTTCTTAAGCCCTTGGCCTCAATTATGTTCCACGACCAGCAAGTGACACAAATTAATTATCTTCTGGGAAAAGAAGGGCTTTCTTTTATCTGTTTGAAAGTAGTCACCTTCTTGTTTCAAGGATTGGCCTCGTAACCTCCAAGGAAGGACAGAGAAGATGGCTGCCAGCGGGAGGCACGGAGAGAGGGTGAGTAGTAGAAGGGGAGCAAGGACGGAGAGAACAAAGAGTGGAAGAGATGCACAGGCACAGGGCATCGCAGTCTGGGCAAATATTAAGGGCATCAGAGCGGAGGCTTAAACACTGGGCGATGCTAAGGCCCATGGAGGCTTATGCATCTCAAAGAAGACTGAAATCCATCAGCAGAGCGCTAAATGGTTTGGTGATGTAAGCTCCATGACAGAGGGGACTGGCCTTGTTCAGTTTACCAATGTGCCCATGTGTATCACAGTGATTGGCGCACAGTAGACTCTCGATGGAGCTCAATCTGTTGAATGGATGGATCAGTCTGTAGACATTGGCCAAGCGAGTAAATCAGGAAAAGCCATCTGAGGAGGAGATGGCAATGTAAACAAAGACAGTTGGAAATGATCATCAGTTCTGCAAAGTTAGTGCAAGTGTGTTGAAGGGTCGGGGCACCGATGTGAGAAGAGACAGGAAAGCAAGGTCTGATTGGTTTGTCCCAGGTATCCTTGATAATAAGGAAATAATAGTAAATCGCATTTATGTCTAAAATTCTATTTCATCATCACACTCTGTGAAGAATATAAATAAACTTCAAAAATTTTATAAGGTCCCAGAGTAGGAATCTGGTCCCGATGCTGACCTGGAGCCCTATGATATCTCCACAGTGGGTGTACAGCCCTCCAGTCCTACCCAGTGATTATCCTGTGGCTGGCTTCATAACACAGACAGATTTAGATGGGGAATCTGTTAGAAAGAAATTCCATATGGATTTCTTTCAAAGTCAAACAGGTGATCATTTATCTTTTCTTTCTTTGTTTGTGGTATGCATATGTATATTCACATATATGTAGATGCACACATGTATGCAGCTGTGAATGCATATATGTGTATGCATGTGGAGGTCCAAGGCTGACACAAGGTCTCAGTCTAATCCATTGAGACATGGTCTCTCAGTTCAACCCAGAACTCACCAATACAACCAGTCTACCCAGCCCACTTGCTACAGAGACCCCTGTGTCCACTCCCTACGCACTGAGATTGCAGGCAGCCACCATACCACCTCACACTTGTGGGGCAAGCACTGTAACCCCTGAGCCAAAATGACCAGTTTTTATTGTGTACACTTTCCATCTTTCCATTTTCCACAAACAATGGCTTCACTGTGGATGGCGGCCAGCAAAGAGTAAAGAAATGTGCTGTTTCCACCATTGTTCCTGGTTAATGGGAAATGCCCTAAACAAGTCTACAAGTAGGCCTGGGATGAAGACCAGTGCATCTTCTGTAAGGAGGTATGTTGAGGAGAAAGGACAAAGACAGTTAAAGGTCCCATGGTTGGTCTTAGTGTGAGACAGGGAAGCAAGCAGGGCCCAGAGAGGAGAGCATAGAGATGAACTAGTCTCCATAGTCTTTAGACTTGCTTCATGCTGCAGCACAGGGAAGTGAGGAGACAGGGGCTGTGAGGCCCAGTAATGTGTGTGTGTGTGTGTGTGTGTGTGTGTGTGTGTGTGTGTGTGTGTGTTGAGAAGAGATATAAAAAGGGATATGAACAGAGAGGAAGATATCTTAAGGCCAGGGGGAAGGGTTCCATGTGACATAAAACCAAAGAGACTATTTGGGAGATAACCTGGGGAAAAGGGGAACGGGAAAAGGGGCAGGATACTGTGGAGCAATAAAAACAAAGTGTAACACTATGAGGATGGCAGAAGGAAACCTATTACACTGTGTTCTCAAAAATGTGTTTTAAAACTCATGTAGGATACTATACACTTTCTGTGCAAAATCTTGTCCAAGCCTCATCATACCAGAAGATAACCCAGAATCTGGTAGTTCTTACAAATCCCATTGTTCAGATGAGGAAACTAAAGGTCAGAGAGTGAGCCTCAGTCACCCTGAACAATAGGTGTGAGACCACTTCATTCTGAATGCCTGACCTCAGGCTATGCTGCTGGGAGCAGGAGAATCCAAGCTCCCAAGCAGTGCCAGCAACATGTCTCAATCTTAGCAAAAACCCAAAAATCTGAAGCTGGGCAGCCACGGATTTCAGATCCCTTTGGTCTTGTGCTAAGGGGTTTGGGGATGGTAACATTGAGCTTCATTAACATAGAGGTGGGGACCCCAGGACTTCTGAGCTGCCTTCCCAGCTTCCTGGGTGCCTTGCCCACTGCCCTTCTCTCCCAGGCTGCTGCCTAATTATAGAGCCGTAGATGCAAATTATTCTAATAACTGGTACTAATTTATACACATTTACATATAATTTGCAATTCACTTGCTGGCCACATTAGGTCAAACTTTACTAATTCAGACCAGAGTGAGGAAGCATAATCTGTAGTGAAGAGTGTAGGCTATGGAAAGCACCAAGAGTTTATCACCATTGAGTTTCCTCTCTGGCAGGAACGGCTGCTTTAAGAAGAGACACACCAAGTTAAAATAGGCATCGTCAAAATGCTGCTTGAAAATCTTTAAAAACCTCCTCCCAAAGCTGGGCTCTCAGAAGTTCAAAAGCCAAAAATTAATTCCTTTTATTTCTCTTTGATTTCTCTGTTTTCTCCATGGACAACAACAGTCAGTGAGTAAAAGCTCCCCCACCCCCTGCTTTCTATGGTTGGGTTCAGGAATGTGATGTGACTCCATGACTACCTCACTTTGAACTAATTTTCTTTCACTAGCACAGAAATGCTCCTGGTTCAAAAGTGAGACATTAAAAAGAAATCAAAAGGTAATTGGGAATATATATTCATGAATCATATAGGCAATAAACACAGTCACAGAAGGGCAATGAGTGTCTAGAGCTATAAGGGACACACTGGGTGGTGGCATTAGAAAAAGACATACTGTGTGCTGTAGTTTGCTTGTGAAATGTACCCACAGGCTTAGTGGTTGAATATAACTGGTAGTGCCATTTTGGAAGGTCGTAGAATCTTTAGAAAATGGAGCCTTACTAGAAAAAGTGAGTGATGGCTTTCAGGCTTAAAAAATCTCAATCCACTTCCTGTACACTCCCTGCTTCCTAACTATGATGTAATATGACTAATTGCTTCTAGACCTAGGTCTTTACAGCCAACATCGACATAACCCCTTCAAACTGTAAGCCATGAACTTGCCCCTTCTTTAAGCTGCTTTCCATCCATCATTTCATTTTTTTTTTTAAAGATTTATTTATTTATTATGCATACAGTTTTACAGAAGAGGGCACCAGACCTCATCATAGATGGTTGTGAGCCACCATGTGGTTTTGCTGGGAATTGAACTCAGGTCCTCTGGAAGAACAGTCAGTGCTCTTAACCTCTGAGCCATCTCTCCAGCCCCCCATCATTTCATTTTAATACCGAGAAAAGTAACCAATACATTGTACAAAAATCAATGAACACACACACACATCTGTCCATTATCTAGAAGCAGATCTGAGGAGAGGTTCTTGCTCAAATGACTTGTTGAGGAAATCAAGCAGGTGAGCATGAGAAAAGCAGCTTCAGTACTAGTGCAAATGTGGTTTTCACTGACATCAGAGGGAGGCCACAAACAAGTGATTATGAAAAAGATGAAATTCTCTGCAGAACTAGACAACACAAAGAACCTTGGTCTACCTCTGCCCTCTGGGAGAATGCTCTTGTTCATTGTAAATATTTGTTTAATAAAACACTGACTAGCCAGAAGCTAGACAGAAAGTAGAGGCAGGGCAACTAGACTAGGAGAATTCTGGAAATCAGAGAGTCAGATGACAGTGAGATTCAGAGGAAGCAGAATGAGAATGCTGCACTGAGCAAAAAGGTACCAAGCCACGTGGCTAGAAATGGGTAAGAATCCTGGGTTAGTGCAAGAGTAAGAGTTAACAAGTAATAAGCCATAGGCCAAACAGTTTATAATTACTATAAACCTTTGTGTGATCATTTGGGACTAAATGGCTGCAGGACCTAGGTATAGTGGGATTGTGTTCTGTTCTATTGTAAATAATTGTCTTCCCTACTGGTTTAATAAAGAACACTGATTGGCCAAAGGCAGACAGGAAGTGTGGGCAGGGCTACCAGACTAAGAAAATTCTGGGAACATCTCAGAGCAGAACAGAGATGCCATAGAGATGCAACAGAGACACAAGGATGACAGGGCAGTAGACACAGAGGAAAGAAGCTGAAATGCTGCTCTGAGAAATGGTATCGAGCTGCATGGCTGAACAAGATAAGAAAGATGGGTGAGTTTAAAGGTAAAGAGTTAGAAAGCTATATGCCTTGGTTCTAGGCCAATCAGTCTAAAATTAATATAAGCATCTGTGTGATTCCCTGGGAATGCCAGACTGCCAGTCAAACCTCTGGTCTAGACCCAAAAGTCCGAGCCAGAAACCTCATACAACACCTAGGGGCTAAGCGGGGCTGAGAAACTTCCAACTACACTGCCCTGTGTCAGTCACTCATGAACTTAGCTTCTAGAGATCAAAGCTTGCCATTCAAATCAGGTTAGCAAAACTCACACGTGGTCAGGCACCACCAGTGTCTACTCTAGTCTACCTTTGGCATAGCTCTGAGTCAAATGATTGGACTCATGTCCTTATTCCATTTAGACATGGCATTTCTGGAGTTTTGATAGGTCGTGGTTGCCATGTTATGTGTATTATTCTATTTTTCATTACCTTACAAATACTCTAGGCAGTTTACCTTTATTTATGAAGTATGTTTACTTATCTTTAGATCCTGGAGGCTCAGGTTCATGGCGTCACCATTGGCTCATTTCTGGTGAAGAACTTGTGGTGGAAGGTGTCACAGAATTGGCGGAACATGTAAGAGGAGAGATTGCACCTTAAAACTGGAATCCAGGGAGATTGGCAGGGCCAGGCTCCAGCTTTCACATACCCTTCTGGTGAGAACCAATCAGGATGTCACCAACGATGTATTAATCCTTCCTCATGGTCCAATTAACATGATAGTATCAATTCAAAGAGACATTCTAGTGCTTTGTAGGCTGTCCAAAGAGTCTAGGACACTTTAGATTGCATTAGGAACTAAGAATTAACATTCTCTGTGAGACAAGACCGTGGATATATATTGTCGGCTATTCCATATTAATGCAAGCCATGTTTTATCTTTCTTGCTGATGGGCTAAGAAAATGCATTCACCAGATCAATAGAAACATAGCATTTACCCAAGGCTATGTTAATCAAGTCTAGTGAATCTGCAATGACTGCTATAGTAGTCATCTGCCAAGAGCTACTGTGTGCTTAGGCTGTGCAGAGTCCAGACTGGTGAGGTCTACAGGAATCACTTGCCCTGAATAACACCTGAGAGCACCACTGACCTCAGCATCTTTTCAATTCATTAGGATGTCACTGAATTTTGTCATCCTCCCTGGAATAGGATTTCAAATTTCATTTTCTGCCCAGGTGAAGGGAAGTAACTTTCAAGGTCTTTGTAGTCACTAGCCTTCATTCTACATGTCAAAGTACTAATGTCTCACTAAATATTCTTCTTCTAATTATATGTCGATAATTAGGGAAATATACAATGGCTGGGTCATTTTGAGATACATCAGCAGATTACCTGGGCATTTCTAGTCTCCCTTAAGAAGGACACTGTATTAGTTAGGGTTCCAAAACAGACCAGATAGAATGAACGAATAGATAATTGCAGCATGTCCCACTGAACTGATGTGATCTTGTTCGTTGAACTGATGGAAAAGGTTACCACACTGTTAGTGACATTCTCGTTGGTTCTCGCCAGAAGAAAGCTGTAGCCTGGCCCTGCCAGTCTCCTTGGATTCTGGTTTTGAGGTGTGATCAATCTTTCTTCCCATATATGCTCTCTGTGACACTCTCCACAACAAGCTCTTCACCAGAGATGAATATATATATATACTATATAATATATAAATATATATAATAATAACATATAATACATGTTATGCTTATTATGTATAATAAATAAAATATACATTAGAATGTCTCTCAGGTTATGTAGGTTGTAGTTCAACTAGTCTAACAATGGCTGTCTCCCAATGGAAAGCACAAGAATCCTATTCAGTTCACGAGGCTGAGTGCCTCAGCCGGTCTTCAATATTCAACAGAATCCTAAAGAAGTAGATTCTAGTGCCAGTGAAAGAATGAGCTTTCTAGTGAGTGAGAGTGAGATTAAGCAGGCATAAAGCAAGCCTTCATTCTTCAATGAAGGTAAGGCCCAGGTGTAGGAGACCTTCTCACCTCAAAAGATCCAGATTACAGGTAGGTCTTCCCACCACAGATGTTTCAATCAGGAAAAAATCCCCTCACAGGTGTACCCAACTGCTTAGGTTCTAGTAAATTTCAAATGTAGTCAGGTTGACAACCAAGAATAGCCACGACAGGTGTCGTAATTGTGCTTTGTGCGCCCAGATATCAGTGTCAACCTTGAATCTTGCCTCCTACAGACCTCAGAAAGGCTATGGGGATTCCACTATTCCAGGATCTGACTGTGCAAGTAAGTAATTATAGGTCTTTTGAGAAGCATTGGGAATGGTCACTACAGTACACATCTCCCATCTCCCACATTCACGGAAATGTGATCTCACTTTCATTACAGTTCAGAGTGTGAGGAGAGCTTTATTAAGTCTGGAGACCAAGCAAAGGATCTTAACTATCAAAAAATGTAAAGTGATCCTTCTCTGTCCTTATTGGTTGACTATCTGTCTCTCTTGCCTCTGGGAGTGCCACAATCTAGAGAGCATTTTAGAAAGTTCTGTAAGCCAGGCTTTCCTCCAGCCATTGTTGGCCATGACAGTGATGATGTGCACCTCGCTTCTAAGGGTAAAGTGTTACCAGCCAGCCCCTGCCATTGTGGGATTCAGTTAGCTCAATGACACTATCTCCATCACCCCTCCTCTTGAGTCCTCTGGTGATGTGGGTGCCCTTCACTAATGTCTTCCTCATCCCCCTAGTAAACAGAGTTCTCCAGGGCCTCATGGGACAAACAGGCAGCTAGCAGACCTTCTAGAATGTTTTAATGGAGCAGTCCTAAGAACCCACTGGAGTCTCCCGGGGTCTGCCTATTTGCTTTGCCACCACAATGCTGGTAATCATTTGGTTTCATACGGGCCATTGTTCTAGCCAAGCTTCTAAGAAGCATCTCAGGAGGGTCTTAGCACTCAGACTTGGGGTCCTGGCCAGGGTATTGTGTTTGGTATCATGGGAGATTGCCTGGTGTTGACAAAGCTCTCCATACCCAGCTTTATGTTCTGGCCTCCCTCCAGCCCAGATCCACTCTTGGTTTCTGGCTCTCCTGAAGTGCAGACAGGTCCTACAGCTTTGGATACAATCCTCTAATCCCTTAACAGGCCCAGGAATCCCCCAAGCTGGCTCTGCTGAGATTTGGCCTTGATTTATACTCTGTTGTCCAGGAGGGGAGGTGGGAACAGTGTCCAATCCAAAGAACAATCATGGGCTTTTACATCAACTGAAAGACTTCCACATGATCTTCTGCAAGCAGAGACCCCTGCATCTTCACAGTAGAGCAGGCAGCTATTCCATCTCATGTGTGAGGTCCACGCTTTGTCTTTCACTGCTTTATTTACGGTGTGGCTAAGCCAGACTGGAAAGTCAGGTTTTCCAAACTTCTGTCACTTTGACAATGAAATCCACAGCTGGCTTTTTTCCCCAGCCTGCTCTGGCTACAGGCATGGAGGTTCTTTCTAAATGCTGACACCTTGCTTTAAATTGTTAATTATAACTTCAGGCCTGCCATTTTCTCTCTTCAACAAATCAATGTCACTTAGCTCCAAATCACCCAGTCCTCACAATCCGGTTTTCCCCTTCTGTGGCCTCATAGTACCGACTCAATTGTGTCCCTCACCCCAGAGTTAGATGACAAAACCCCAAACTCCAGTGTAATTGTATTTGAAGATGGAAACTTTACAGAGCTAGCTAAAGCGAAGTGAGGGTAGGCCTTAATCCCAAATAACTGGTGATGTTAATAAGGAGAGACAGAGACCAGAGGGAAGTCTTCGCACAGAGGAGAGACTGGGAGCATACAATGACAATGAGGTGGCTTGTAACTCAAGGACAGTGGGTGAGCACAGGAGAAATCAAGCCTAGAAGTCCCCTGACCTTGACTCCCAGTCCCTAGCCATATGAAAAATAAATCTGTGCTGTTGAATCCCCCAAGTTGATGGATTCTCCCTGCCTGCTCTAACACATTCAAGCACTCTCTAACTGTCTCAGGCAGGGAGCTGGCCAGTGTATCATCTTCCAGGTCCACTAAGGGAACATCTCAGCTTCAAAAAACCGTAAGTGTTCCACCCCTGCAAGTGGATCTGTATGGTTAATGTCCATTTTCCCTTTGGGTTTATATGCTCACAATTTAGGGCCATTCTCGACACTAAATGTAAAAAGCAGAACTAGGGTTAGGGAGCTTCTTAAAGCTGCTTATCAGAGATGATATTCAGAAAAGGGTTGATGGAGCCAGAGGGGCTCTTCATTGAGACCTGGCCCAGACTCATCTCCTGGGTAGCTCCATGGTGTTTGTCTTACATTGCCCCTTTATTCCCATGCCAATTATTAATCATCAGCAGAGGTCTGCCACCAGGTTCCCAGCCTCCAGGAAAAACAGTTCCCCTTTGGCCAAGGGCAAACTTCTAGAAAAGTAATGTGAAGTATTTGAAGCCAGCAGCTACAGTAGCTGGATGAAAGGTTGATCTTTCAGTAAATAAAAGGGATCTGGGTAGGGCACCTGCAACATCTAATATAGATAGGTAGATGGATGGAGAGAAGAAAGAGTGCATGGATGCATGGATAGATGAAAAGTGGTGTATAGGAAGCTTGCAAAGATGAAGGAAATATAAACCTGCTGTTGGAAAATAATAGCCTCCTTGCATTGGACCCCTCCTACCCAATGTAATAATAGCCTCCTTGCATTGGACCCCTCCTACCCAATGTAATAATAGCCTCCTTGCATTGGACCCCTCCTACCCAATGTAATAATAGCCTTGCATTGGACCCCTCCTACCCAATGTAATAATAGCCTCCTTGCATTGGACCCCTCCTTCCTAGTGTAGTATTACACAGGGTGAACATGGTGTTAAGGACTTAAAAATATACTATGGTAACACCAAAGAAAATCACTGTTATTCTGATTCCTGTGCCAGCAGCCCCTGAACTGAATTAGTATGCCAAAAGAAAGGCAAGACCAGGTAGAGAGAAGAAAAGGCTCAGTCTCATTAATGGCCTCAGCATCAAATGGAAACCGATGCCTCAGGTTGCAGTGAGGACTCCAGACCTTCTCACAGGAGTTAGCATAAGCCAATCAACTGATCCACAAACGGCACAGACTCCATTACCATCGTGTGGCATAGTCCAAGTGAGGGAAACCTTCCATCAGGAGAGCACATAGGCTGGATCCTGAGGGAGAGGGGAGTCTTTTCACCAGCCCTGGTACAGCCGAGCTCTGTTCTTCAATGCCGGAGCAGGAAATGCTCAATTAGGCTGTTTTACACTAAAGATTTTTGAGGAAAGAAACAATTAGGAGTGATTAACTAAGATACCTGTTCTCTCTCTTTTGTTTTTCCTGTTAAGAACAAGCTAGAAAAATCTGCCTTAATTAACCTGCTTTTCATCTGGAAGGGGTCTCTGAGCATATCAGCCTGCCTGAAGACAAGCGGAAAGGAGTTTGTCAAACATTGCTACAAGGACAGAAAAGAGAAGTCAGGAGGGCAAAGGTCAGCTTGGAGGACTGCTTAGATTCAAGTAACTATCTGCAAGGCACTAATTGGGCCGCCGAAATATTCCAGGGCAAGGAGAAGAAAAGCAGATAAATAATTTTACAGCAAAAGGTCAGAGGGGGCTCAGAGAAGAGGTTCAGTCAAACCTCTCCACCAAGTGGGGTCTGGAGATTAAGTGGTTCGGGATGAGGCTGCGGTAGCTGGTAGACATTGAACTTCCTGTTTCCATCTCAAGGTTGAGACTACACCTCCGCTCTCGCCCTTCGTGGCAGGACTACAGGGCAGATTGCTGGTTGGGAGCAGGGAAGATGTGTTACTAAGTACAGGTTACCAAGGAGACTGAGAAGGGTAAGTCAGGGGGAAGAGGCAAGGCCAGGGTCCCAGAAGGAAATGAGAGGCCAGCACAGTGTCACTAGCAGAAAGCAAAGAAGGCCGTGTGGTTTGTGAGCAGGGGAAGCTTAAGATGGAGAATACAGGCGACTAAAGTGAGAGATGAGTGGGTACTGCCTGCACGTTCTCTACCCTGATTTCCACTTTTGCCCACTTTTAGTTTTCTTAGCAAGTCCGGTGGGCTCCAAAGTATGTCCCCAATTACACTACTCCCTGATATGAAGCTCTGGCCACTGTCTTAAGTGAGTCCCCAGAGGCCAGCAGGCAAACTGAAGACCCACTCACTCAACCTCCTTTGACTAATTCTTCTTGGAAACCTCACCCTGGTTCTCTTATGAATAGCCAGGCTGTGATGGCCTGAATGTTCTAGAAAAAACAAAGGTCATCCCAGGGGTCAATGTCATTGAGTTCTCTGCTTCTATCTCAAGTGCTAAATAGAAATCAATTGCAGACAAACCACACCCTCCATCTTCTGTAGGAGATGTAGGAGACATACCCTGTAAGCAAGCATCTACAATGTAAGTGACAGCATGTCTGGGGATGAGGGGTTAGGGAGGTGCTTGATGACAGAAAAGGAAAAGAGACTGTAGCAGCAAGGGACAGCTTATGCAAAGGAAGAAGGCTTGGGCAATCTGCTGTAGATGTACTCAGTGAAAAGTAGATAAACGCACAGTTGAGTGTGTCTACAAGGAGACGTGGAGAGAGATTGTAGGAGTCTGAGAGGGCCTGAACCTAACGGTTTTAAATGTGGAAGTCCCAATGAGTGCTTTTAGCAAGGTTCCCATGAAGTGATCTCATCAGGTTAGATTTTTAAAGTATCCATCCAGTGACCCTGAGGATGGCAGGACAAGAGTGGACACAAGAGCAGAAATGGGCCTGGTAGTGAATCCCAGCCCCAGGTGAGTTTAGAAGATCTCTTCACGTGAGGTGTGTAAGGGTAGCTACAGCGCTGCAGAGGCAGCTGAAAGGGTCTTCAGCCAGCACTCAGACCCTCCCTTGATTTTATTTACTGGCTGTTCTTCCTCCATGGGAGAAATGGGGTAGGCCTTTAGGAGCATCAATAAGGCATTTTATAACCTTGACTATGGTCACATGAGATCTCCGTTGCTCTGCTCCGTCACCATTTTTTTAACATTGTGTTAAAAAAAATGTGTGTGTGTGTGTGTGTGTGTGTGTGTGTGTGTGTGTGTGTGTGTGTGTGTAATGCTCATGATCAAGCATGTGCTGCATCATGAGTGTGGAAGTCAAAGGACAACTGAGGATGTTAGTTCTCTCCTTCCATCACGGAGGTTCGGAGGGTCAAGTTCAGGCCATCAACCTTGGTGTCAATGATCTGTACCAGGATGAGCCATCCAACCAACCCTCCGTTTGTTTTCTTTTTAGTTTTTATAAAAGCATAAAGGGCTGGGCTTGTCTGCTTCCTTGCAAGTAACATAGGAAGAGATTCCCTGTAGAAATCACAACATAAAGTCAGATCTGACTCATTCATTACAGACTGAAAAGTCCTGTCATCCACAGTGGCTAACCAAACTATATACTGTTATTTAATTGAGTGATCAAATATCCTGATATGTCTAGAACAGTCAAGTTACACTTGTTACTTAGTTATGAACTTTGACCTAGTCCTTCAACTCTAATAAGTCACCAAGTTTTAGATGAAAAATATGCTGTCCTTCCACTTTGTTTTAGTCTGGTTATAAAACCCACCCCCTCCACTGGCTCATGCATTTGAATACTTAGTGGTTAGATGGTGCTGGTGCTGCTATTTGGAGAGGTTGTAAAACCTTTAATGGGTGAGGCTGGGTTGACTGGAGTTGGTCACTGGAGGTGGACCTTGGATTTGGATGTTATTGCTCTACCCACTTCCAGTCTAGTCATTGCCCAGGTGTGAGCAGGCCTTAACCACAGACAGAAAGCCACAGCCTCTGACCTGAGACCTGAGACCCGAGACCTGACCTGAGAGTCAAAGTAGGTCTTCTCTTCCTGCCAGCAGTTTATATTTGGTGTCTGGTCACAGCAACAATAAGTCACTGGTACGTACATCACACACAGCCTTCTTTCCTACTGAGTCTGGACACTACCCACACAGCCTTTCTACACAACCTAGTCTCTCAGCCACAGCTATCAATCATCCCAACTGTGAAATCTACTGGCCACTTTGTTAGAAAGAAGAAGGCAAATCTAATATTGCCTGGACCATGTAGACATGAAATTCAACCTCTCTGAGCCTATGTCTCCTCATTAGACAATTATGGGTGATTATTTATATTCTGGGATTGGTAATTTTGTCAATCACACCTGGGAAGGGAGTTTCAACAATCAAGTGTCTAGCTTACGTTGGCCAAATAGTGGCTGTGATTGGGATTGTCCAGACTATGTCAACTGATGGGAGAAAGGTAGAAGTGGGTGGGTTTGAATCCAGGGTTGCATAAAAAGGGAGGAAGGGAGCTGAGAACAAGCAGATTCCTGTCTCCCTTCTCTTGATCACAGATGTGACCAGCTGCTTCCGGTTCTCGCCTCCCTAACGTCCCTACCTAATGGGAACTATAACCCGGAACTGTGAGCTAAAATAAGCCCATTATCCTCCGCTTGTATCAAGATATCTTATAGCAACAGATGATAAAACTAAGACACCTACAGACAGGACTGGTATGAGCATCCAGCCAAAAAGTTCTGAACAATCGATGGTGTTTTGTGGTTATTCAAGGGTCGAGTTCCAGGATTCCTTGTGTCTTCCTTGCCTATGTTGCCTTGGAGATTGTGTAGCTCCTTGAACAAGAAGTTGCTGATGGCAAACTCCTCCTGGAGTTTAGACCTTTTCTCTCCTAATTCCTCTCTCCTTTGGAGACAGACAGAAAGGCCTGCCACACCCCTACCTTTCAGATCAACTCTACCATGAAGCAAGACTTCTCTTTGTACTTTAACAAACATACATCTCATATTGACGATCCCCGGGGATCCTCAGCAGCACCACACATTTGGCTTTGAAGTTGAGAGTGTTTTTAATGCAAGAAAGGCCCCATCTTGATTCAAGGACAGTATTTTAAGTCCCAGGGAAGACAAGAAGTTTTGATCGCAGGGAAAAAAAAAGCAGATTCTTTACAGACTTGAATGATAAAAGATCATAATCATAGGCAGCTCCGGAAAGGGAGCTGGGGACGGAACTACTCATTGGTGCCGACTTCCACCCCAGCCAAAGCTAGATCTTAACATTCTCTCTCTCTCTCTCTCTCTCTCTCTCTCTCTCTCTCTCTCTCTCTCTGTGTGTGTGTGTGTGTGTGTGTGTGTGTGTGTGTGTGTGTAGAAAAATCAGAAATCAACCTTCTGTGTTGTTTCGTAGGTATCACTTGCCTTGTTTCTTGAGAACAGTTCCCCCTTCTGAGATTGCCAAGGAGACTAACCTGGCTGGCCAGTGAGTTCCAAGTATCTGCCTATTTCTGTCTTCCCAGTGCTAGGATTACAAGCACAGTCCACCATCCCCAGCTTTTATATGTGGGTTCTTGGGAGCAAACTCATGTCTTTATGCTTACAAAGCAAGAACTTTACCAGTGAAGTCATCTGCTCACTTTTCAGATGAGGTTTATTAGTGCAGAAGGAAGCCACAGCAGCAGACAGCCATCAGCACTGCCTCTAATAGGAGTCCAGGCTTGGAGAAGGAAGCTAGGAGTCAATGCTATGGGGACTTCTAAAGGAAAGCATTCAGGACAGAGCCCCTGGGAGTGGGGCTGGGACCTGAGGGAAGAGCAAGCCTGATATCACCAACTGTGCGGCTGCCAGAGTAACTTAGCCGATGCCCATTCCAAGAGAGAGGCCACCAGAGAAGATCACCAAGATCCTGGTGGTACCTGAAATTTGATGTGTCTCTCACTCAACCAATGGGTCTACTCTTCTTGTTATTTGTTGTCCCCTGTGCCACACACACACACACACACACACACACACACACCACGGGGAGGCAACACCACCAGACATCCAACTAATCAGCTATCAGGTACTTGAGTGGCCTACCACAATGAACCCAGCAGTAGAGATAAAGAAATTCAGGAACCCAAGGGTTGAAATATATTTAAGAAGTATGTATGAGATTGCCTGGAGTCTGTTTCCTGCTAAGACACAATGATTTCTTGAAGTAGTTTGCTAGGTGGCTTCAGACCTCTTTAAAAACTTGTAACAGGTGACAATGTAAATTGAGGATGTGCACACAGACCTACTTGATACATAGCCTAATGTGTTCTCTCTCTCTCTTGCCCCCTCTCTCTTTTTCTCTCTCATACACACATTTTTTTTTTACCATTTATGCATGTGCACACACATCTGCCTCACAATGATGCTATAATGTCTACGTAAATTGGATGTTTAATATCCTTCAGATAAATGACTTCAGAAAGAACATGGGTACAATAGTCTGTCCCTGCATTAACACGATAGGCTCTGCCTCCCAAATTGGCTCAGAGAAATTAGCAAGTAGGGAGGAAGGATCAGACAAATAATAAACCTCCTTACCTGCTCATTAATTTAATCTCCCCACCACCCTTACCACCCCCTCTCCGCCTTGTGGCTTCACGACCCATAAAATAACTAGATAACTTGGAAGTCCTAGATGAAAGAGAAACTGGGTCTGGAAGCTCCAAGATTAAAGGAAGGATTTTAGAATTAGTCTTTGATTTTTCTCCTTTTTTCTCTCTTTCTCCTTCTTTCTTTTTATCTCAAAGGTGACTGAAGAGGCTTCCTTTTTCCGTGCTCCTTCCTGCTGAGCTGGTCATTCTTCCAGGGACACAGAGGCAGAAGTCAGATGCGGAGTGGGGCCTAGGGCGGAAGCTAAGGGTTGTGGCTACTCTAAGAGGAAGCTGACACTCATGGCAGGCATCTGTTGCTTAGGTAACATAGAGTGGAGGGAACTCTTAACTCTGCAGAGTTTGAGTGAGCCATTTTTTGAAATGTCTGAAGGACATTTTGTGGGTGGGGGAGAGAGAGAGAGAGAGAGAGAGAGAGAGAGAGAGAGAGAGAGAGAGAATATATGCTGGAGATGAAACCCAGGTCCTTGTCCTGTTCAGCCAGTACTTTACCGCTGAGCTACATTCTTATCCCCTTGCAGGAAGATTTTGAATTATTCTGTTCTGCAGAATTTTAGGAGGTACCAATGACATCATGATGTATACACAACAATGGGAGCAAGACTGTGGACATCTCCATCACTGCTCAATAGGACATGTCTCAAAGATGTGCAATAGACATGGCAAAGTTCCTCCGAAAGGCATATGCAACAACTTGGCCTGCCACTGCAGTTTAGATAGTGGGCCCTTAAACTTCTACACTCCTAGTGAGAACATTTGCCATTGTGAGGTATAGATATCAGGAAGATCTGAGTAATGGGATCTTTGTTCATTCCTTTTATATCAAGGGCATCTCTGACATCCTCCCCAAAAACTGTCGTGAAGTCAGACAAGGTGCAAGGATGCTAAAACCAACTGGTGATAGGTGAAAACAGAACACGCTAAGACAAAAGGGAGCAAAGAGCATCAGCAATGGGTTTAGTACATGTGCAGCCAAGAGACACTAGAGGAAGAGGAAAGCAGAGCATCATCTGGTCCTGATACTCCCATCAGACAGCATTATAGTGGCTTCTCCAGTCTTGCTGATGTTTCTTACAAAGGCATCAAGGAATCTCTCTCTTGAGACAAGCTTCTTCAAAACAAGAAGAGGGCCTGGGTTCCATCTCCAGAACCCACATTAAAACAAAGCCAGGTGTGATGTGCGCACTTGTAACCCCAGCACAGAGGAAGCAGGACAAGCATAGCTCTAGGACTTGCTGGTGACTGCCTAGTTCACTTGGTGAATCCTAGACCCTGTCTCAAATACCAACTTTTGTGAAACCTGAGAAATGACAACCAAAGTTGACCTTAACTGCCACACACACACACACACACACACACACACACACACACACACACACATCAGTCTTCATCACCAGTGTACACACATGCAAATGTACAAAAACATATGTGCTTCCACGCATACATAAGACCAGCAACTGACACTTCATCAGTGCTCAGGTTCAGCAAAAGCTCAGGTACACATGACATGAACAAAGGCAAAATGCTAGAAAGAGATGTGCAGGGTAACAGCAATAAACCACGAGTCTTCCTGAAGTGTCTCTAGGCACCTGGATGCAACTAGTTATGATTTCCTAAACACAAAGAGATCCTCACAGTGCATAGACCACAAGATACTGCCTGCTGTTCACATTCAAGTTCAGAGGCCTCACTTTGGGAAGAAAAGTTTTTCTAGCCTAAAACAGCAAGCTCCCAAGAACACTGGAATCTTTTTACAAACTCAAAATTGTTGAGATACCAAAGAGCTTGTGTTTATGGAGATTATATCTATCCATATTTACTGCACTAGAAAATTGTAAGACTGAGAAAATCTTTAAATATTTTAATATGTATTACTTTATTCAAATACTAACAAATTCTTTATATGTGAGTACAATTTTTTTTTCAAAACAAAATTAGCAAGAAAAATGATCTTACTGTACTTTTTCTTTTTTGTTACTTTGTCTATTTGGAGATAAGGTATTGTATGGTCCAGGCTGCTCTTGAACTCTCTTTACATAGTTCAAGGCTGCCCTGAATTCCTAATCCACTTGCCTCTACTGTCACCATGTAGGTGTGTGTCATCATGCTCAGGGAGCTGATTTTTTTTTTTTTTTTTTTTTTTTTTAGTTTTCAAAAGTCTCTTTAGTGTCTGCCTTAATAAAAATTAGCTCATGGTCATAGTTGTTTTTTAGGTAGTCTGTTGTGATTTTGCTTTGTGTAAGAATACAGATGCAATATGACCTCACACAGACAAAGAGTTTGAAAAGTAAGGAGCATTTGCTTTGATTGCATTCTAATAACTGTGGGCTTTCATGGAAATTACCCCAACACTCAACAAATGGCAGTTTCTTAAATTGAGTTACAGCTTGGAAACCTTTTAATATGCTGTTACATTAAAATCCATTGATCCGTCTTATTCTTTGATGAAATTTTACATCATGAATTGATCACCTGGAAATATTGGATACCTGTGCTGTGCATATTTTGCAAATAGTGACATAATTCATGATTCAGTATTGGAAAATCACCACTGTTAATATCACCCCTGACCTCACTAGCAATCTTCAAGTAGCAGGATGCTCTGGGCATGTGCTTCACCTGAGAAGATGTGGCTGTGCCCATTGCATAGCAGAAAAGTCATTTAGGGAGCTTTGGACCAAAAAAGCTGGACTAGAGTCAATGGGCTGAGTCTGGCAAATAAAGAGGTAGAAAACAGGAAGTCCCTGTAGAGATGCTTGTAAAATGTATAGTAAAGCCATTTTCAGAGGTGCTGCTAAAGACAAAGGAAGCCAGACAGGAAACTCACAAAGCTCACCAGATAGCCACCTTCTGAGAAGACTATCCAGGAGAATGTTCTTCACCAAGTAATCAAAAACTCCGTGGGTAGCATTCCTCTAGGATGATGCTGGGTTTTGTCAACGTGATACACACCTTGATGCAAATATCTTGGAAAAGGGAATCTTCTTGAGAAAATGTCTCCATAAAATTAATATGTAGGCAGACCTGTAGAGCATTTTCTTGCTTAATTGATGTGGGAAGACTCAGTTCACTGGGAACAGTGTCACTCTTGGACAGGTGGTCCTGAATGGCATAAGAGAGCAGGCTGTGCAAGCCATGACGAGCAAGCCTGTAAGCAATGTTCCTCCATGGCTTCTGCACCAGCTCCTGCCTCTAGGTTCCTGCTGAGTTCTCACCCTGACTTCCTTCAGTGATGGACAATTACTTGAAAGTGCAAGATGAAATAAACCTTTTCCTCCCCAAATTGCTTTTGGCCAAGGTCTTCATCACATCAATAGAAATCTAAGACAAGTGCCAAGGAAAGCTGGTCATGAGTAGGAGGTAGGCTGCCGGGAATGAGGCTTCATGCTCATTTTATATATAAGCTGTTGGAGAGCAGCTTTATAATTTAGTGTTTATAAATTATTCAGTGGTAGCATGGCTAAATTTAAGAAGACATTCTGATAGCCGGCTATGGATATAATAACTGCGGGGGCTCCTCATTGGCTTTCGTGAAGAAGGAATGTGAGTTTTACTTGCTCGAAGACTAGCAACATCTTATTTGATGGAAAAAGAGAAGTTCAGAGCCTGAGCAAGCAAAAGAGTGGTCTGAGTCCTCTACTAAATGGCTGCTGCTCATCCCCTTGGCCTTCATGGCTGCTTATGTTCCAAGGACATTTCTTTCACACCCATAGGCAGCCCTGGAAGGACACTGAGGAAGAAAATGCTTTTCTTCCTGACTCCAGTGATCTTCCTTGACCCTCTAGCACATGACACAAAGTGGTGAGTTCCATACTAGCTGGGACATCCCACTGGTGACTGTTTCCCATGAAAGCTTTTCCCAGGAAGTTCCACACAACCTCATGCCAGCATGTCCCTAGGGACAGCCCAGAGAACCGTAGATGGGAGCTTCTTGGGGATCTCTGTGGGTGTCACAGCTGGCTTTCTAGAATGTTTAGCATTGCAACAGCTTCTGGCAATTCCAATGATAAAATGCAGACATTCTCCTGGCAGCCAGTTTGGACCCACTGTGTGTGGTTGGGTTTTGACATGTCACACAGCAAGCCGTCATGCAATCAGCTCCATTGGAACCTGGGTCCCAGTCTCAGGAAGGAAGCCCCTCCCTAATTTCCCCTCACTTCGATAGTCTCCCTTAATCTTTATTCTCATTCATTTTTGGAAATAGTTCATACCTTATATAAAACCTTCCCTATTCAAATTACGAGGTGGTTTCTCTCTCCTGGCTAGACCATGACTGATACAATATGCATACAAATTTCCCAAATCCTAATAGGCTTGGAAACGTGAATTTTCACAATGACAACAAATGCTGTCGATTGCTTCCCTTTAAGCGACAGACTCACTCTGTTCATCTGCAAGAAAATGTTTTCTATATACCCCAGTCCAGACAATCATCATTTGTCTGCCAGGCACTTTTTCAAATAAAGGGTATTTTATGAAGACCAGGGTTGGCTCAGCTCACGACTCAAACATTCACATATATGTTTTTCCTCAAGACCAACATATTTGGCATATGTTAGTGTGTATACCTTTCATTTTATTGCACAGGCCATTAAATGAACAGGTACTGAAGGTTAGAGATTTAATACAGTTGGTAATTTTATCCTCCCATGAGGAAATTCTTGTTTTTTCTATTTTTGAGTGTCTCTGTGGCATACGTGTACAAAGGATTGAACTCCAGTCTTCATAAAAGGGAGGTGGAGGCAAGTAGTCAGAATTTTTCTTAGCTAGACAGTAAGTCTGAGGCCAATGTGTGCTACAATTATACCTTGTTTAAAATATCTCTCTCTCTCTCTCTCTCTCTCTCTCTCTCTCTCTCTCTCTCTCTCTCCCAAGTGCTGGGATTATAGGCATGAGCAACACCCCAAATTAAGAGTGGGGTTTGGGGGCTCTAAATTTTAAGATCCGGGGGCTGAAAAAATGCCTCAATGGTTAAGAACACTTGCTTCTGTTCAGGAGACTGGAGTTCAATCCTCATCATCATATCAGGTGATTCACAATGACCTGTAACTCCAAACTCCAGTGGATCTGATTCCCTCCTTCCACTCTTGGGACACTCGCTTACACTTATGTGCACATGCACACATGTGTATGTGCATGCACATACACACACACACACACACACATACAAGACAAACAAAAATAAGCAAAAATTTAAAGGTCCAAGGTCCTAACAACAGCCTGGTTAAATTTTTGGCTTCTTCTCACTTGCTCTATATTGTTCTGGAACAGGAGGACATGCAGAAGTCATCTCAGAGAATATGGGTAGGAAAAATCTGTAACATGTGTTGTATCTCCATGTGTTGTTTGTTTGTTTTGCTGTTGTTGTATTTACTACTATAACAAAATATTGGAGCCTGGATAATTCTAAAGAATAGAAGTTTAGTAAAGAATTCAGAATGAAACCCAATCAGTGCATTACAGACCATTAAAAGCTGGGTTGATTAACTTCGGGTCAACCTGAGGCTTGAACTTGTATGACTCTCATTTTATAGGCACACTTGAGTACCTTTGTCTCATAGGTGGTCCAGGGCCAGATTCCGGCCCTCCTGTGCAGGTCTCACTAGTGTCCTATCTCAGAACAGGTAACAAACACGTCTCCATATTTTGCTAATGATCTGACCCACATACTGAGTCTGCTAGCTGAGACACCCTCATCAGACACTGCTCCAGAGGGAAGGCAGGAAGACCAGCTAGAACAAATTTGATATCTGCATTAAAGCCAAACACAAGCTTTAGCAAAGTAAACATAAAACTGATGAAAACTTAGAGACTATAACACCATCAAAATGATACAATTACACATGTCTGCAGGAGTTTGTGTGTATGTATAGAAAACTCTAGAAGCTGCAATACTATGTTCCCTGGGAAAGACATAGCCAGTGTGTGTCACCAACCAACCCCTAAAGATTCTTTTAGCTACTCCCCTTACCTGAGGGGCATGGGTAGGTACTGAAAGGTTCAATACTGTAGAAATAAGCACTTACATGCCCACATGATCGTGCTTGCTTGAGAGAAATTTAAATAGAAGAATGTTCATTGTTACACATTATCTTCTTTCTTGATGACTCCTGTGTTTGCTTTATAGCTTTCTCTTTCTGAATATATATGTTTTATTTGGCCCATTTGAAAGTATAGTACAGATACCCACCCTCTATGCTTTAATACTATACACACACTTCATAAGAGCAAGCACACAGTCTCACTCGTGCATATAAATCCAGCAATTTCCCATTCAGATGGTACTTTTATTTAATCTACAGTCTCTATTCTGATTTCATTTGCCCTGTTGGTAATTTCTCAGACACAGGATCCAATCCAGGATTGTAGATTGTATTGTCATGACTCTGATGTGGAACAATTCCTCTGCCTTTTCCAGCCTTTTGTAGTGTTGATGTGTTTGAAGAATAGAACAGCTTCGCTGGAGTTTTCTGATGTTTCCTTATGGGTAGATTTAGATTATGTGGCGTCAGAGAGAATGCTATTAAGTTATGCATTCCTGGGTACCAAGCCCAGATGGACAGAATGGCCTTGATGGCTGACATTAATTTCCATCACACAGAAAAGAAGTGATCCACTTTCCCCATTGTCCACTCACTTTCTTCTGGCAGTTAGTATTTTGTGAGGGACTTTGATATCATGTTGACAGTTTTGGGTCTCATCACACCTGCCCTTTCTAGATCCAGTATCTTGATGATCCTATATCTGAATAACTTTTATTAGACTGCTGGCAAAATCATGATTTTATTTTTTAAAAAACTCCATATTGTCTCCGTATTTATTTGTTGTTATGAAAAGAAGAGGTTTCCTTTAATCTGTCAGCAATTTAAAATTAATGTGGATTTGTTGTTGTTTGTCTATTTCTCTGGAAAAGAAAAAGAAATAGAAGTTTCTTTTGCTATGTTTTAGAGGCTAGAAGCCCAAGCATGATGCCAGCTCTGTGTGACATCTGACAAAGACTTGCCTGAAGCATCACAGCATGGCCAAGAGGCAATGCAGTGAGACAGCATGGCCCTTCTTACAAAAGCCACTAGCACCATCACCAGAACCCTACCCTCAGGACCCCATCAAACCCTAGATACTTCCCCAAAGATAGCATTAGTTAACTTTCTCATTGTCGAGACACAAAATACTTGACAAGAAGCCATTTAAGGGAAGGAAAGGTTTATTCCAGCTTACAGTTTGAGAGAACCATCCAATCACGAAGAAGACAGGAGTTAGACAGGTCAGACCTGGTGGTCAGAGCAGAAGGCAGGCTGATCATATTCATCTGCAGTCAGAAAGCCAAGAATGAGCAGGAAATGGGGTTCATGCCCAGTGTCCCCCTTCTTCCAGCAGAGCTCCTTCTCCTAAAGACTCCTCCACCTTCCCAAACAGCACCCCCAGCTGAAGACTAAGTGTCCAAAGACACTATAGAGATACTGCCCCCTCGGACCACATCAAGGGAGCAGGAGAGATGGCTAGGCAGTTAAGAGTACTTGCTGCTCTTGAGATGGTTCCCAGCACCCACCTCAGGCAGCTCACAGCTGCCTATAACTCCAGTTCCAGGGCATCTGATACCTTCTTCTGGCTTCTATGGGCAATGCACAGACATGGCATTAACACAGAGATACACAGACAGACAGATGGACACACAAGCACACATCAAGAAAAATAAAATCTTAAAAAGAACAATACAACAAGCTCTAAGTAACATTAATACATGAGAACCTACATACATAATGCAGATGTAATTTCCAACATGCTTATTTTTAAATAATATTGAAGCCACAGTGTCAGGCAAAGACTCAGACACTGCTTTTATACTGAACTATGTTCAGCTCCCAGATCTTCATACTTCCCCATTGCTGCTTGACAGGCTGGTCCAGTTAGCCAGGCTACTTCCATGTCCTGCACCACCTGCCTCCTTCTCCAGCCTCCCAAGCAGAAGGACACTTCATAACAATACATTTTTCTCTTGTCAACTAATCCTCAGCAATATGCACAATGGCGCATGCTTTGTGAGAAATCACTTTATTCTTGTCATTATGCTAAGTACTACACACAGAGACTTCATTTCACCCTTGAAACCACACTATCATTGGGGTACAATTTGAGTCTATTTTAAAGGTAAAGAAATTGAGTTTCTGAGGGACTGACTGGCCACCAAGTTTGCACAACCAGCGAATAGCAAATTACTGGTCTCTCTGACCCCTGCCTCTTCATGGAAGTGAGTTTTCACAGGTTGTGAGTGAATTGGGGGTCAGAACGCTTCGTCACTAGTCAGGGTCCTATAGAGCAATAGAAACAGTGGGATGATCTCTCATGTTAAAATAGGATTTGCTAGGTTGTCTTACACAGCAGTATCTGAGCAGCTCAGTCAGTGCTGTCTCACAGGCTGAGAACTTGTAGTGGCTCATTCTGTAAGGCCGGGTGCTTCCATAGTCCCAACCCGGTGACTGTCAGGATTCTAAGAGAGATGATGGTCCTCAGTCTGTGATGGAAGCCCAGAAAAGCTTGTTCTCATGTTAGTGAAGGAGTCAGCAGAGGGAGCAACAGGGTAGGTGAACTCACCAGTGAGAACAAAAGCCAGGCAATCTAGGCAGTGATGACTGTATGAGAGAAGAATAAACAAACATATATATATATATGTATAATATATATACATACATACATACATACATAGACATATATATCCTATTTTATTTGAGCAATCATTCTATTGGTTTTAATTAATTAATTAATTATATAAATAGAAGAAAAAAAAGCAAGTGAAGCTGCCAGAAAGCACTTCCCACATCTTGGCTGGATCTTTTTATTTTTTTTCCCCCACATCCATTAGGATAATCAGGACATCCCCCTTTCAGACAGGCCAACAGGCCAACTCAATGTAAACAAGCCTCACTGACACTCTTAAATTGTGTCAGGTTGACAATCATGCTAGCCCTAACAGCCCTAATGGCTGGTTTGTCTCCACCTTGGCAAAAATGAATGGTTGCTTAGAAGAACAATGGTTTTCTGGGAAGGTCACTTCCCACCTATCCTCAGAGCAATCCTTATCCCGAGTGCCCATGTTGGCCTTTCTGACCCCTGCTTGCTCCCTTGCAAGCCACCATCCTTGCTAATATCACCACAGTCTTCCTGAGCATAAATGTTCTTCCTTTGGCTAAGTGTCCCACATGCCACTAGGTAAAGACTCAATGTGCACCACTGCCCGCCCACTCCTGACAGACCTCATCTCCCAGGTTCTGTCAGCCCCTGAAGATTTCCTAGGAAGCTGCTGACAATAGCAGATCAGGATGAGCTCCTTCCTCAGGCTTCTCTGTTCCTGCCCTAGAACCTTCTGGTCCTCTCAGGCTCAGACTGTAGGGGTCAGATTATGGTTTCTTATTTCTCTGCCATTCTATGTCCTTCTCATAGGGATCTTATCTCCCTGCCAGGAGCTTCCCTAACTTCTCTCCTCACAGAAAGGTTCCTTCCAAGATACCATCTTGTAGAAGCAGCTTTAACAGACTGAGTGTCCACAACTTAATCCCTTTTCTATCACAGAATTATAGACTTTTTCTCTAAGTTGCATAAAAGGAGGATCCATTGTGTGTGTGTGGGAGGGGGAGTCACTACACCACAGGATGTTATGCCCACCGCCCATGTGTAAGCATTTCCACCAGGGAGGCTGAACACATTGTCATGAGTGAGGATTTTATTGCTACCTACAGAAAATGAGAACCCGGGTTGATCACCTAGCTCTGCACGGCAGAAGGAGGTAAGAGAGTGTTGCCCCAATGGGTAGGAGGTAGGGATTAAAGAAAAACCTATGTAATCAAGATGTAACACACCTTGACATTCCAGGATTGGGCAAAGGGGTAAGGTACAGCAGCCATTGGAGTTTTCTGGTGTGAATCCAACCTTTGAATCCACTGGCTGCTGCGGAAGTTCACTCACAGACCTGCGCCCTGCCCCCAGAATGAATCCAGGTCCTTACAAGGACAGACTCAAATAGTAGAAAAAGAGAGAGAGATCAGGTATCCGAATTCTGCCATCACACTGTCTATCAGAGACTTTAGGACAAATACTTGACCAGAGGCAATGTAGCAAAAATGTTTCTAACAAGGAAGATTTGATGGCATATTCCCCTGGATGCTGCCTGTCCATCAACAAGTCTGGGTCAATTATAAGCAGTACCAATTATGAGCCCAGGCCTGCACTAGGCCAGGACAGGGAAGTGGAGAGAAACACCAGACATATGAAAGTGTGATTCCCACCTCAGGACCACACTGTAAGCAAGGGAAGAATCACAGCTGACGTGAGGCAGTGAGAAATATAATATGTGCTGTTCCAGCAAGGGAGAGGCCACTGTGTCTCATGGAGTGTGCTTGACCTGGGGTGTTCCTGACAGGGAGTGGAAGAGGCTTCCATTACAGGGAAGACGCCTACCCTGTCTGAACTCTGGACATACTCAGGCTATTTATTGTCATGTTCGTAGCTTTCTAACTGTTTTCAGCTGATCTTATGCGGTCCCAGAAGCCCAGAGGCACAAACAGTGCTAGACTCTTCCCACCATGGCTCTCTAGCAGAGCGCCAGCAGTCATTTTGAGTTCCAACCTGAGACATGGCTTCTCTACAGCCTCCCACAACAACAAAAACAGAAAGGAAAGGAACATTCAGGATGATCTCAAGGAGGGAAGAGCAGCATGTATGAGGGTGCACCAGGAGGTAACTAAACACACACACACACACACACACACACACGTGCACACACATACGTGCGCGTGCACCCATACACACACACATGCACGCACACAGATTCTCTGACAATTCAACTACTTCATACATTTACAAGCCAACATTTGAACTGTGCGTTTTATCTGGTTGTTTGCTATCTCACTTCATTTTAAACCTTTTGAGAGTTAGACATCTTTTATTTTGACTTTTGTCTCAGCATTTAGCACAACATCAATGTCAATGGATAGACATCCACATATTGAGTGAGTGAGTGGACGGATAAATGAATGGATGAATAATTAAAAACAGTGATGCAATGGAGAGAAATGAAAGATTGAGAAGGAGAGGCAAATTCTGTCACAAGAAAACTAATTAAAGAGGAACCCGTCTCATCTGGTTATGGTTTCAATATGAAATGTCTACAGATTAGTTATTCTCTGAGAAGCAGTGGAAACTTTGGGAGGTGGGGCCTACCTGGAGTAGGTCACCAAAAACGGAGGTCATAATTGCTCCTACTTCCTGTCTCAAGCTTTCTCCTTCCTTCCTGTGAAGAAGTGAAGAACAGCCTCCACCACAGGCCCTGTCACCACAATATTCCGCCCAGGAACATGAGGCCAAGGAACCATGGAGTGAAATTTCTCTATGAACTCAAATAAATCCTTCTTTCCCAAGGCTGTTTACATCAAGTAATTAGGTCACAGCAACAAAAAGAAACCAAACACCTCTCAATCAGAAGAAGAACTTCAGAGAGGCCAAGGCCATCTAAAGATAAACTCTGCTTTGTAAGGAGGTAAATATGGTGGCTATAAAGAGAGTCATTGTCTTCCTCCCATTTAGGCCAAACATCACTTAGGCCTGTGGGATATCATCCGATGGGTACCATACCCTCTCCTTGGGGCTGTATTCACACAACCTCCTTTAAAGACCTTCTTAGACTAACCCACTGTTGGGGAAATTACCAGAAGGCCTTTTCTGCATTTAATGCTGGTGTCTCTATGACCCATCCCTGAGGAAACAGGCTTGGAGAGGAGGCTGGTTTCTTCCCAGGTAAGTCTATACCTCCATGTCTCTTAAGGCCTTCTCCCTAGTGTGTCCTTAGCCTTTACTTCTGAATGTCTTGCTTGGGCAAGCAAGATTTAACCCTTGTCTAGCTCTTGAGAGGTATCTCCCACCCCCACCTCATCAGCTAAATACAGTTTAGACACCGAGGCTCGCACATGCTCTGTGCCATACTGCTATTAAGTGTCATCCATACAGCTCTGTCTGCCATGTCAGGAAGAGATGGCACCACGTCAGGCCTGGGAGTTCTGGCCTCTGTATCATTCTGTAAGCTGTAATCATGAGTCTCGGTTTTGTGTGTCCTTCTAGTGAATATTGAGTGTGAGCATCTTGGGGCCCTGGACAGCAGTCGTCGTGTTCTTCATTGCCCCTTCATATGATATTGTTTTGAGTCTTAGCCTGGCTGTCTATATGTTCCCTCACACCTGCCCCTTGAAATGCTTTTAGATCCATATTTACATTGTCCCAGAATGATGTATAATACTTGAGACTTAATACATAATACTTGCCTGTGGCTAGTCCCGGATCCTGAAGAACATTCGTCCAGATCTTCATGCTCTGTTCCTCTTTCTCTATCAAAGAGGAAATTATCAAATTACTTCTACCAGACATTAAAAATTTTGCTAGGTAGAAACAATGAAGACAACGAGGCCAGGGGCTGACAATCCAAGCCTGTGATCTCCAAAGTTCCTCTCTAGCTAGACTAAAGCTGTCTACACATGTCCATTGGCTTGCATGCTCTAGTGCTGAGGCAGTGGAGGGACTTTCCAGTGGATAAGCCCTTTGGGAGGCTTACAGAGAAGGCTGAGTGGACAGAGGTGAGGCAGAACATCCTGGGGGCCAGGCTGTGATGAGAGGCAGAGGCCAGCAGAGAGCTCAGATGCATGCTGAGTTATGAGAACCCAGAATACCATCTTCACAGCTCAGATCTGCCTTTCCGGAACTTGCTGGGGAAGGCTCTCCTTTCCTTCCTGCCAACTTTTCTCTTCCCTGCCTGGCACCAGAGGGCCTAGCCTCCAAGTCACAATTCTGAAAGCTCCGTGAGGATGCTAATTGCTGCACTGACCTCCCTTCTGATAACAAGAGAGTTGCTCTCTCTCTCATTAGCCCTGCCTCTGGTAGACCAGCAGAGCCAAATGTTTACTATGGGATGAATGCACTTACTGTAAATTTTGACATATGCTGTGGAAAGATGTTAGATAAATAAAACTTTGGAGGCATAGGTTGTTTAAATAATGAATACCTGCTGCTTTGGGTGAGGAAGGTGGAGGGGACTGAGGGATTCAAGAAAGCAAGACCCTAGAACAGTGCTCTAAGCCTGGGAACAGACTCGGCTGTCAGCAGAGTGGAGGAGGGAGGCACTCTGAGGATGAGCTGGAAGGCTGAAGGCAGAGAGAAAGTACCTGGTGCAGTAGCCCACTCAGGAGTCCCTGAAGAAATACACCCCACCCGCACCCCCTTTCTTCCCTCTCCGAGTATCCATAGTCCCCTGGGAAGCAATGACATGGTTTCTGAAACACAATTAAAGGAAATAGCAGAAAAAAATGTCTTTCTCTCTCTTTCTCTCTCTCTCTCTCTCTCTCTCTCTCTCTCTCTCTCTCTCTCTCTTCTTTCTCTCTTCCTTCTCTCTCCCCACTCCCCCCTCAGTCTTTCACACACACATACACACACATACACACATACACGCACATACATACACACACACACACACACACACACACACACACACACACACACACACACACACACACACTGGTTCCCAAAGCTGTCAGGATGAGCTTGAGTTTGTTCTGGAGGGCTTACTCCTCCAGGAGGAGAGTGAATTCACAGGAGGCTGCCTCCACCCCCCACCCCTGTACTCCAGGGATGGACCACAAAGTGCTTAGGAAACCTTCCACCCAGCCACTGTGTTCAAGCTCAGGAAGGCACTGAGGCATTTAAGGAGGAACGATGTTTGTTCTATAATCTCACCCATCCCTTATAGGCTTCAAGCACGGAGGTCAGACCCCACACCCTGATCAGAAAAATCTCCATACCCTATCCCTAGGGCTCAAGTCTGGAAAGCTGATCTGCAAGCTGATCTCCCAGATTGCTGTTTCTCTCAGCTCCTTGGGTTGATCTGATCAAGGAGATAGACAGCCTTTCATGTTGGTGCAAAGGGTCTGCGAGCAGGTATTCATAGACAGGAAGAAAGCAGAGGCATCTGGTCTCTACACAGCCTGGGGCCCTGTGGAGACCACACTTGCTTCAGACACAGGGCCAGGTTGAGAGTGCTGCTTGTCAAAACTGTAACTCCAACACTCATCCCCTGCTAACTGGGAGGTCAAGGACCCCCATTTCTGTTTCTCTTCAGGACAGATCAGTCTACGCTTAAACTGTGAATAAGCCTAAAGCTCCGTGCCTCACAGGCAAAAGAGAATTTTTGTGTCTACAAACATCTCATATAGTCAGCACAGACTTTGGCTCTCCACGTGAGTCTCAAGGACCCAGGCTTCACAATTTGGCACAATGGGGAAGAGACATGGCTGGAGCTGTTGCATGCTTCGCCCTAGAAATAATGCTGGAACTGATCATGGCTCATTGCTCAGACCTGGACATAGGACTTCACTTTAATGTAAGGGGCTGGCGACACCGAGAACAGATCCAGAGGGAAATAGAATCATTTAGCAAGAATCTCACTCCCTCCTTGTCACACACCTTCACATCCTGGAGAGACTCATAGGACATCAGATTCAGACAGTGTGGAGAAACTGAGACCAGGGAAGGTTTGTTCTCAGATGCACAAGACTTCTTGCACGCCACCGCAGGCCTAAGCTCTGAGGAGCACACTCCAGACCCTCAGATCCCCTTTCTTGAGCAGTTTCCTCCGCCTAGCCCTTATCTTGTGGCTCTCATCTGAGGGACATCCAAATGTCACTCTTTGTTTGCTTTCTCACCTCCACGGAGCCCCGTTTTTTTATTTGTCTCTCTCCCTCGCTGGCTCCTTGGTGGTGAAGGCCTCTTTCTTTCTCCTTCTCTGACCTTTTCTGCTTCTCCATAGGACAAAGCAACAGCCTGACGTGCTCCTGAAGGGAACTAGAAGTTCCTATAATTGCTGCATCCTTATTACTAGTCCACGAGGCTCATTGGCCAGGGCGGTCCTCCCCAACACCCCGTCACCACTCACTCGCTGCAGATGGGCCGCTAACGAGATGAGCAATTAACAAGTGCTAACGAACCCCAAAAGGGTGGTTTCCACCCTGGCCTGATTCCCAGGCCCCTTTGTTCCTCTGTGACAAGGGCCACAATGAGGACTGTTCCCAAGCCTGACTCTGTGAGAAACTGACCCATGCAAGCCCTGGTCACAAGACCCCAATTCCTTTGCATCTGCAGCCCTGGGAGCAAAAGGGAATCTGCATCCCAAGGTTACTGAGAACATTGGCTGTGGACCTTGTGTTATGTAATCCCTAGGAAAATTTTCATCCGCATATTTATTCTAACAAATTTAAGCTGGGAAATTCAGGTGTATCTCATGCTGTAAGGCACAGGCATTATTCATCCTTGCCCCTACTTAAGGGCTCTGGAGCGTCCTCTTTGGAAGTGTTCAATCCCCCACCATTTTGGTGCCTATAACCTGATAGAATTGGATGTGCTGGCCAAGTTGGGTATCTAGAATCTCACATGAACCCCAGCCCCATTTCTTCCCACCACACACACACACACACACACACACACACACACACACACACAAACACACACACTTAGACTTACATTCACATGATTAGGCCAGAACCTAATAAACCTGTGCGGACACTTCTAGAAGTGGGGTTTGGGGAGCATGAAATATGTTTGCCAGGGTGGGACTACCATTCTGTGTCTGAGTAACTGTCTATCAGACACGTTTTTCTTCAGGTATGGCCTGAGCCAGGAGTTGAGATGTAATTCTCAAGAAACAGCCTCTTTCTTCATTACCCATTTTATAAATTGTGTTATAATGTAATCAGTGAAATGAAAAGATCTCCAGTATATAGGGTGATGAACTGCACATAAAGCTAGCACCCCAAGATGTACAATTTCTATAATCATTAAGGCATCCTACAAAGCTGAGCAGGGTGGCACACACCTTTAATCCTAGGACTAAGAAGGTACAGGCAGCTGGATCTCCTTGGTCAAGGCCAATCTAGTCTACAGCTCTAGTTTCAGGACAACCAGGGCTACACAGGGAAACCCTGTCTCATCCCCCCCCCTCAAAAAAATTCACTCTGCTGGCTTCTGTCTGCTTAGATCAGTCATCTCCATCTGAACTTTTCATCAATGGAATCATGTTCTCATACAGCCAACTCAAGGCAGTCAAGATCATGACCGTGGAATGTACTCTGTGTATAACAGGATTTTTTTTCACTGCTGTGTATATCCCATTAGTACATTACATTCATAAAGCTCAAGTGCTGATAAACACATAAGCCATGCCCAATGTTGGCAATTATAAACAAACTGCTCTTATTTTGCATATATCTTTGGGTGGGAAAAATTCCTTTCTGTTGGGCATATACACCCCAGACTAGAAGTGTTAGAAAACATAGATTGTGTATACTTGGCTTCAGTGGTACCTGCAAAGAGATGTCTTTGGGTCTGGAGAGTGGTTAAGAGCACTGGCTGCCCTTAGAGAGGACCCAGGTTCACTTCCCAGTACCCAAATGGTGATTTGCACTGTTTGTAGCTCCAGTTCCAGAGGGATCTGATGCCCTCTTTTATCCACAATGGGCACTTAATGCATGAGGTGCACATACATGCAGGCAGAACACTCATATAAATAAAAAGAATAAATATCTTTTTTAAAAAAGAACTTTAAAAATCACATTTCTTGGGGTATACCTTAATGACATACCAAATTCTGACAATCATAGTTTTTAAAAGTACTTCATTTCTATTTGTGTGTGTGTGTGTGTGTGTGTGTGTGTGTGTGTACACGAATGTAGTGCCAGAAAACTCCACAGGAAGCAGTAGTTTCGAGCAGTTGTGTGTGTGCTACCTGATTTGTTTACTAGGAACCAAACTCTGGCCCCCTACAAGAGCAGCAAGCACCCTTAATCACTGAGACTCTCCCTTGCTCTCTGAATACTATAGTTGTTTTTTTTTTTTTTTTTTTTTTCCAATAGAAGAACTGGAACTGTCTTTTTCCTATGGTGCCTTTTGATTGCTTAAGCTCTGGCTACATGCTGACCCAGAAAGTGGTATTGAGAGTATGGACATGAAGCACCCAGAAAACTCTGGATGAGATTAGAAGGGTGTAACTCCTCAGAGAAAGTTAGGGTCCTGTAACCAAAAGAAAAGGGAATGGCTGAGGACCCTGAAAATATCTATCTCCAGCACCAGCATTGCTATTGAACATCCATGACACTAGAAAGATCTCTTGGGTTTTTAGAGATCCCAGGCCAATGCTGGTATCCAAGCCACCATCAACAGGATACACAAGGATCCAAGTCCCTGTGGCTGCACACCACATCTCACTTCAGCAGGTATGCTTTTCAGTGAGATACAGCTCCCATGACAGGGGAGAGAGACCAGGGAGGTTGTAATTTCCAATACGTGCCAGCCAGTCATTATGAACAGGAAATGGATTTTTGCTGGGTAATCAAAGTCAAATCTCTTGCTCTCCCCACCCTTGAGTTCCCTATTCACCAGACCCCATCATATACAAGGTGCCCTTTGCACTCTGCTTTCTAACTTCTGAGCAAAGATAAGTCCAAGCCTGGCTCCCTGCCATTCTCTCCTCCCTCCCCAGGAGCCACCACATCCTCCTTTCCTGGGAACCCAGGGTCTTCTGGTACATGGAAGGGATAGCGGGATATGAGGTTGAGGTTATAGCAGGGAGGGCTTCATCTAGCATCTGAGTGTAGAAGGAATAGGCAGCAATGTGAGGTTTAATCAACCTTTGAAGGCTGCACAGTGTTTGGACAGAGGTGTGTGAGTAATATTCATTTGGATTGGCACCTGTGCACACCGAGGAAAGGAAAATAGCATTTTGTCGCAGCTGTGATGAGAACAAGCGGTCTGGAGAGACAAGCTGCCCATCTCAAGGAAGCTGTGAAGGTGGGTGGGTTCCCCCCTTTGTTTCTGGCTCAGTTTGACCCTGTGACTCCTTGAAGATCTAGTGGCTCCCAGCCAACACCTGACATTCCTTTTTCTGTTTTTCCAGACACTGAGTGAATAAGGGAGAAAAGAAATTCTGACTGGGGCTGCCAGGCAGGGAATGAGAAGAAGCATTTGAATGCTGCCTGCCACTGGCCTGCTGAGCTACCTTATATCCCAGGGCAGTAAGCAGTGAGCATGACTGTCCATCTGTCCTTCTGGAGAGGATCACAGTAGGGGAGGAGGGTTACCCAAAGGCAGTGCATTCCCCTCTGCCCAATGACCTATACAGTTCAGTGGCCCTGAATGACATGGTGGGATTCAGTGCCTCTATAGGTCCTGGCATCCATTCTTGGGGGGATGGTCTCACCAACCCCTTATCTTACCCTCTTTCCTACTGGGGACAGGCTAGCCCTGGGGATTAAAAAAAAAAAAGTCCTTGTACCCAGTCGCAGCACTGTGGAAAGTTGGGAATCGCCAGCCTTTGTTCTGGGCCCCTTGCCAACTCCCCAGGCACCTCTAGAGGAACTGCTGCCCACTCCATTCATTTTGTCCCGCCCTGAGGACAGCCCAGCAACCAGTCCACATTCCATCCTGGTCACGGGGAGGCTGTAACAAGAGGTTCCAGTTCAGAGAACCTTAAAATGCTCCAAACTCCTCAGCCCACTCAGTCTCTCTCTCTGTCTCTCTCTCTTTCTCTCTCTTCTCTCCCTCTCTCCTTTTCCTTCCCCTGATCTCCTTGTGGCAATCCACCATTTCTATCCCACTGCCTACTCACCCTTTTTTTTCTTCCCGCAACCTTCTCTTCTCCATCTTCCAGGACAATCTTGATCTCCTCAGGAGCCATGGGTTCCTAGACCCTCAGCTAGTCTTTTGATGGACACAATAAACTATCACTTCCAGATATTTCCCAAATACATTCCTCATATCAGGCTCACAGATCCCACACCTACAAGGCCTTAGTTAGTAAAACACTCCTTCCACACACAGCTCAGAAGGGCCCACATCCCCAATCACTGAACAAAACTGTCCTAGGAAGCCCTTCCCTTTCCTGAGCAGCAAATGGAGCCATTGAAATGGAGGGTGGAAAGGCATTAATGGCAATTAAGGGGTCTTCTGGACCCAGATGCCTTGTGACCCATGCCAGTGAAATAGCACAGCTGCACCACTGTTTCCTTTGTTACCAGATGTTCATGTTAATCCCATGCTAAATTCAGCATCATGTTATACAACCCTACACCACATGATAGCATAGCCTGTGTGCTAGCAGTGTGTGATCTACACAGTGTGATATGCTACGATGCAGTGATGGAGTGCAGTATTAGTGTCTAATACTAGATGCTTAATTAGTTACTATTAGAGAAGATTATTTTAACATGTGCTACTTTTGTTTATGTTGCAGTTGGGTAGCTCTGTGAAGCTGTGTTCCTGTGCCTGTCTAAAACACCTGATGGTCTAATGAAGAGCTGAACAGCCAATAGCAAGGCAGGAGAAAGGATAGGCGGGGCTGGCAGGCAGAGGGAATAAATAGAAAAAGAAATCCGTGGAGAAGAGACAGAAGGAGAGAAGGAGGTGGTCTCAGGGGGCTAACCACTCAGCTACACAACCAGCGACAGAATAAGGAAGAAAGATACACAGGAATAAAGAAAGATAAAAGCCAAGAGGCAAAAAGTAGACAAGGTAATTTAGGTTAAGAAAAACTGATAAGAAACAGACCACGTTAAGGCCAGGCATTTAAAATTAAGAATAAGCCTTCCTATGTGATTTATTTGGAAGCTGGATGGGCCCCCCCAAAAAAAGAGTAAAATCAAACAACAACCAGTTACTTCAGCCAATGTGGCAGAAGCAGCTTAAGGGCGCTAGGGTTTGTTCAGGCTTACAGTTTCCGAGGGCCCAGTCCATCAGGAAGGGAAAGGCAGGGCACCACAGCAGCAGCTTAGACTGCAGCAGTGTGAGCATTGCAGCAGCATGTCCTCGGAGCCACCCACTTCCGGCAGGTAAGCCACACATCCCAAAGACCCAGACCACCAAGCACTTGCTTATACAAGTTAGCCTATGTGGGACTACTTCCAGAACATACAGAAACATCTATCTGGCCAGAACTAAATTGCAAGAGCCACAGATACATCAAACAAAGAGAATGGGGGCTATCTATAGGGTAGTAAAGAGGTCAGGACAACATAATTAAAATACCCCATGACCAGTATGGGAGGGAAGAAACAGACAGCTCAATGGAAAAGTACCGTATAGGCTGAAAACATCCCCATACAAAATAGAAGTTAACCAATGACATGGGTGGCATTTAAAGTTGATGGAAGGAAGAAAGAGTTGACAATGTTACTGGGGTGACTAAATTCAACTCTGAGTTCTCCAGGATGGTGGCTCTGGGCTTCACGCACCACTGAGTACACAAAGTACAGAATGTCCCGAGTACACACCAGATTTTAAAGACTCAGTATGAAAAAAAGTAAACTAACTCATTAATAATTTTTATATCAATTACATGATGAAATGATATTTTAGATAGAGTTAAATAATATATGTTGTTATAATTACTTCCACCTGTTTCTTTTTACTTTTTAAAATAAGGTTAATAGAATATTTTCAATTGCACATGTGGTTCAGTTTATATTTCTACTGGAGAGCTTAGATCTAACCATCTGAGAGAAAGTAAGCATGAGTCATTAGTTAGCCCACCCTTGATGCCAAAAATAAAATCCAAACACATCAAGGTTTTAAACTGTCAAATAATATGTCCTGGAAGGAAACACATACACATTTATTTTGTTTTATTCTATTTTATAATCTTGAAGAAGGGGAGGGAAAAAAGCATGGCAGATCTCAAGAGCCATTTTATTAAAAAACTAATAAATCTAATGTTATAGAAACAAAATAGTCTACACAAAACTCTAAAATGTCAAAAGATGTGTCTAATAAGAAAATATTTGTAACGTAAAAAATAGTAAATTTCTTGAAATAAGAAAAGCTTTTACAAATGGGAGTAAAAGGAGATGAATGGGTGGTTACAGTCAGCAGAGGATATGAATTAGCTATTCAAAGAACAAGGAATCAAAAAAATCATCACAACACAGATAAAAATGTCCAACTATGGATGAAAAGGCATAAAAATGTAAACTAGGACACATTTTTCTCCTAGCAGATTGATGAAACTCCAAGGATCCTAAGTGTAGCAGAAGGCAGGCTTCCTCGGTGTCGGACTGCTTTAAATGTGAACCTTTAAAAGGCAATGTCAGCAAGGATTGTTGAAATTTAAAACACATGTACCCTTTGACCCAGAAACAGCACTGCCAGCTTGACTTGCAAATTTCTTGCATAAAAATTAATGTGAATAAATATACAAAAATGACCAATTTGTTCCAATAGAGCAGATTCCAGCCAACCAACCCAGATACAGTTTTAAATTCTCATGGAGAGTGACCAGCTGGGGAAAGAAATGTTCCCATAGCCACCCTCTGCAATACTATAGAGATATGAAAAGGGATGAGTATACATGTGTATATTGATGGGTAAATTATTCTGATCTGTGCACATTGGTGAAAACAAAAACTGTAAAATAATTAAGCATGATATAATCCTCTGTGTAATTTTATGAGGGTATCTGTATACATCCTAATCACATGAAACTTTTTAGAAGATTCAATCATTTGTTGGAGGTAATTATCATTCACTAGTTGGGATGCGTTCCAGAGTAGGGAAGGAAACTATTTAATTTCTGGGCTTTTTTTTTCCATTTGAATTCTGCTTTTCAAAGAAAACAGATTTTTTAAAAAAAAAAAAAACTATTCAACATCATTAGTCATTAGGAAAAATGCAAATTAAGTCTAAAATAGATATCACTTTATACCCACAAGGAAAAAGTCAAGAAACAAGTATTGGTGAAGGTGTGAAGAGACTAGAAGTCTGGTGTGCACTGTAGAAATATGAAATGGCACTGATTCTGTGGAAAATATCACGGTGCTTCCTCAAAAAAATTTAAACATTACTGTACAACCTATCAATTACTCTGCTGGGTATATGTCAGCAAAGATTAAAGGCAGAATCTTAAAGGGATACTAGCGAACACAAGTTCACCTCGGCATTATTCACAATGTTGAAAGCACCGAATCCACCAAAATGACACCAAAGGAGGAACAAGTGGATAAACAGAATGTGGTACATCCTTTCAATGGAATATCACTCAGCCCTCAAAAGGAAGAACATTTGACATGTGGGGTTATGGTAAGCAGGAGAGGGAGGAAAGAAAGGAATTATATATATATATATATATATATATATATATATATATATATATATATAATTTATATCTATTCAATTATACAAAATGAAAAGGATAATGCAGATGGATTCTACACTGTTAAAAATGTCTAATTTGGTAAATGTTATGTGTGTTTTACAACAATAAAAAGTTGGGGTAAAAGTTTCTGAATTCTACACGTAATTTTCAAACAATAGTTTAAAAGCTAGCCTAGTTTAGCCACTCATTTTGGAAAAGGACCTCACAAGACATGTGTTTGGCTCAGCTTAACAAATTACTCTAAACCTCCGTGGTTTTTTCAGCAACACCTGCACACTGCTCAGATGTCATAGGGCAGGAATTCAGGAGTGCCTGGGTAAGGCAACTCTCACTGGGTGCTGCAGTCAGAGGTAGGCTGGGCCGAAGTCACCTGGAGGCTCATCCAGGCTTGCGGGTGCATTCCTACAGCTTGCTGCTGCTGCTGCCTGGTGTCTGGGAGCTCTTCTGGGCAGGAACACTTCCCGCAGAGCAGCTCAGGAAGGGTTTCATGGCCTTTGTGGTGGCAACTTCCCCCAGAGACACTGTCTGTGAACATCAAACAGAAGCCGAGGTTTTTCTGACCCAGCTTTGAAAGTCATACAGCACCAATGACGCCGCTCTGCTCTGTGTTGGTGGAGATGGTCAGGAGCTCCCACCCCATCCAGTCCCAGAATCAGAGGAGAAGGAATTATGGAGTCAGGTTCACCAGCACCGCTCACAGCAATGAGTGAGAGCTAAAGAACTCCGTGGCTCTGTTTTACCATCGAAGTAAGTAATTTGCCTAGCATAGGAGAGAGGAAGTGCTCCAGGTGAGTGGCCAGGCAAGGGCCCCACACTGTCCAAGCTTTCTCCTCCCCTCAACCCGGGATATGCCTCACAGGGGGCTCAAGAGAGAGACACTGGCCTCACCTACTTAGTGCAGATTTCTGATTGCTCTCCTGAGGTATCCTGGGGCAGACACGGAGGAGCAGCTGGACATGCAAGGATCTCCTATTGCCACCTATTTATTAGTCCAACAGTGGAACTGGGGGGCCTGGGCCTTCCCCTCTGTTGGCTCCAAGGATAGCTTAATTAAGGAGCCGGTTCTTACCTTCCTTTCCCGTCACACATGCCCCCTTCCCAGCCCCTCCCCGCTCACCCCTCTTCTCCTCCTTGTTCAAGAGCGTTGGCAGAAATTGTCAGGGAGTTGATCAGATTTATTCAATTTAGACTTAACAGACCTGGGACTCCTATTTCTCCTTCAGGTTCATAAGGTTTTTTATTCCATTTACAGGTTTATTCATTTATCAGATCTTCGTCTCAATTCACTTTGAGCACCAGGCGCAGGGAGATGAGTTCAGGGGAAACACTCATCATTTATGGCTCTGGTTCCTCAGAGAACTGCAGCATCCATTCCATGTGGGCTGCGGAACCCAGTGGGAAAGGCTTTATAAAGACGGGACTCGGAGTCCACACACTTCCTAGATGACTTAGAACCATCTAAGGCTCCCCGGGATCCCACAGATGGGCAGCTCTTCTATTCTCTGACTCAAAGAGCACAACCTTCCCAGCCTTCCAGCTTCTCCCAACCCTCACATCCTCAGACCGGTGAGTGGAGACCACAAGAATGCCTTGTCTCACACCTCAGACATAAGCACCCTACCTCCAGTCTCTGCCCACCTGTCTGTCCTTCAGCATCATACTATTGAGATGCTGCTACAATTTTAGGGCCCTTGACCTCCAAGGAGAAATAGGAAAAGGAGTAACTTGTGAAATCCCCTGTGCTCCAAAGGAGAAACTGCTACCCACTGAGACATCCCCTCTCAGCTCAGAAGCCCCCCACTTCCAGGAAGCTCCTGCACTCATGTACTCTCACCCCCTTTGGCAGGTTTTCTATCATATTAGGAAGGGAAAAGTTCTTCTAGCTATTCAAAAGTTTCATCAAGTCTGTCTTGGTCTTGTTACTCTGATTAATTGTCATGCAGAGACCCACCCAATTCTCCAGCACCCTCAGACAGACATCCAAAAAAAAGACTCTCTATATCTTGGTGGGCCCAAGCAGTTATGTAGAGTCCAGGGTTCTGAGTAGGAAGACAAAATTGTCCCTGCCACTGTGTACAGTGCATGCTTCACACAGCCAGGGCTCCCTTGGGGGAAATAAATACCCTGGCAGAGGCTAGATGCAACCGTGACATGCAGATGGCTGCTCAGTATTGCCGACCTTCCTTGGGAAGAAGAGGAGACAGTTATCTTTTTTTTTTCCTTTCTTGTCTCTGAAGTGATGTACATGTGGGTTCAGAAAAAAATTGAGATGTGATTGTTTCTCCACTCAGACAAAAGGAAGGAAAGAAGAGATCTGACCATAGGAAGAACTTTCTAGAAAGTATCATTTTGGGAAAACAGAAAGGCACACATCTGACTCAAATGAGGAAGTATCATTTGAGTATGCCAGGACAGTCAGCAAGTCACTTGGCCTCTCTGAGAAACTAGTTCAATGGTTTTTCTGTCTGACCTTTAGGGTGTTGGGGTGGGGGCTCTTTTGAAGGATGCCCTCCTTTCTCTCTGTAAAACTCACCTCACTGCCCAGGGCATCCATCAGCATGACCTGGTCTTTGTGGACACTCACTAGGAGTGCAAATGTTTATCTAGATCCCGCCTTGTTCTGTCAAGATCAGAAGGATCTTGTGTGTTCAATAAACATGTACAATGACTCAATCCATCAATAGGCTAATCATGGAAAAGAATGAGATGAAAGATACTTTTATCATCAGAATGGTGGTCCAGGAAGGCTGAATGGTACTTTCCACCTACAAAGACTCTCCTAGGAACTCTGGCCTAGGGGAGACCAGGTTAACTAGATATTAGGTGATTGCCCTACTAACCTATAGACATGATAGTACTCATCAGGGTGGCTTAAAGGGATCCTAATTTCCAAGGCTTTTAAATGAGCCCTGAGGCTTCTTGCAATAAATCACAGGTATCTACAGGAGGTCTGGCCTCTAGACACAAGCTCTAAAAGGAGCTTTGATATGTCTTCTCACATTCTAATTTTCTCTGGGGTCAATGCCCATCACCTTCTCCTCTCGAACCCTTGCATGAGGTGGTTCAATTTTTCCAAAATGCGGAAGTCACAACTGTAGACTCTGTTCTAAGAGGCATGAGTCTGGGTTCCAAGGATGTTGCTTGGAGACAGGGAGGCAAGGTAAGACACTCCACTGTGAGTGTCTGCATGGAAGATTTGCAAGAAGACAGAACTAGTACTGTGTTTAGGCAGATCAGTCGGACACTGTGTCACTGTGGGGCACTGTGAATGGCTTTATAGGTACTGTTCATCAAAATGGATGCCTCCTTAGAGCTCACAAAGCAGGAGGTTGCAATGGGCCAGGAAGTTTTCTCTCTCCAAAGAGAACCACTCCACATGCCCTACCTCCCTTCTCTTCCCCAACTCTGCTGCTGCTGGCTGTCTGCTGTGGGATGGTCTTGCTGTTCACTGTGAATGTGTGTTGCTACAATTGGTTAATAAAAAAGCTGCTATGGCCTATAGCAAGGCAGGATACAGCCAGGCAGGAAATACAAGAGAGATACAGGGAGAAGAAAGGTGGGTCAGAGCAGACTCTGCAAGACACTGCCCGGGAAACACGATGTAATGGGACACAGAAAAAGCCATGAAACACACGGGTACACATAAATTAATGGAAATAGGTTGAGTTAACTTGTAGGAGCTAGTTAATAATGAGCCTGAGCTTTAGGCCAAACAGTTTGTAATTAGTATAAACCTATGAGTAATTATTTTATACGCAGTTGTAGGACTGAGAATAGGAAAAATTCATCTGAACTATAGAAGTAGATGGATGAATTTTACCTGGACAGATTCACAGTGTCTTCAATATTGAAATGGACAGCATCCCCAGGTCTCTGCCACCAACACTGATACTGAATCCAGAACTTTGGGAAGTCAATGGGAGTGGGGAAGAAGAAATGAGGGTTATCACTGTATGGAGTTTTGTGGAGTCTGTTTTTACTTTTGTAAACCAGTGTTCATGTCTGTGTTTCCATTGTGTGTGAACCTGAGTTGCATTGCATGTGCATGCATGTATATGTGTGTGCAATTACATAGAAGATGCAATGTGTGGGGGAGGAGGGTTACTCCCAAAACAGATAAGGCTAGGCTTTGTCTCAGCTCTGTATCTTCCCACTCCACTTGAGCCAGAACCCAGTCGTTACCACCAGCTACAGACATCATGGCGTGTCATTTGGCTTTGCAAAACTCTGACCCGTAGGGAAATCCAAGAGAGACTTGTCTTAGAAAGGAAGGAAAGTGAGAGAAAAGGAAAATACAGAAGTGGAGGGAGAAGGGAGGAAAGCACAGGCTTTTCTGGTGGAATCGAGCCGGAAGAGTATGTGGGGATGATGTGCGATGTAAACGGAGGTGGGGCGGGGAGGAGTAAGAAAAAGGTCAACCTTTGGGTAAAGTAAGGCCTCACATTATTGTATATATGTAAAATAAAAATGAAAATCATCAAGATTTTGTTGTGTTTTGAACCATTTGGGAGGCCCACTTTTTCCTCCCCAGTTTACACCCTTGTTGAAAAAAAAAATTCTCTGGATTTTAGAGGTCTGGATAATAGAAGACTTTCCCTTTAAGATACCCAGATTTGGATCAAGGGGTTCCACCCTCAGCTTTGCTGCGGAACCTCCCTGTGTGCATGGAGCTTGGAAGAGGTGAGGTAGGACACCCAAATTAGCATTACTTGCATTCTTCTAGCTCCAAGGACAGTGGCTTAATTTGGGGACTGATGAGGTGGTTAGGTGGGAAATGGACAGGCAGGATTAGGTGCTAGTCAAAGCCCCTCCACTGGTCCTGAGGCCCTAAGGCTCTTGTGGAATCAAGGCTATAAATAGCGCCTTCACTGTTGACCATAGACCGCTCTTACACTTCTGTAAACTGTCGATAGCAGCACATTCGTAAGTGCCTTCTTAACTCAGACTGAACACCAAGATTCCTGAATCCTAACTAGCTAACATTGACTCTTAGAAAAGACATCTCCTTTCCTTGGCAATGCCTAACCTCTCTGGAGCACAATTATAGAAGATGATCTTTCAATATAAATCACCCACTTACCTCTTTTCTCATATTTTTACTTTTTTATTTTTCATTTAGGCTAACATGAACTACAATCCCAAATCAAGAAGGGGAGAAGTCATTGAATATAGAGCAGCAATATAAAGTGTTATGTACATAATTGATGCACATAAATGTTAATCAGATGAATGAACAAATATAACTCAAAAGGTAGTCAAGGAAACACATGTGCACATGCGCACACACGTGCATGCATTCCTTGTATATTGATACTGCAAGAAGTGAAATGAACATCATTTTGGTATTCTAAGTTCTTTATAAATACACGAGTTCTCCCAAAGCCACACTGATATCAGAATCTAGGTGTGGGGTGCAGGACTAACTCTAATAAACATCTCAAGAGATCCTGGGGAACAGCTACATTTTAGAATCTGTGGGTTAGTGTCTGAGATATCCTGTTAGAATGACAGAGGGAAGTCTACCAGTTAAACTAATATCACTGCCCAGACACTAGATTGGCAGACTGAGGGTGCTGGCTCCTATTCTATAGTCTTGGGCAACAAATCACCTCACTTTACAACTTGACTGTGGGCATTTGTAGAAATGAAGAGTCAAGATCAAGCTACTCAACATTTCAGCATGGGTTGGAGAGAGTCACAAGGCCTCACGTCTAGTCTAATTTAGAAATAATTGGTAGTTGATGACAGTTACAGGTTAAGGGGAGTCAGCTTGCCTAGAGGGTGTGGTCCCTGGTAGGCTGATCATGTTCACTATATACCCTACACCTGTGCCTATACCAAGAGGCACTAATTGGACTCTGTGGGTTATTTTTAAAAAAGGAGATATGAATGTGGGAGAACACAGGGGTGATCAGAAGAACTTGGAGGGGAAGGAGGAAAAGAGAGAGGAAGGGAGGGGAGGGGCTGGGAGGTAGATATGATCAAAATGCACTGTATATATGTATCAAATTCTCAAAGAATAAATTGAAACTAAATTTAAAAATATCAGAGTCCAGTGAGTTATCTCCCATCACAAACCCAATGTTTTCATCCTAAGATAGTGGGGGAGAGAAACACAGTGAGTTCAACCTCATCTCAATGCGATGCCCTTGAGATGATGAGGACCTTCCTTCTACCCTGTCAGCCTCACCTGCCTATGTAGAGGAGGAGGTGAAGAGCCAACAAGTGCCTGGATACAGGTCAGCACAGCTGTGTCACCTACAAAGCCTCCTGGAAGAATGGAAAACCCAAGACCCACACTGGGGCTTCTTGCCCCTCTTATAGTCACCCAGGTCTCCTGGAAATGGCATGGAGGGGAAGCTTTAAATCAACGTGCGGATTATAGTCATTCTGTTTGCCTTTTTCCGCAGTAGATCCGATGATTTAAATTAGGTCTCGATTCTTGTTTAAATTATAGTTTACTGTTCTGCACCCTGCTCAGAAGTGAATTACCTTAAGCAGCGGTATTAATAACATGGTTATAATTAAGCCTCATTACTGCAGGCAGTTTGCTGAAACAAATTGCTTCTTCATTATTATTATAGCACCTTTGGTAAAAAGACATTTCCCCAGAATGCGACCTTGATGCTTTATATAGTAAAAGCCGAGATATGATAGAGATGTAAGGACGCATTAGCATCCTTTGCCTTCTCTATCCGGCTCGTTAGAAGGAAAGAAACGCGAGACAAATCCAAACAGCCTTGATGGCAATTTTAATCTGCACGAAATGGATAATGAATAGTTTTGAACTTTCTGCGACATTTTTGTAATGGTGTTTTATTTATATGACACTACTACTAAAATGAATAAATAAAAAAGAAAAAGAAAAAAAAACTAAAAAGCAAGCTGAGGAGCAGAC
This sequence comes from Sigmodon hispidus, assembly GCA_004025045.1. NCBI lineage: Eukaryota > Metazoa > Chordata > Mammalia > Rodentia > Cricetidae > Sigmodon > Sigmodon hispidus. The sequence goes on from PVIH01000513.1 coordinate 282,478, forward strand.
ATAAGAAAAGCCAGGGCGGTCTCAGCAGACAGCCAATGGTGTTGAGCTTCAGTTTGTTATCATCAATTGGTTTGAGAGTTTCTGGCCCAGAGCCCGTTACTCAGGATAGAGAAGGAAATTGGCCTCTCTGTTTATTCTAATCCAGATGCCTTCCTCTGGCCACCAGGCCTGGGAAAGAAAGGAGCCTGTAAGGAATGACCTAGAAACTTTGCAAACCAAGTTTGAAAGGAATTCGAACATGTGAGATTTGTGGAGCCCCAGGACATTCATTTTTTAGCATCCACTGGGGCTCCGGAAGCTTTGGCACTGCGCCACCTACCCCCCTCATCTGTCCCATCCCACTCCCCATCCTCCCGAGTGCTGAGAGGAAAACACATCTTCGCAGACTAGGAAACTTGGCTTGGTCATTTCCTGTTTTGCTTATTAATTACTCTTTCTGATGATAATTAAGACTCTGAAAACTAATTTTGTTCGGTGATTTACGCCCTTTTTGTAATTAGATGTGGTGATTACAATGGTATTCTGCCATATCCATATTTTCTTAGAAAGAAGCGGGACAGAAACTCATACAGACAGACACTGCAGATGGGACTCCCCCACAGGGAGTCAAGCTTCCGACTGGCAGGCTCAGCCTCTAGCTCTACCTGAGTGCGCACAGAGGAAGAGCTGGGCTGAGCCTTTACTGCCCGCCTCCAGGGAGTGATCCCAGCAGGCTCTGATCTCTCTCCTGACTTCAGCTCCAGCTGGAGAGGATGCAGTTAGTAAGTCCTGCCATAATGATACTCTCTAATGGTGTTCACGTTTCTGTCACCAGCTTGGCCACAAACAGAACATATGGTATAATCAGTAGGATAAATCATCACCCTCTCCCTAACCCCACCCCAAGAAAAGAGCAGTCCTCACACACCAGCTGCCCACCCAGAGCCCAAAAAACAGCTTCTGGGGTAATATGCCCTTGTTCCTAACACGGCAGTTGACCTCCCCCATCCCAAGAACTCGAAACACTGTAAGGACTTGTGGAGTCAAACAAAGCTTGGTCCATCTTCTGGTTCTGCTGGTTCCTAGCTGTGTGGTGTTAAGTAAGCGCCTTGATGGTTCTGAACTCCCATTCTTACCACCCTAACCCACAGCTGTGCTGAAGGCACAAAGATTAAATTTGGAAACGGGTCCAAAGTGCTCAGCGGACACCGGGAACACTGTAAATCTCACCAAGTGGAGGCTATTATTACCATCCGTCTTGTATGCTCTTTCTGCTTTCTCTAGGGAGGTGACTCTTACACTGTGCACTAGATGAGAACTCAGCCTTCAGGAAGCCTGGGGAAAGGTCAATGAGCCAGTTAGGGGACTCTCTTTATGATATAAAAAGCTCCCAAGAATAGCTGGGACAGTTTGGAACAAGCCTTCAGGCCTGGAGCCCTATATCCTGTGTGGCAGACCTGCTGAGCTCAGCTTAGGTAAATGAGTGATGATAGGGAAGAGGAATCCAGATCCTGCCTGCTTCTCTAATGCCTGCCCTTCCCTTCTTTACCTCTCCCTACCCTTCCCTACCCTCCCTGCTCTTCCGTATCCTTCCCAGGTGGATAGTGCTATGAAGTTCATTACCACTCACCTCCAGCAAGAGCCACTGCTCCTCTATTTGTCCTGCATCGGGTACTTGCTGTAAGTCTGGCTGAGAATTGGGCATGGAGAGGGCATAGGATATTCATATAATTGTATGTGTGAAGGGGTGCATCTGTGTGTATTCTTGAGTGTGTGGAAGCTGGAGGTCAACTTCAGGCGTTGGTCCTCAGAAGCCCTCTACCTTGCTTCTTTAAACAGATTCTCACAGAATCTGGGGCTGGGCGATTAGGCTAGACCGGCTAGCCAGTAAGCCTCGGGAATTCTGCTGTCTCATCCTACCTAGCACATACCACCATGCCCAGTTTTTAAGTGATGTATGCTGGGAATAACACTCAGATCCTCAAGCCTGCAAGGTAAGCACTTTGCCAACAGAATCGTCTTCATTATTTTGACATTCTTAACCGTAAACAGCTTGCTACCCAGACTACTCTCATATATGAAAGACATTCTCCCATTTAATCTTCATGAGCCATTGTGCATTGGGAGGATGATCAGAATGGAAATCTCAGACTGGTCAAGCCAATTACCCAAGATGACTCAGTACCGCATCAGTGGAGTGAGAATCAGGACTCAGGTCTATATGTGCAGTATGTCTCCTATGAGCCCTTAAGTCAGGAAGTACAAAGATCCAGAGATCAGGATTTCTCCTCAGAGGTACCAGGCAGGTAAAATGCCCAAGAGCAAAGACAATAGCCAGATGCAGAGATGGTCACATGCACACAAGCTGGACAGTGTCTGGCATCATCGACAAATGGAAGAGTTGGTGTGATAACAGTGGTCCAAGGGACTTTAGTGACATCACAAGAAGAGAGACTGGATGACAGGTAGAAGCTCCTGAAAAGCTACAGTAAAGGATCCGAGTTTGTTCAGCATGGCTTTGAAGGATGTTGAAGGACTAGGGAGAAGGCTAGGGGATCCCGTTATATTTCTGGAAGGTTCCATGACAGCAGGGAGGGCTGGTAGTAGGGCAGAAGTGGAAGGCCACACTTTAAAATAATCCAGTGGTCCAAGCAGTAGTCAAAGGGCCACCTTAGAGTCCCAGGCAGAGGCAAGCACTGGCAACTGTCTGTTCTCAGCTCTGTCTCTGAGCTCAACCTGCTTGGACCATGTGGAGATCTTCCTTCCACCTGCCCTGGTCCTTTCAGCTTGGCAACCAGCACCTCCTGTCCTGTTCCCATACTACTTCCTCTTTCTGGGCCAGCCTGCCCCAGCTTCTCTCTGGACCCTGCCGGAGGCCTTTGGGGAAGGCAGCCCAGGATCTGCTACCATCCAGTCACAGTTAGGATGCTATGACCTTCCTGATGCCACCTCCGGCAGCTGGACATTGGAGCCAGGTCATCAGGGGTCCCCCTTGTCTTCTGTCCTCCCTCTTCCTTGCCACACTCGGACCCCCTGCCACTCTTGGTGTTATAATATTTGGATGTTGGAGTCACCACAGTGTGCTCCTCCTGCAGGGGCCTGGGTGGCATTTGAGGCACAAAAAAAGTCACAAAGCTAAGGACTGAACTTTCTAGGCACTTCAGTCTCTTGTCACTTCCCTACGGGGCATAGAATGGTAAGCCCAATTGAATGATAGCAAGTGTGCAATTAGGTCAAAGGTCACTGCAGAGAAAGAGCTTTGCCATTGTGCAGTGAGGAGATGGACTAGACAGGACCTCTGGGAACCTTTGCCTCAGGTGTTTAACCCCTTGTGGGCTAAACTTCAGAGACACTCAGAATATGTTTCTCACAGGCTGTGGAAAGTCTCTTGCAGTCAAGAGCCAAGCCTAACAACTCTGTCACTCCATAGAGTACCAGCCACCAAAGAAAGGCAGAGTCCCTCTCCCCCAAGGGAAAGAGAGCTAAGCAGAGCAAAGGATTCTGGGAGATAACGCATGTGTTTTATTACTCAGGGGCTGATTTTCAAACTAGTAGGATTTCCCACTCCTTGGTGTCTCAGGGCAGATGCACAGTGTGTGTGATGTGGAGAAGGAGAAAGGGCCAGTACTAAACTGAGTTGTGTAGCAGGCAGTGGTGATTCATGATGAAGACAGAGGAATTTGAAGCTAGCTTTCCAAAGATGTCCTAACTGTATGCAGTGCTGATATTAAATATATAATGACCTATTATTGAATACATTTTCATTGCATTTATGTTACATAATGCTTCATAGCACTTCATATGCTTTTGAGATGGGCAGTCAGCCCTTTGTATCTGTAGATTTCCATACACATCTCAATCAGCTGCAGACAAAAAAAAAATTGAAAAAAAATGCATCTGTATTGAACAGCACAGACTTTTTTCTTGCACAAGTCCCTAAATAATACAACATACATGCCATTTAATCATATCAGGTATCAAAAATAATTTAGAGATCAAACCATTGAAGAGGATGTATGTAGGTTATATATGCCTACTATCCCATTTTATAAAAAGGATGGTTTGTGTTTGAAATGCCTTCCACAGGCTTGTGTTAAACACTTGGCCCCCAGCTGGCAGCTTTAGTTTGGAAGGTGATAAAATGGCTGAAGGTGGGGCCTCGTTGGGGGAAGCGGGTCACAAAGGGCTATCTACATCTTATATTTGCTCCCTCCTGTTTCTGTTCCTTTCTACTTCCTATCTGCTGCATCCATCCCGCCATGATACCCTAAAAGCTGCGAAACCAAGAGCAGCATAAATGTGTCCTTCCTTGTGTTGTTTGTCACGTTCTGTCATAATGGCACACAGCTCTAATTGAAGTCAATTGATTTCCATGTATTTGGCATCCAGCAACTGTCCTGTAACCAGTGCTCCATGATGATGGCTAATCTTCATGGTCACATTGACTGGAGTCACCTAGGAGATGGAGAAGCACCTTCAGGAGGATTAGCTGAGGGGTAAGAGATTCCCCCCCACTGCCGAGTGTTGATGGCACCATCATCACATGTAGATCTGGATGGAGTAGTCAGTATGCTCACCCTTTCTCATTCTCTCCCTCCAATACCATGTGAGCCGCTCTGTTCTGCCACACCCTTCAGCCCTGATACCTCTCACGCCAAGAACCATATTCTTCCTCATTTAAATGATTCTTTGGGGATATTTGACCTTAGTAATATAAAAGTAGCTAACATAGCCATGAAGTCCGACAGTGACTCTATTTGACTGTTTTACTCCCTGGACTCTGAATTTATAGTGAGCAAGAAGCTATCATATTTACCTTTGGTACCGTGACAGGGTAAGACAGTGCTTTTGAAAGAGTCTACCAACTAGAGGTAGCGGGCCCAGAAGTAGGAACATAGACCCAGCCACGTGCAGTTTTGCAGGCATCTGGGCTTCCTCTAAACCTGCTCACTTGGATGCTCCAGGCACCTGAGACCATGCGTGGGAGATCTACAAGGTCCCTGCATTCTAGATTTCCTGGAGGCAAGCCTTTGCCTTCCTAGAATTTGCTGCCTCAGCCCTTTTGGCTGTGTAAGTTTAATTTCCTGCATTGATTTAATTTCTTCCTCTATTTTCTAAAACTAGCCTCTGGCCTCCTGATTCAGCATTGGTGATATACTCAGGGATACTCACCAGGACTAACAGTGCTATCTATGGTAGCATTGGTGGAGGCCCACAAAGAGAACATTATTTCCTTCTGGTCAAGAATGGAATCTACCTCTGGCCTGAGTGGAAACTTGACATTCTAAGCTACAGAAAATGAACAGTGACTCTAGTTGGACCTATCAATCCCCTGGCTAAGAGACTACTCCCCGGGAAGGGGTATTCATCTCACACTGTGCTAAAGAGATAGGAGGAATAATTATTCTCCTAATAGGATGATGTACTTTTTCTTCTCAACTCTCTGTCTTTGTGCAGTTGCTATGGAGCTACCAGGAAGGAGGCTCTTTCTGTAGGTACTGTCTATCTTTCTGAATCCTTGCTCAGAAAGGTGTAACTTTTCCTTTCCTTTCCCCTTTCCATTCTCCTTTTTCTTCCTTTCTGTCTCTTTTGGGTGGTATGTTTTCTCAGTACTTGGAACGTTCGCTCTTTTTCTGAAGCTACCCCCCCCTTTTGTCATATGGCTGCTTGCCTACCCTCCAGGCGACCTAACCCAAAAGGCATGGCTTCCTCTTTTTCTTCTGCATCTCCCTCTTCCAGGAAATTGCTGAGGCTTATGGATTTCCTGCTATACCTGAGCTTTCTGAGTCCATTACTCTGATAGGAGATTCAAATTTCCCCAATAAGGGAGACTTCCCAAAGCTTCCAGTAGCGATAGTTATAATGACGGTGTATACTGGCTCTGATAGATGGTATTCTAAGTAGCCTCAAGATGAAGCCTTTGGAGAGCTGAGATGAAGATGAACTGGGCCTTGGTGACATCATTTGAGCCTCAAAACCTAGCGCTTGCGGATGGAAGAGTTGGTTAAGTTCCCCTATGGAATTGGACCCATCCCTTGCATTTGACTAGAAGTCTCAGCAACAGCATCATCCCTCAAGAGTCCTCCTTAGTTCCAACTGAGAATCCTCTGTGGAGCCTCTCCTGGGCCTCAACTATGCAAATTCCAAAGACCCAGCAGTACTGGTTCTTTGTCTAAAAGTCAGCAGCATTTCAGCCCCACTTTCCCTGCCTCCCTTTTCCTGGGTGAGATTTCTTCCTTTAAAATCAGAAGTTTTTGCTCCTGTAACATGATTTCAAAAGCAGTACATTTTTTTTTCTTTCTCTCCTTTCTATTAAAAAAAAAAAAAAAAAAAAAAAAAAAAAAAAACCCATCCCCTCCTTTCCCTACTTGACCCTGCCCACTTACCCCTATCCCCTAGGTGATATTTTAAGATTCTGCAATTAGATATTCATAGTTTTGTGCATTAACATAGAACCTCTGGCCACCATTAAAATGCAAATCCCTTGGGAGAAGGAACACAATAAGACTTAGCAGTCAGCCCAGCTGATGGGAAGGACAGGACTGCCAGACTCAGATAAATGAACAAGACTCCCATCTCTGCTCATGACCTCAGGCTAATTTCATTTTGCCTCAGTTTCTTTGTTGACAAAATGGGAACTGTAGACCTCTCTTCTCTCAGAGAATGTTTATGAGCCTTGGAAAAGGAACATATTTGCCCACCGTGCGGTCCTATTTTTTCTTAGAAAGCCATCTTTATTGATTAAGGGCTTATTGGAGTTTGGATACCATTATTGGAGTTTACATACATTGTGCATTTTCAGCTTTCCAGATCCCTATGCAAGCAGTGCTATGACTGTCTATGACAGAGTTCAGGGCACGCTACCCTAGATGTCTGAAAACAACAGCAAGAATTTCCCCTGACACCCCACCCATCTCCATCTTTCTCCAATGATGAAAGAATAAAACCTAGAAAATTATCTGACTTCAAAGTAGGTCATAAACCTTCATGTTCACCAAATATTAAAGGAAAGAGTCTTTATCAGTTAAGACAGAGGGTTGCAGAGATGCTGGGCAGGGCTTGCTAAGTTTAACACCATTCAATCCAGGCTCCAACCATGCAAAGGCAAATGCTTCTGAGATAAGACCTCATTGAAGGAAGTCAAGCTCATTCCATGTTCAGCAATCACTTTCCACTCTGAGATCCATGCAAAGAGCTTTTGCTGAGTAGGAAAGGGGAACACAAGCAGGACCTCCCTGTGATGTGGAGGTGTCTTCATTACCAGGACGTGAATCTCTTTTTTACTGTTCTGTGAATATTCTGCTCTGGAATATTACAGTGAACTTCGAACTCCTGAAGGGGACGATTTTCTTTAGTTCCTCTTCAACTTCTAGGTAAGTTAAGCCTCATGTCAATGTACCTGCTGTGTTTCAGTTGATGGAACATTTAGAAGGATTTTATGAAAGCCATCTGATTTCTAGAAACCTAAGAAGAGTTCATCTTAAGGTGGGGGCCCTTTTAGAATTTATAGTGCTCTATCAAAGGACTGGAGAAGGATAAACACATCACCTCCTGCTCCTCTCCTAAGAGTACGAAGTGTCTTATTAAAACATCCCCTCTGTCCAACCATACTTCTGCACTTCCCCACCAAATTTAGCATGCAAATAAGTTTCTTTAGATCCTTAAGTCTTCATTTTTGAGGACTCTATGCATATGAAGCACCTATTAAACAAACTTGTAGGGGTTTTTTTTTCTTATTAATCTGCCTTTGTTTCAAGATCCTTTGCTTTGATCCTAGGAGAAGGCATTTCCTGTCCTCACCATGTGCCTGTGCCAATGAGGACATTGCAACATGGCAAAGTTACATGGCTGTACCAAAAAAGAGAGACAGTATTGGCCTCTAAGCAGCCTGATGTACAAAACTGCATCCCTAACGGTATCTTGGTCAAGTATTTTACAAAAGCATTTTTATGTGCTTTAGAATAATTTTTTAAAAAGTGGTTCCCTAGGAGCTGGAAAAGTTGGGGCGTTGTTAAGGAGAACAGGTGGACCAAGGTTGATCAGGAAGATAAACTGCCTCCTGCCTCCTGCCCCTGTTTGTCCCAATCCAATGGTTTCCTGTCTTCTTCTTCTTCTTCTTCTTCTTCTTCTTCTTCTTCTTCTTCTTCTTCTTCTTCTTCGTCGTCGTCGTCTTCCCCTTGCTCCTTCTCCTCTTCTTTCTTTTTAATTAAATTAACTAAAAGTTTATTGAGCAAAATTTGCCCTAGATTTCCATGGGAAACATATACATAGCCAAATAAAAGTTAACACTAAGAATTTTCTAGAAGAATGTGTAGCATACATGTTCAGAAGCTACAAATGTACTTTGTGTCTAAAATAGCTTAGACATAAAGTTACATATTAAATACATAGACACTCTTCTGCACTTTTACCTGATGTGAGTGTCTTAGTTAATGTTCTGCTGCTATGAAAAAAAACCACTATAACCAAAAAAAAAAGAAACAAGTTGGGAAGGAAAGGAAAAGGTTTGTTGGGCTTACACTTCCATATCACTGTTCATTACCAAAGTCAAGACAGGAACTCAAGCAGGGCAGGAGCTTGGAACCAGGAGCTGATACAGAAACCATAATGGGTTCTGCTTATGGAACCAGGAACTGATGCAGAAGCCATGATGGATACTCATCCCGGCTTGCTCCTCATGGCTCGCTCAGCCTGCTCTCTTATAGAACCCAGGACCACCAGCCCAGGGATGTCCCCACTCACAGTAGGCTGGACCCTCCCCCATCAATCACCAACTAAGAAAATGCCCCATAGGTTTGCCTACAATAGGATGTATGGAGGCATTTTCTTAGGTGAAGTTCCATCTCCTCAGATGGCACCAGCCTGAGTCAAAGTGACATGAAACTATTCAGCACAGTGAAGAACAAACTTTAGGGCAGACAGAGCCCTGTGAGAGGAAGGAAGAAAGGATGAGCTGCTGGCGGTGTTTGGTTTTGCCATATTCCTACCAGCTGTCCCAGGAATGGCAGGGCAAACCCAGGGGCCTGAGGGAAAGTGCTCCCTTCACTAGCTTCTGGACCCGTAATCATTCCCAGCCTCTTCATTTACATGCATAATTGGCAGTTCCTTAACAGCTCATTAGGAAAGTAGGACTCTTTGTGACCAAGAAAAGAGGAACAAATCCCTGAGGGTGAGGGTGTCCTTGAGGACCTGCTTAACAGTCTTGGAAAGACAGGACTGAGTTTCAGGGACTGGGAGCTCTGAGAAGCTCAATAATGATCAGTGGCCCTGAACCATGATGTAACAGTCCCCAGTGAGATCAGAGTGTACAGCCGTCATAGGTTAAGGAAAATAGGTACAGGGCACTGGCTAGTGCAGGGCCACACAGGCCTGAACACTCAGAGAGGTCAGCCTGAGTCCCCCAGACATCAGAAGACAGTACTTGACCCTTCATAGCGTCTGGAATCTCATGCCAGAGAGGCATTCGTAGAAACCGTGTGTGTTCTGTGAGCACCTAATGAGCTCTGTTTACTATTCCTGGTTGCTCTAATCCTCACAATAGAATTCAACTACATTAACCCTCTGCATTGGTTTTATAAAAAATGAAATTATAGCACCAAAAGATTAACTAACATGTTGAAGGTCCAACAGGCCCTGAAGCCAGATCTCACTAGTTCTGAAAACTCCTTCCTGTATCCCCATCACTGTACAATAAAAACCCAGGAGCACTATTTTAAGTGTGAAAAGATATGTGGGCTACAATTCCCACAAGAATAAAAGGGAAGTAGAAGGTACTTCCTATTAAGGAAGCCAGGGTAGGCTTCCTGGAAGAAGGAATAATCTGAACTGGGTTTCAAAGAAGGAGTAGGATTATTCAAAAAGACAATCAAAAGGAACAGGGAAAGGCTAGGGTCAGGGTGAAGAGTGAGGGAACGGTGGATCCCTAACAGTCTCACCATCTTCTGGAGGGCAGCTACAGATCCAAGCACTAGAGCAGTGCATTGTGGGTGGGTGAGAGAGTAGAAGACAAGGAGGGACCCAGCCTCTTGGAAAGGGAAGCTACAAAAAAAGAAAGAGAGAGAGAGAGAGAGAGAGAGAGAGAGAGAGAGAGAGAGAGAGAGAGAACAGAAAAATTCAAGGGAAAAAACGTGTTTCAGGAGGATGGTGCCTAGTCAGAAGAAGTATAGCTGTACTCATGGCCCGGGTAGCTTGATCAGGGCAAAAGCTGGGTCTGGGATTGGCTCTGGGTTTCAAGGAAGCCAGTTTATTCCCTGGGTTAGTTTTCTTCCTGCAAATGTAACAAACATCAAAAATAATCAAACTATAAAAAAATAAGGTTAATTTGAGCTTCCATGATTGATTGGATCCATTTCTTTGGGCTGAAGACCAGGAAACACAAGACAGCATCAGGGTGAGACAAAAAAAAAAAAAGCTATCCCTTCACTACCAGGGAGCCAAAGACAGGGAAGGACAGGTCCCATCAACCCCTTCAAGAGTATACTCTAAATCACCCAAAAACATGCTCACTAGGCTCCACCTCTTAAGGATTCTCCCACAAACCACTGTGGTTGAGAACTCATAGTTAACAGACAGGTCTTTAGATAATGTTTTAGATACAGACTGTTGCGGTTCCACCCTCCTTTTGCCCTGTGAGACCCCTTCTCTCGAGCTTTTTCTTTCTCACACAGTAGCCTGACAAGACACACAAACATCCCCCACTGCCTGCCATGACAAATGACATTTCTTTCCAGAATGTGCCTTGTAACCACACCTCAGTGAGGCCTGTCACTGACTCCTTTTCTCATAGACATGCCCCTTCCCAGTGAGGTCTGCTTTGTTGAGGAGACATTGTAACAAAACAGTCCCGGAGAATTTTGTATACCATAAAAATAACTTAAGAACAAAGGCAGTGTAAAGATGTTCAGACATTTTAAAAGCTGAGATGACTAGCTACTAGCAAGCCTACACTCTAAGAAATGCTGAAGGACTTCTGCTAGGTGGAAGGAATATCTTCCAGACATCAGAGGAAAAAAATAAATCTGTGCCAAGAAATGAAGAAAAACTGAAAATGGTAGCTGTATAGATAACCATGTAAGGCTCTTTCTTTAACCATTTAAATATCTTTATTAAATAGATGACTAAATGCAGTGCAGGATTGATCGAAGCACTTAGGAGATAGACACAGGAATTTGAAGTTCAAGATCATCTTCAGCTGCATAGTAAACTCAAGATCATCCTGGACTGTGTCTCTGACTTCTAAAATAAAAATGTGAGAGAGAAGTGAAAATATTCTATTGTTAAAATTTACTGGTATAACATTTCTTAAAAGTAAACTATGATATGTAAAGGTGTTTGTGAGATCTTAACATGGGAGCTGGAGAGATGGCATAGTAACAAAGAGCACTGGCTACTCTTCCAGAGGACCAGGGTTCAATTCTCAGCACCAACATTGTGATTTACAACTGTCTATAACTCCAGTTCTAGAGTATATGATGCCCTTATCTGACCTCTGCAGACACCTGGCATACATGTGTTATACAGACATACATGCAGGCAAAACATCTATCCACATAAGATAAAATAACATTAAAAATCTTAACAGAACCAGTAACAAAGCTTCAGGTCATAAAATAGGACAAATTTTAATAATTAAGAAAAATCAAGACTAAAGACTACAGAAAAAGAACATAGCTACAGAGACATGTAAAATAATAACAAAATATCTCATCTTCATATTATCAGATTTCAAGAAATAGTGAAGGAGAGCAAGAATAAACACTCCAAGGAATAATGACTGAACACTTTGCAAATTTGTCCAGGGACATAAACTTACACACTGGAACTGCTACAGAATCCCAAACAAGATAAATCCAATCATACCTACACCACCACATGCAGTGACTGAACTGAAGGTTACAGACAGAAAAGAACTTCCCACTTATGATGGATAAATAGCTCAAATTATAGTAAAATTCTCAGCAGAAGTCATGGAGACCCATAGAAAGTCACACAGTATTTTTCAAATGATGAACCCCAAAATCTGTTGCCTGAGACTCCATATCTGACAAAACAGTCTATTGTGGATAAAAGGAAATAGATGTTCTCTGAATGAAAATAGGTTGCCAGATATCTAACATAAAAGAATGGCTAAAGGAGTCTCCAACTAGGAAGGAAGTACAGAGGTGAGAGAAGCTGGAACTCCAGGAAGAACACAGGAAACAGGTTCCAGGCAAATGCTCTGAGCTCCATGAAACAGTTGAAGTAGCAATAGGAACACTGCTGGGGATTTTTTTTTTTTTTTTTGTCGTTGTTGTTTTGTTTTGTTTTGTTTAAGAGCACATGGAAGATGTCTTTCAGAAACATAATTTACAAATCAAAGAAGGTAAAGAGATATAGAAAGAGGTAGCATCTCTACGTTGAGGGAATTGGGCAGATGTGTTCTTAGTAAGCAGAATGTGACATGCTGTGTATACAAAGTACGGTATGTAGAGAATCTACAAGAAAAGCTAAACAAATGGATACGCTCAAAACAAATTAAAAAAAAAAACAATTTAAATTGGAAATAACAAACACAGTGGGGAAAAATGAGATTAGGGGGCCAGTGACATGGCTCATGAGTAAAGACAGTTGGCGCTTGGTTCATAAGCCTGGCAACCTGAGTTCAGTCCCTGAAATTCATGTAAAAGTGGAAGGAGAGGACAGACTCCACAAAGCTGTCCTCTGACCTCCAAATGTGTGTCATGTCTCACAAACACACACACACACACACACACACACACACACACACACAACATCTGCAAAGAAAATTAGACAGCAAGCAGAAATCAAACACTAGATTAATGCTTGATATAGCAATAATCACATTAAATATAAATGATACAAAACTACAAATTAAAAGAGGATTTAAACACATGACTTAACTACATGCTGCCCTCAAGCAACTCACTTTAATAATATGAAGCATTTAAAATCAAGAGGACCAAAAATGTTACACTTTGGAACAAAAGATTCTACTGGAGAGAGGGGGAAAAAAAAGCATTATGTGGTGATAGTAGGCTTAATCTACTAACACGACTCTGAGCAATGCTAAGAATATGACCTAAACAATGGAGTTAATGATTGTGTGTATGTTTCTGGTATATAGTATATGTATGGAATTTGCTATGTATATGTACATAGCAAATTTCAGGCCTACCAGGGTTACATAGCAAAATCCTCTTTTAAAACAAAACAACATAACTGAACAACACTATATTATATTATAAATTTTTATTTCCTTGAATTTATTGCTAGCATATGCAAATATCATTGATTTGGGTATGTTTGTCACATGGTCTGTAATCTCACTAACTATACATATTGGCTCTAGAAATCTCCAGTAGGGACTTGGGACTTATGTATGGATAATCAGTTTGTGTGCAAATAAAGATGGTTTTATTTTTTGCTTTCCAAGTTACGAATGGCTTGATTCCTTTTCTTGTTTTATTACACTGGCTAGAATTTAAGTGCTGTTTCGAGTGAACATGTTAAGTAATTACTTATCACTCTTGCCTGGTGCTGTGGTTATCTGTAGATTAGCATTTTTGATTCTTTATATAGTTGTGAAAACTCTCTACTGAGATTTTACTAGAGTTTTTGCTATAAAGTGGCATTGATCTTTGTCTGCGTTGATCAAAATGTGATTTTATGAGTTCTCTTCCTAAAATTGTTAGTATGGTAAATTAATTACATTAATTAATTTCTGAATATTGAACAAATTTGAGATCCTTGAGATAAATCTCACTTGCTCATAAGATCATAATAATATTCATACATTATAAAATTTACTTGATAACTTATATTTTTAAATTTTTGTGTCTATATTCTTAAGTAACATTAGTTGTAACTTTGTTTTATTCTGTCTTTGCCTGCAATATCTGAGCCATTTTATAAAATTAATGTAAGAAATTCATTCCTCTTTTGTTTCTAGACAAGAGTACATAGAATTGACACTAATTATCAATGTGTTATGTAAACTTCTCTAATCTGGAAGGTTTTATTGCAAATTTGATTTTCTTAATAGTTGATAGCTGTTCAGTTGGTCTCTTTTATAACAAGTGTTGTGCAGTAGTCAGTTTTCCTAGGACTTTACTAAATCAAAGTTGTGAATTTATGGATGTAGAACTGTTATAATATTCCCTCATACTTTTATTTTTTAAGATTTATTTATTATATATACAGAATACAGAAGAGGGAACCAGATGTCATCATAGATGATTATGAGTCACCATGTGGTTGCTGGGAATTGAACTCAGGACCTCTGGAAGAACAGAAGAGAAAGAACAACCTCTGAGCCATCTCTCCAGCCTCCTCCCTCCCTCATACTTTTAAATACATATAGGACCTATAATAATTTCCTTTATTTTAATATATTATTAGCAATACATTATATAAATTTCTATGAGTAAAATGTTGACATTCTTAGCTACTGGTAAGCTATTTGCAAACTACCAGTTTGGACACATATATGTGTAAGAAAAGAATCACTATTAACCATATGTGATTTAGAAAGCAAGAAATAAAACTATCCCTATTTGTATACAACATAACTGTATGTGCAGAAATTCCAAATCTCTGTCAGAGAATAATCCTTCTGTACACTGTGAATATATAATTCTCTCATTGGCTAATAATAAAAGTGATTGGCCTATAGAAAGGCAGAATAAAGTTAGTAAGGACAATCAAACCAAAGATTCTGGAATGAAGAAGAGTGGAGTCAGAGGTGATGCCAGCCAGCCACTGAGGGAGCAGAACATGTAGAAAATGAGATATCAAACTCTGAGTCATGTGGCAGAGGATAAGTAGAAATATGGGTTAATTTAAGTATGAAAGTTATATAGTAACAAGCCTGAGCTATCAGCCAAGCATTTGTAAGTAATATTAGGCCTCTGGTGGTTATTTGGAAGCAAGGAATCAGGACAGAAAAACTCTGCCTACACCAATAACTACAGTAAGTAAGATTTTAGAGCATGTGATAAACTTATACCAACGAATGATATTTGCATATACTAGCAACAAATTCAAAATTTATAATACAATACCATTTTGTTGGGTTATGTTGTTTTATTCTGTTGTTAAAGAGGATCTTGCTATGTAACCCTGGATGACCTAGAATTTGCTACATAAGCCTGGCTGACCTCAAATGTTCAGCACTGTCCTCTTGCCTTTGTCCTTTGAATACTGAAGTTTACAGGTATGTACCATCATACTAAAATACAATACAAATTAAATTCAGTATTAATGAAAGAAATATTTAGCCCAGCCAGCCAGGTCAGCTAGAGCAGGCAACAGGGTATGAAATGTGCCTGCCTAACCCATCTCAGCTCCAGTTGCAGGCAAGCAAAAGGGACCCCTACATACAAATTAAATTCAATATTAATGAAAGAAATATTTAGCCCAGCCGGCCAGCCTGGCCAACTAGAGCAGGCAACAGGGTACAAAATGTGCCTGCCTAACCCATCTCAGCTCCAGCTGCAGGCAAGCAAAAGGGACCCCTACATGCAAGTCTGACTTTCTACGACTCTCATTGGACCCCCTACATCTTAAGTTTCAAACCATTTCCCCAAGCACCCTATCCCTCCTGTAAGGATTCCAATATACAAGAAGCAAAGAAAAACAACTTTTAAAATATCTTTTTAAAGATAGTAGAAGCCTTTAAAGAGAAAATTAAAGAAGGAACAAAAACTTTCTTAAGGCAATAGAGGAAAACACAAGCAAAAAAAAATGAAAGAAAACAATAAACTTTTTAAAGAAGACTAGAGAACCAAGATAAAGCAAACAAATAGGTGATAGAAACAGTGCAAGGTTTAAAAACTGAAATAGAAACAATCAAGGAGATACACACAGAGGGAATGCTGGAAATAAAAAATCTGAAGAAATGAACAGGAATTACAGATGCAAGCATAACCAACAGAATGCAATAGATGGAAGAAAGAATCTCTGGTGTGGAAGATTTGATACTGGTAATAGATGTGTCAGTCAGAGAAAATACTAAAACCAAAAAAAGACATAACAAAACATCTAGGAAATATGGGACACCACGAAAAGAGCAAACCTAAGAATAATAGGAATAAAAAAAAAAAAAGAGAAGAATACCAGCTCAAAGGCACAGAAAATATATTCAACAAAATCATAGAAGAAACCTTTCCCAATCTAAAAAGGAAAATATCTATGAAGATACAAGAAGCTTACAGAACACCAAATAGACTAGACCCCTGAAAAAGTCTGCTTACCACATAATAATCAAAACACTAAACATACAGAATAAACTATTTTAAGAGCTACAAAGGAAAAAGGCCAAGTAACTTATAAAGGCAGACCCATAAGAATAGCATCTGACTTCTCAATGGAGACTATGAAAGCTATAAGGCCCTGAGCAGATGATACAAGGACACTAAGAGACCACAGAGCCAGTTCAGACTACTATACCCAGAAAAACTATCAATCACCATAGATGTAGTAAAGAAGATAGCCCATGACAAAATTAGATTTAAACAATACCTATCCACAAATCCAGCTCTACAGAAAGCACTAGAAGGAAAGCTTTAACCCTAACAAAGCTAGAAACCCTCATGAAGCCACAAGCAATAGATAATCACATAGAAACAAACTTCAAAGAATGGAAACACACACACACACACATACATACTACCACCAAAAATAACAAGAATTAACAATCACTAGTCATTAATATACCTTAATGTCAATGGACTCAATTCACCTATAAAAAGACATAGGCGAACACGATGGATATGAAAACAGGATCCATTCTTCTGCTGCATGCAAGAAAATACTCCTCAACTTCAAAGACAGACACTGCACCAGACTAAAGGGTTGGGGAAAGACTTTCCAATCAAATGGACTCAAGAAATAAGCTGGTGTAGCTATCCTAATATCTAAGAAAATAGACTACAAACTAAATTCAATCAAAAGAGATCAGAATAGACATTGCTTATTCATCTTGGGAAAAGTCCATCAAGAAAAAATCTCAATTCTCAGTATTTATGCCCCCAATACAAGGGCATCCACATATGTAAAAGAAACATTTCTAAAGCTTAAATCTCACATCAAACCCCACACATTAACAGTGGAAGATTTAAATACCCCACTCTCACCAATGGATAGATCTTTCAGACAAAAACTGAACAGAGAAATGAGAGCTAACAGCTATTATGATTCAAATGCTATTAACAGATATATATAGAATATTGCACCCAAATACCAAAGAAAATACCTTCTTCTCAGTACCCCATGGAACTTTCTCTAAAATTGACCTTATTCTCAGTCATAAAACAAATATAGATAGATACAAAAAAAATGAAAATAAACCCTTGTATCCTATCAGATCACCAAGGACTAAAGTTAGAGTTCAACAACAACACAAACCACAAAAGCCTACAAACTAATGGAAACTTAACATCTCTCAATTGAACCACCTCTGAGTCAAGGAACAAGTAAAGAAAGAAATTGAAGACTTTCTAGAATTTAATGAAAATGTATCCACAACACACTCAAAGTTATGGGAAGCAATGAAAGTAGTGCTAAGAGGAAAGTTCATAGCACAAGGTGCCTTCATGATAAAAAAATGGGGAATTTTCACACAAGATGCTTAATACAACAGCTGAAAGCTGTTGAACAAATAAAAGCAAACTCACCACAGAGTAATGAGAGAAATAGACCACAAAAAATAATCAAACTCAGGACTGAAATCAATAAAGGTGAAACAAAGAACACAATACAAAGAATCAATGAATCAAATAGTTGGTTGAGAAAGTCAACAAGATAGACAAACCCTTCTCCAAACTAACTAAAAGGCAGAGATAGAATATTCAAATTAACAAAATCAGAAATGGAAATAGGGACATCACAACAGACACCAAAAAATTAAGTCATACTTAGAAAATCTGTACTCTACAAAATTGGAAAACCTAAAAGAAGTGGGCAGCTTTCTGGACAGATGCCACTTACCAAAACTAAGTCAAGATCAGATAAATGACCTAAATAGACCTATAACCCCTAAGGAAATAGAGGCAGTTATTAAAAGTCTCCCAAGGGAAAAAGAAAAGCGGGGGCTGGGGGGTTGGTTAATGCAAGCCCAGGACCAGATGGCTTCAGTGCAGAATTCTACAAAAATTTCAAAGAAGAACTAATACCAATACTCCTCAAATTGTTCCACACAATAGAAACAGAAGGAATATTGTCAAACTCTTTTTATGAGGCTATAGTCACCCTAATATCCAAACCACACAAAGATGCAACAAAGAAAGAGAATTACAGTCCAATTTTCCTCATAAATATTGATGCAAAAATATTTAATAAAATACTGGCAAACTGAATTAAAGGCCTTATTAAAAAATCATTTACTGTGATCAAGTAGGCTTCATCTTAGAGATGCAGGGTTGATTCAACATATTAAAAACTGTCAATGTCATCCATCATGTGAACAACCTAAAAGAAAAAAATCACACGATCATCTCATTAGATGTTAAAAAAGCCTTTGACAAAATCCAATATTCCTTTATGATTAAGGTCCTGGAGAGATTAGGGATACAGGGAAAATATCTAAACATAATAAAGGCAATTTATAGCAAGCCAACCATTATCATCAAACTAAATGGAGAGAAATTCAAAGCAATCCCGCTAAAATTAGGAACAAGACAAGGCTGTCCACTCTCTCCATATCTATTCAATATAGTTCTTGAAGTTTTAGACAGAGCAGTAAGACAGCAAAATGAGATCAAGGGCATACAAGTTGGAAAGGAAAAAGTCAAACTATCATTATTTGCAGATAATATAATAACAAACATAAGTAACCTCCAAACTTCTACCAGGGCACTCCTACAGCAACGTAGCAAGGTATAAGATTAACTTAAAAACAAAAAACAATAGCCCTCCTGTACACAAACAATAAAAGAGTTTAAAAAGAAATCAGGAAAACATCACCCTTTACAATAGCTGCAAATAACATCAAGTATCTTGGGGTAACTCTAACCAAAGAAAGAAAGACCTGTATGACAAGAATTTTAAGTCACTGAAGAAAATATTAAAGAAGATATCAGAAAATGGAAAGATCTCCTATGCTTTGGGATAGGTAGGATCAACACAGTAAAAATGGCAATCTTACCAAAAGCAATCTACAGATTCAATGCTATCCCCATTAAAATCCCAACACAATTCTTCATAGACCTCAAAAAAACAAAACTTCATATGACAAAACAAAAAATCCAGGATTGCCAAAAAACTTCTGTTCAATAATACAGCTTCAGGAGACATCACTATTCCTGACTTCAAGCTGTACTATAGAGCTACAGTAATAAAAAAAACAGCCTGGTATTGGCATTAAAAACAGACTTGTGGATCAGTGGAATTGAATCAAAGACCCTGAACTTAATCCACATACCCATGAATACTTGACTTTTGACAAAGAGGCCAAAAATATACAATGGAAAAAGATAGCATCTTTAACAAATGGCACTGGCATATCTGGATGGTGGTTTGTAGAAGAATGCAAATAGATCCTTATTTATTACCCTACACAAAACTTAAGTTCAAGTGGATCAAAAACCTCAATACAAACCCAGTTACATTGGACTTAATAGAAAAGAAAGTGGGAAATACTCTTGAATGCATTGGCACAGGGGACCACTTTCTAAATATAACACCATTAGCACAGATACTAAGAACTACAATTAATAAATGGGATCGCCTGAAATTGAGAAGCTTCTACAAGGCAAAGGACACAGTCAATAAGACAGAACGACAGCCTACAGAATAGAAAAAGATCTTCACCAACCCTACATCAGACAGAAGACTGATCTCTAAAATACATAGAGAACTCAAGAAACTCAAGGCCAAAACCCTAAATAATCCAATTTAGGGGTTCAGAGCTAAATAAGGAATTCTCAGCAGAAGAATTCCAAATGGGAGAAAGACACTTAAAAAATTGCTCAACATCCTTAGCCATCAGAGAAATGCAAATTAAAACAATTCTGAGATACCATCTTATACCTGTCAAAATGGCTAAGATCAAAAAACACAGATGATAGCCTATGCTGGTAGATGCAGAGCAAGGAAAACACTCCTCCATGGCTGGTGGGAATGTAAACTTGTACAGCCAATTTGGAAATCAGTATGAACATTCCTCAGAAAACTTGGAATCAATCTACACAATGATCCAGCAATACCACTATTGGGCATATATATATATATATATATATATATATATATATATATATATATATATGCACATTCTTACCCCAACGACATCAGTTCAACTATTTTTATAGCAGCATACTCAGAGTAACCAGAACCTGGAAATAACTTAGATGCCCCTCAACTGAAGAATGAATTTAAAAAATGTGGTACATTTACACAATAAAATACTACTCAGCAGGGGGGAAAAAGACATCCTGAAACTTGCAGGCAAATGGCTGGATCTGGAGATATCATCCTGAGTGAGGTAACACAGGCCCAGAAACATAAACATGGTGTGCACTCACTCATAAGTGGATTTTAGACCTAAAGCAAAGGATAACCAGACTACAATTCACAAACCCTGATCATCTAGGTAACAGGAGGAACATAAGCAAGCCATCCGTGGATCCCTCTGGGAAGGGGAAATAGGGAAGCTCTTCTGAGTAAATTGGGATCATATGGAGGAACGAGCAATAGGAGGTTGGGAGAGATCATGAGAGAATGAGATGGTTGAGTGGGAGGAGCAACAGAGAGGGAGAACAAAGAAATAGATACCTTGATAAAGAGAGACACTGAGGAATTAGAGAGAAACCTGGTTCTAGGGAAACATCCAAGAACCCATAAGATGTCCCCAGCTAGGACTCCAAGCAATAGTGGAGGGAGTACCTAAACAGGACTTCCTCTATAATCAAATGAACGACCACCCTAATTGTCATTATAGAACCTTCACCCAGCAATTGATGAAGGCAGAAGCAGAGATCCATAGCTAAGCACCATTTCAAGCTCCTGGTCCAGCTGAAGAGAAAGACGAGAGAGTATATGAGCAAAGAGATCAGGATCATTAGGAGAAGATGCACAGAGACTGCTGATCCAAGCTTTTGGCAGCTCACTGACTCTGAAATTACCGCTGAGGAACCTTCATGGAAAGGAACTAAACCCTTCAATAGTGGTTGAAAGGCCTGGGCAGTTTGTGGAGCCTCTTGTAGTAGGACCAGAGTTTATTCTTGGTGCATGAACTGGCTTGTCAGGGCCCATTCCCTATAGAGCAACACCATACTCAGCCTTGATACTGGGGGGAGGGACTCTGACCTACCTCAACTGGGTATGCCAGACCAAATTAACTCACCTTGAATTCCTTGCCCTCCCCGGGGAATGAATGAGGGGATGGGGTCGGGGGAGGCTGAGTGAGCAGTGGAGGGTATGAGAAAAAATGTCTTAAATAAAAAGTACTAAAATAAAGAAATGAAATATTTAGCTGTTAAATATAAAAGACAATGCTTATGACACTTACATTTTTAAAGGCTACTATATTGAAAATTGGTAAGATGTAAATAGCTAGAAACCAGTGTTCATGGATTAGAAAATTCAGCAGGACTAAGAAAACGATGTTAATTATCCCAAATTAATAGAGAATTTTAGCAGTGGTACTATCAAACTGCCAAGCATATGTTTTATAGATATAGAAATTCTAAACTTTATATGAAAAGATAGCACAATGAAAATAGCTAAAGGAATTTAAAAAAAAAAAAAGAGCACAGTGGAAGGAAGTGCTTGCTTGATTTCTAGAGCAATACAGCTACAATAATTGAGGCAGTGTGGCATCGGCAGATAGATAGATAAATAGAACAGAATAGAGAGACCAGAAACAAAGCCACGCAAATATGCGGAATTGACTTATGACAAAGGTGCGAAAGCGATTCAATGGAGGAGAAATCGCCTCTCCAGCAAGCGCTGCTGAAGGGATTGGACATCTATAGGCAAACAAAAAGAATTCAACCTAAATCTCACCCTTTGAGAAGAAAGTAATTGAAATAGATTACAGCCTTAAATGTCAAATTTAAAACTGTATCTACATTAGGAAAACATTCTAAGCCAGGTGTGGCTTAGAATCCGAACACTTGAGAGACTGAGGCATGATTGATGCGAGACAGAGGCCAACCTGCAAGGCTAGCATAAAGTGTAAAGCCTGTCTCAAAACAAAGCATTGAGTTCTTAGACTTGAAATCAAAGTCACATTAAAAGGAGGAAAATGATAAATTAGACTTTGTTAAAATAAAGATTTCTGCTTCTGTCACAGATCCTGGGAGAATGTTGCGAAGGCAGGCCGTGGAGTGTGAGACCATGTTTTCATACTGTGTGTGTAGCAAAGGTCTCCATCCAGAGCATGGAAAGATGCCTCAAAATTTAGTTAAGAAATCCAATTAGAAAATGGACAAACATGAAGAGGCATTTTACCAACAAGGATAGACAGATGGTTAAAGTAAGAACATGAGAAAACGTCCATCATCATTACCCTTTAGGAAAATGCAAATTAAATCATAGTGAAATATCACGGCACGCCCATTAGAAAAGCTAAAATTAAAAGAAAAACAATGTAAATACAACAGAAGGTTTATAGAAACTGGACCACATACACATTACTGTTACATGCGTCACATAATGCAGACACTCTAGAAAACTGTTCGGCAGCTTTGTAAAAATGGGCCTGTTGTTACCATACAACTGAAATATTGGTTTATTAAAGATATATCCAAAAGAATGAAGACTTATGTGCACACAAAAGCTAGCTTATGAGTGTTTACAGCAACCATACTCATAATAACTAAACGGGATAACTGACTGAGATGTGTATAGTTGTGAATGTTGAGGCTCTCATGGTACATCCTTACTGTGGAATACTACTCAGGAATGAAAAACTACAAAACTATTTTCAATTACAACAGCCTCATTTATTTCCAGACAATTGTGTTAGATTGAAAAGAGCCAATCTCATTCACATATACATTTTTAAAAGAATATAAATTTTAAAAAGCAAGCTAGATTTTTGGTTGCTGTCTTTGGGTTTTATTGCTGTGAAAAGATACCATGGCCACAGAAACTGCTATAAAAGAAAATATTTAACTGACACAGATTTACAGTTCAGAGTTTTAGTCTGTCAACATCATGCCATGTTGAAATATGGCAACACACAGGGAGACATGGTGCTGGGAAGGTAGCTGAGAGTTTTACATGGTGATCCACAGGCAGCAGAGACTGTGCCCATTCTGGGTGTAGCTTGAGCATATGTAAGACCTCAAATCCCACCTCAACAATGACACACTTTCTCCAACAAGGCCACACCTACTCCAACAAGGCCACACCTACTCCAACAAGGCCACACCTACTCCAACAAGGCCACACCCACTCCAACAAGGCCACACCTACTCCAACAAGGCCACACCTCTCAATAGTGCCATTCTTAAGGGGCCAAGCATTCAAACACATGTGTTTTGGGGGCCCATTCCTATTCAAACCACCATAGTTGGCCGAAGGTTGAGAAGATGGGGACAAGAGACATACACAAAAAGACACCACGAGGTCTTCTGTTGGTGGTGAAAACGTTCTGTGGCTTTAATGTATCTGTGTAGGGATCTTTCTTATGACAGCATACTCAAATTTTTCAAGTTACAGAATAAAGCTGGTTAAAGGTGATATGGGAATCTTTTTGTCATGGTTATTAAAATGTCTATGAATTTGTAGATAATTTTAGTTGCATTTGGATAGAATGTGTAATTGAAATGTTTCAAAGCTCCTAAACACAAAGAGCACATATATTATTCCACTTATAGGAAATTTCTAGAATAAAAAAAAACAACTCTAAAGTTGGTAAAAAGTAAAAATGTTAGCTTATGATCGAAGGTGAGGGCGATGTGGAGAGGTTGGCTGTGGATGAGTGTGGGTTTACTTTGTTGGTAATAAAAAACGTTCCAGGAGTAAATGCCAGTGATGGCTTTTCAAGTGTTACACGACGACCCATGGAATTCCACATGTGAAGTGGGCAAATTTACACTGAGCAATCTTTCTCCATGATGCTATGGAAAAAAAGAGAGAGAGAGAAACAGAGAGAAAGAGAAAGCTGGAGTGGGTATTATATCAGACAAAGAAACTTGCTTCATAATGAAAAGAAAGTTGATTCACTGAAAGGACATATAATCCTAAGTGTTTCTATAGCTAATAGCCAAGTTTTAAATGACTAAAAGGAAAAACAGCTATCAGGAGTGAAGGACAAATCAAGAATAAGATACACTCGTGAGATGCTTGAGGATGTGTAGACATTAGAAAAATAATAGACAACTCTGTAACTGTGCAAACATGGAGTCCTCTTATAAAACCTAGATAGTATATGCCAGTCACTCCATGTGGTTACTTGGTACAATCAAGAGATGCTGGGAAGTTGGCTGATGAGACTGCAACCCATGTGGCAACGTGTTATTTCCAGTAAATTTCTCTACAAATAGAAAGTATACACTCTAAAATAATGATAAAAGGTATAATAAACATACCAGACAGCAATATATCATTTATTCTCATTACTAGAATATACTATAAATAACTATATTTTCTGGACTTGTATGTGCTTGTCAGCACAGTAGGTTTGCTGTTACCAGCATCACTACCAGTGTGTGAATAACAAATTACACTATAATGGCTACATCCTTCTGAGATACCTTATATTTTTTATGGGACACAGGTCATGTATATGACTTGTTACTGGCTAAAATAACGTTATCTAGTGGCTGACTATACTTCCATTATCAGTAGTCAGAAAATATGAAGAATATCTGGGTTGTGCTATCAAACAAATCTACCCAATGAACACCACGGATCCCTCTGCCCAGTAACATTTTGCATAGCCACGAGAAACTTGTTTCAAAGGTAGAAAGACTATTTCCTAAGATGGAGTATACTTTGTGTCATAAAAAAGTCTGTTTATATAAAAGAGTTCAAGTTACCAAAATGTTCTAATCAGCTAAGTTAAATCAGAAATTAATAGCAGTATCTCTAAAAAATACCTAAACACTCACTAAATAAATAATCTATGGATCCCAGGGGCCTCAAAATGAAATTATAAAATACTCTTAGGTAGATAGAAACATGACACCACTTAATTAGAATTGTGAGAAGCCACAAATGCAGCACTTGGTAGAAAAGGCATTTTGCACTAAAAGCTGCCAATAGAAAAAAAAGGGAAAATTATTAAATCAAAGAACTCAATTTCTACCTTAAAAGAGCTAAAACATAAATTAAACTCAAGGCAATTAGAAGATGAAAAGTTAATCATAAATATCAGAACAGAAATCAATAGCAGAGAAACAATAAAGAAAAATCAATAAAACCCAAATGTGATTCTTTGAGATTATCAATAAAATTGATAAGTTAAATCTTTAACCAAGCTGATCAAAAATAGAAAGAAGATAGAAAATCCAAGATTAAATGATAAGAGACATCACAACTCTACAAATCCCACATTGAAGTGCAAGGACTCATCCTAAATAACTATGCCAATAAATACAACAACTTAGAAAACAATAAATGGGACGACTAGAATTATTCTCAATAAAAAAAGAATATAAACAGCAATCTCTTAAAGAAATTGCAGTTAAAGTAAAAAGTATTCTAAACAAAACTTTGAGCTCAGCATGGTGTCACAGGTTTATAATGCCAAGATTTAGGAGGTTAATATAGGAAGATATTGGTATCAAGGCTAGCCTGGACTATATAGGGAATTTAAAGACAGAACAAAGTTGAAAGGTAGATGATATGATAAATCTGCAAATTTAAAAATTTTCTAAATACCAAAATACATAATCAGAAGTAGAAATTATAGAAACTACCATTGCTAATGTTATTAGCCATATGAAATATTTGAAAAGACACATTCACCAAAGAGCCTGAAATGTTGTTGAGAGAAGGATTTAAGCACTCTAATAAATAGTAATAGGTACTCCATTCATGACTTGGAAGATTCTGTGTTCTAAGAATATCAATTTTACATTCAACATAATACCAAATCAACTTCCAGATTTAGGCTTTTGACCACTGTGAAACCCAGATACCCTAACCCTAACCACTACCCTTCCTTTTTCTTCCAGTTTTAGGATTAAAGGCATGCACAACTAACTATGGCTGCACATGCTGCTTAGTAGAAATTGAAAAATTGATTTTTTAAATTTGGTGAAAATACAAACAAACTCTGAAGAAGAAAACAGAATTGGGGAGAGGGCAGACCTCACAGGCTAACACTATCTCCATTTTAGAGTTATAAAGTTACAGTGATGAATGGGGAGGTCAGGGTTTAGATGCTAAATAAATGGATCAATACAAGACAGAACAAAAAAATAAAGCCATTTTGACAACTCTGAAGAGACTATTCAGTAGAGAGAGGTCAATCGTTTCAAGTAAAAGTCTCACAACTGGACGGCTGTGTGTAAAAGCACAATTTTTGAGTGACTCTGTACAACATATTTTTTCAAAAACTACATAGCAAGCACACAGAATTCTGTCAGTCAGACATTTTGTCTCTGTGGAAAATGTCTGACAGAAATGAGAGAGAGGAGGAAAGACTAATTTGGGCTCAGTGGTTCAGGAGTCCCGGCCCTTCACTGTAGGACGGATGGGAGTAGAGCTGCTCACTTCGTGGTGGCCAGGGAGCAGAGAGACAGACCAACGGGAAGGGGCATGGGACAAGAGCTGTCCTTCACAGGAAAACCCACAGTGACCTACATGTCTCTTCTCCTAATAGTCCCATAACTTCCCAGTAATGTCATCAAATTATGAACTCATCAATGTATTTACCCCTGGATGAAGGCAAGGTTTTTACGATCCAGTCTTATCTGCAAAGTTCCACCTCTAAACACTGCTTGCATCAGGGAATAGATCTTTAACACATAAGCCTTTAGTGGAGGAACTTTATATACAAACCTCAGAAATACTTACAGATAAAATTCTAAACTTCTAGAAGTTATTTTGTATAACAAAACCCAATACAGCTACTAAAACGAAATAATGCTGTGATGGTTACATTGTATCAGAGAAAGTAGGCTTTAGCGCACATACAAAAATATTGTCAGGGATATTTCTAGCATTTTTTCATAGTAAAAGGGGGTACTAATTTAGTAAGATATTACCTTCACAGGTATATCCACAGTGACCTACATGAAAATCTGCCTAATAACTACACATCTGATAGCAAAGTTTCAAATAGTGTATAGAGAAATCAGAACTTCACAGAGTAATGAACAAATTCATGATCACAGCCAAAACTTAAGCTCTGAAAAATATCTCCATTAGACCAATTTTGTTGTGTAAACAACATAGAGCATCATAGAGTATGCTTTACCCACTTGGATAGGATAGAACAATTATTCCACATGGCCCAAATGACATAATCAAGAGACATGATATGACCCTTATGGGAAGAAAAATATTTCTTAGATATAATGGTATTAAAGAAAAAAAATGGTAAATTTCACCAACAGTTAAAAATCTATGCTCTTCAACGATAGTTAAGAGAATGAAAGGACAAACCACAAACCATGAAAATATTATTGTTGCTCCTATTATTTGTCTTTGTACATGTGTATAGTGTGTGTGTGTGTGTGTGTGTGTGTGTGTGTGTGTGTGAATTCAAACATTTGGATGGCAAAACTCACAGGTATAAGTCAGACAACAACCTTGGCGGTTAGTCCTCGTCTTCCATCATGTTGGGGACAGGGTCTTGCTGGCTCTCCTTTTTTTCTCACTGTGTATGCCAAGCTAGCTGGCCTGTGATCTCCAGGGATAGTGCTGACTCCATCTTCCATCTCTTTGTAGTAATGCAGGGATTACAGCCTTGTGTGCTACTCTGCCATCTGGCTTTATGTGAATTTTGAGGGTATAAACTCAGGTTCTCACACTTGTATGGCAGACACTTCATACGCTCATCCATTGCCCCAATTCTAAACATTCCTAAAGCATGTTTTATAAAAGATTTATATTCATATGTGTAAATAGCCCTTAAAACAATAAGAGCATAACCAACTTAATTTTGAATTGAGTTTTATTAAAAAATGAAATCTGACTTTATCATAGAAGGTACATCACAAAAAAGAAACATAGGATAGATATCCAACATCACTATTCATTAGGGAAATGAAAATGAAAATTGCCATGAGATACTGGTATGCATCTCTTGGAATGGCTAAAGTTAAGCAGCCTGAACATACCAAGCACTGCCAAGTATGTGAATCAATTGGAATTCTCATATACTGCTGGGTAATATAAAATGGTATGACTGATTTAGAAGGCAATATGGCATCTTTTCAAAAAGTTAAACAACTACCTCAAATGTGGTCCAACCATTCCTCTCTTAGGAGTTTACCCAGGAAGAGCGAAAGTATATAGGCAGGCCAAGACTTCCACCCAAATGCTCTCAGCCACATGGACTGGAATAGTAAAAAACTGGAGACTTCACACGTGTCCATCAACTGGAGAATGGATAAACAAACCATGAGATATTCACATAACAAAATACCACCAGGAATGAAAAGGAATAAGCCATCGATACATACTACGACACAGATGGAGCTCAAAATAATTATGCTGAGTGAAAGAAGGCAAGAAAACAGAGCGCATACTGTATGCTTCCATTTCTATAATTGTAGGAAATGCAAATGAGCTTGTAGTGACAGAAAGCAGATCTGGTTGCCTAGAGATTGGGGGCAGGGAGCAGGAGCTAGGGATTTCAAAGGGGGCAGGCACAAAGAAACTTGGGGGGATGATGGATATGTTCATTATCTTGAACACACATATGTCAAAACTCATCGTATGGTACACTTTAAATATGTTCAGTTTATTGTATGTCAATTAAGTTTTAATGAAGTGAAAGGTAAAGGAATTTGTGAAGAGGTACAGAAGCAGTAATGGAGATAATCGTTTCATGTCTTCCCTTTTCCTGATACTAATTTTCCAATCAAGGCTGGTATGCGGGAGAAAAGTCAGGGGTAGGGGCAGGGAGGAGACTGGCTCACAAGATTATGAAAGCTGAGAGGTTCCAGGATGTTATAGTTTGAATATGAGACGAACTCCCCCCCACCCCAAAGAGTCAGGTGCTAAAGCCTTGGTTCTCAGCTGGTAGATCCAGTCATTGAGAGGCACTTATATTAAGGGTTGGTGGGGAGTGTGGCCTAATCAATGGATTTTTCTCTTAATGGACTCATGATGTGACAGCATTTGGAGCTCTTGGAAACTAGTTAGAAAAAGAAGATCCTTCTCTTCTTCTCTCTCCTACCCCTCCCTCCCTCTCTCTTTCTCTCGCTCTCTCTTCCCCTCTCCCACTCATTCCTCCAATAAAATAAACATAGCTCCCTGGCCAAAAAAAAAAAAAGAAGATCCTTAAGGACATGCCATTGGGGCATACTGTGTCTTGTCCTGGGTGTGTGTATTAATTACTTTTCCCATGACTGTGAGAAAATACTTGACAAAAGCAACAGAGGAAGGAGGTGTTAATTCTGGTTCACAGTTTGCAAAATCTATCATGGCAGGGAGGTCAGGTGGCAGGATGTGAGGCCATTGGTGACATGGCCTCTGCAGTCAGGAAGCAGGGAGAGATGAATATGGGTGCTGAGCTTGTGCCCTTCCCATGGAAAAATGCCAGAGTGGGTCAAGTTCCTTCAGTTAACCCAGTGTAAACACACCCTCAGAGATATGCCTGGAGATTTGCCTCCTCAGTGATTCTAGATGCAGCCAAGCTGATGGTCAATATGAACCATCATATCCCATTTCTGTCTCTCTGCCATGAGGTGAATGGCTCACAAGACCTGAAGTTAGTGAGCTGAAAGACAAGAAAACCAATGCGATAAGTTCCAGGCTGAAGGTAGAAGACCATGTCAACTCAAGATGGTCAAGTGAGGGTAGAACATGCATGTCTCAACTCAAGATGATCACTTTCCTCTTCCCTAATCATCTCTTCTATTCCAATCTCTTGGTTGGATAGTGCATGACTCATTAGAGAAAACAGTCTTTACTGCATACTAATTCAAATGCTAACCTCGTCGAGAGACAAGACACACCAGACTGTCTGGACAAATATAAGAGTACCTCATAGCCCAGGCAAGTTGACATATAAAATTAATCATCATGCTCACTGAAAGAACTCTTTTCAAATACATGGGCAGGGCTAAGGGTACAGGACAAGGGTGATATAGCACTGAGGGATAATGACAGCCAAGTGTTACTGTCTCTCTCTGTTCCTTAGGCTTGAGGGACTAAGAGGGAGCAGTGACCAAAACTAGCTAGTGAGGGTCAAGAGATGACGTCTCGGGACAATGAAAAGCCACCTTGAGCAGAGATACAGCTAAAGCTCACACAAGCTGTGTTTCAATACCAAGACTGTATCCCAGAAGTTTTCAGTCCATCCCAGAAGACGGGAAAAATAGGACTCCCCCCAAGGGTCTTGGAGAGAATTGGAAACCTACTGTCAGGGATTTGCTTGTTTCAGGCTTTACTAATTGGTATTTACTAAATTAGCAGGTGATATCTAGCATTCTTGTCTACAGTGGGATGTGCTGTGTGTTGGGGCCCTCCAGAGCTGCTGTTCATGTTTCTCTGGTTTCCAAGAAGCTGACCTGTATCTTAGTCAGCTTTTAGGCCCTGTGATGAAGCCCTAAGAAAAATCAACTTCAAAGGATGAAAGTTTATTTTAGCTTGTGGATTTTCAGCCCATGGTCACTTACAGTTGTTTTGGGCTTGTGGAATCACAATCCATGAAGGAAGCTAAGAGTGTGATGGAGTTCAACTGTTGTTCACTTCATGGTGGCAAAGTGGATGAACGGGTCATGTTTTTATTTATCCTCCCAAAGGCCGGCCTCCAGCGACATGACTTCATTTCAGCTCTTCAAGGTTCTAGCAACTGCCAACAGCACCATCAGCTGAGTACCAAGCCTTCAACACACGGTGTTTGGAGGACATTGCAGATCCACACCACAATAGACTACATACATAGGATCAAAGATATAAGAGTACATCTATTCCCTTCTGACTGAAGTAAAGGATCAAGGAAGCCTGGAAAGGCAGAAACGTCAAGATATGCATTTGTTCTGGTCTCTCATTTCTAGGCAGTGGGTGGACTGTATCTCTCTCTAAAAGACCATGTTCCGTTTTCCACTGTGCTGTAGCTCCTGAGTCTAGGTTCTCTCACTATTGCCTCTCCGTCCCATCAGCCTACAACGTGGGGACAGACGATGACACTTGGCTGTCACTAATCTCACAGTGTTGTATCACCCTTGTCATATCCCTTTAGTGAGGATGATGCTTAATTCTATGTGTCAGCTTGACAGGGCCCTGAGGTACCCCAATATTTGTCAAGATCTGCTGTGCCCACTCACTGGATGAAGTTAGCACTTTTTCTCCCCTCTCAGTTACCCCAGCCTCTTGTCAGCTCCCAGCTCCTCGAAAACATCAACCCTCTTCCTAACCTCAAGCTTTGTACACTCACTTCAACTGTCCAGATACCCCTCCCATCACCCTTCCCCCTGAGAGAATGTCTCCCATTTAAACAGTTCCCCATTACTCTCCTGTCTTTTCTCACCTTTCCCTCACATTTTATTGAATATGGGGCTACATACTTACAGATGCGACCTTTTGCTCCGTGACTGGCACCTACAACTTCAATTAGGGAAGGAACTGGGTCTGTTTGGTTTGCCAGCATAAACCCAAATGCTTTGCATAGTGTCTTATATATAGTAAGTGATCAATAGAGAATTGTTTAATGAGTGAGGCAGCTGGGTCTGCGATAATGGTTGAGAGACATAAGGAGAGAGGAAGAGATAAACAGAAAGAGACAAAGAGACAGAGAAATAGACACAGAGAAATATAGTCAGGGAAGGAAAGGAGGGAGAGAGAAAGAAATAGACATTAGGAAAATTCCCAGAATGAGCTGCCTTTGCAAAGAACCCACTGCTGTCTAATAGAGATTAAGGACTACCTATCTAGCAGAGACTGGGGAGTACCTTTAACTTGATGGCTTAGAGTACCTCTATGGGTTACCATGCCTTTGGTATTTAGAAATCAAACATTTTTATTTCCTTGAAATAATGTCAGTCTCTTCAAGGGGGAAAAAGGCTTTTAAAGTCATTAGTTACTTTTCCTTCAACGTAGATGTCTTATTAGACTTTGTTATTGTTGGGATGGGCCCCATAGACTTGCATGCTTAAACACTTGGTCCCCGGCAGGTGGTGCTCTTTTCTAAAGTTGGGGAACCTTTCAGCATGGGACCTTGCTGGCAGAGGTAGGGTCATAGGGGTTGGTCAAGTTTATAGGTCACAATCTAGCTCAAGTTCCAGAACCCAGCTGACAACCAGGATATAAGCAAGCTGCCTCAACCTCCTGGCACAGACAGAAGCCATCATTGTTAATGCCATCACCATACCTCCTCTGCTGTGAAACTCAGCTAAAATATATTCTTCTTCCTCCAAGTTCTGACGTGCAGATACTTTGTCCCCAGAAAAAGAAAAGTAAACTAGCAGACAGTGTGAAAGGAAGAAGGAAGGAAAGAGGGATCATGAGGGAAGAAGGCAATTGAAGGATAGACAGCCGAGGCTGTGGCAGGTGAGGTAGACTCACTGAAACAGTCCCAACTTTTTGTAGGGCATAAACCACCAAACAGGTGCAAATCTGCTGCTTGTCCCGGAAGTTCCTCCTAACCCTGTCCCCAACCCTAGACAGGAAGTTCCTCCCTTCTCCCCCTCCCACCCTAGAGTCAAGAAAACTCTGCCTACTCTACCCAAGAGACCCTCAGGGTTCCCAAGAGCATACTAAAGCAATGGCCCTGGGATCTAAATCCAGCTTCCAAATTCAAAGTTTTTGCCTCTAATTAATGATTTCTTCCCCCAAAATCATGGGTTAATGTATGGAGAAAGTTGTAAGTTTCACTCTCTTTGAGGCAGAAAGGCAGGATGGCCTCAGTCAGACATTTTCATGAAAAGCACTGAAAACCTGAATCAGAGAATTCAGTGTTGTTACGTAAGAACAGTAACAGCAGTCATAATGGAAATAATTGTAATCACAGGATGGCTGGTGATTCCTTATACCCTGGAGCTAGAACCACATTCTGCACAGTACACAGTGCTCAGATGGATCTCTCTCCCAGCCCCAGCTCAGTGCCTTTATGACGCTCATTTTACATGGAAGGATGTTGACAGTTCCCACACGTTAAGAACTTCTCCAAAGTTACACACCACTCAGTCAGGAGGTCAAATGCCTGGGGTTTGCTCTGCCCCACTCATGGTATCCAGACCCAAGCCCATCCTATGCTGCCCTTATGAGGTAGAAGCACACTGATTCCTCCCCAAACAACTACCCACACCCTGGGGCACACCTTGGCCCCACCTTCCCTTCCCCATGCCACCCCACAGCTGTGTGGGCAAACACTCTGCCTCTCCCCAGGCAGGGGACACCCAATTTGCATAACTTAATTAAATTCTGCATTCTTGTTTTCAGAGGAGCAGGCCTATGAAGGATGCTGAGTGCATGGTCTTAAGGCAAATCAACGTGCATGATGAAAGAGCCTATTTCGGTTAAGCAAATTATGAAGAGGCGGGCGATGTCCTCACTCTAATAATTTCCCGTGAATTATTTATATGGAAACTGCAATTACATCGGGCAAAACAGTGTTGTGTGCATAAAGCTCACTTAATTATCTAACCACCTGTTGGGACACAGGGTCCTCTACCAACCCATCTCTTCCCCAACAGGTCCTTCCTTCCTCTGAGAGAATATAGACATGAGCAGGTGAGTCTGGGAGGACACTGTGGATGCAAGGACAGGAGGTCCATTCTCTTCTCTCAGACCCAGAAATCCATCTGCCTCCCTCTGGTCCAGCTCGATGCTGCCTTTCCCTTCTCCAGGAACTGAGCAGCTCTGGCCATCGAGGTCTCTACCTCATTCCCCTCTCTCTATCCTCTCTCTCCCTCTCCCTCCCTCTCTCTCTCTGTCTCTCTCCCTCTCTCTCTCATACACACACACACACACACACACACACACACACACACACACACACACACACACTGAGAGAGAGAGAGAGAGAGAGAGAGAGAGAGAGAGAGAGAGAGCAAAGGCAAGAAATAAGAAAGGTGACCAAAAGAAAGGAAAGATGGAGCCCCACACCCTTCTCAACAAACCCTTTAACCAAAGCAAACGAGACCCCTTTCATCAGTGCCCGGTTGTTTAACTGGAAATGAGAGTTGCCATGGCAACCATCCTGTCACATAGTATTTCTTGCCACTTGCCAGTAGGAGAGGCGTTGATGTGTAGAAGAGAACCCTGGTTGGGTGGGGAAGGTCGGGAAGGGAGAACCTTGTTTGGTATCTGTTTGCTGAAACACAAGGTCACAGGGGCTGTCCCTAACCTGGGACATCTCAGTTCCTCACTCCCTCTCTCAGACTGTGAAGGTTGGGCTGGGGGGGTGTGTAAAATCTCCCTCTGCTACCCCTCCTGGGTGGAAAAACATCATAAGTGTCAGCAGTGCAGTGGAACTGTCAGAAATACATGGGGTTGGAGACAGAATAAACGGTGAAACACACAGTCCTCTTTGTTCTGAGACTAAAAAATTCATGTGATTTTTTTTTTTCTCCAAGAAAAAGCAAAAGGGAAGAATGGCCACTGGGAGTGGTGATTGGGAATCAAGACTGTCTTCCTTCCCAAGACTGGGGAAGGAGCCCTCCCTTACCTCAGCTTAGAATATAGTTGGTCTAGACTCAGGCAATAGTGATCCATGTTGCATTAAAAGGCAGAAGAAAAGCCAAGTTGGTGAAACCTTTTTTGGGGTAGAGGTGCAGAGGTCAGGGGGCACCTAAAGCTGACAAATATTGGAAGATCTGGGGTACTAGGAACCGTGATTCAAGCCCTGGCTAACACTTGTCATTGTACAACCTTGAAGAACCGACCAACAGAGAGGTATGTGGTTGGCCCTGGAGTTCACACAGAGTCTTTGTAGCACTGTGACTTAAGAGAATGCATGGTAGGTAGATAAAATATCAATTGTGTTTAAATAGTTTTAAATGGTGATGATATAGCTGGAGAGATGGCTTGGTCAGTAAGTGCTTGCTGTACTGAGTTTAAACCGATGGAAAAATCTGGGCACAGTGGCTTATGCTTGTAACCACAGCAATAAGGAGTAAGAGATCGGCAGACCCTGAGGCTCACTGAGTCTAATTGATGAGTCCAGGCCAGGGAGAGACCCTGCCTTAAGGAATACAGTGTGTGGGGAGTAAAGAATGAAGCTAAAGATCTCCTTCACATGCATATGCACATGCACATGTATGTACACACACCTGCCCCCACTAAGCAAATACACACAGAGGAGAAAAATAAAGATAGTAAGTTTCACAGGAAGAACACAGAGAACATGCCATGTACTCTGCTGAGCTACATACACTTATCATGAATCCCATGTCTTAGATCAAAGAATACATAAATCAATGAGGAGGCTACAAGAGGTTCAGTCACGTGTCCAAGCTAGAAAGTGAAGAAGCACCAAGGTCAGCCTTGAAATCTGGCTCCTACTGGCTTAGAGCCCAGGCTGTTGCTGCTCAAAAGAAGTTTGAACCTGACAGGCCAAGTTCTCCTGAGCTGAGCTCCTGGTCCATATGGCTGCTACACTTGGTCCCTATCCAGTCTGGGACCAGCTGCTTAACAGGGGTGAAATGGAGTGTTTTTTCTCCTTTAAAGATTTACCATGTATAAATGTATGAGAATATTAAAGACAACAATTAACTTTATTGGAAACCTTATATTCTCCAGCCTCATTAGAACTGCCAACAAGATCTATTATTAGTATTACTATGCAGATACTGTAATAAAAAGGGTATTTAAAGTGGATAGTTTGGCAATGAAATAAAATAGCTTTTCTCTCTCTTTCTTTTTCTTTTGAAGATATATGTGTGTATCCGAGATGGTCTGAGCAAGGCAAAGGCCTCATGGGACCTGAGGAATGAAGAGCTCATAAAATTTCCCTTTACCACAGTGGCAGACAGCTATTGCAGTCCAAGGTGTGCTGCAGGGCATCACAGCTCTCCAGCCCTCCAGCTTGCCCCAGCACAACTCCAAAGAGGTGAATTTCTGCAGGAGAGAAGACCCTGCTTGCTGAGCAGAAATATGCTTCGGGTCCAGCTCCTGTCTTTGCATACTGAGAGTGAGTGATTCACCAAAGCCCTGTTCAGAACCTCAGTCCATCTTATCCTCTAATCTCAGCAGACAGACAGGAATCAAGGGAAGAGTTTTACCCACTTCTTTCTCTCGTCCTCTATTTCCGAGCATCTTCTACTGATGAAAAGTCAGGATCAAGAAGAGACTGTCTCCACATCTTCTGCATCCTTGTTTTCTTGTCCTTTATTTAAGCTTTTCTCCTCTCCCTGCTCAACTCAGCAGACTTACTGGACTAGGCAGGAGTGTCTCTCGGCTCCATCCTGGGAAGGAACCCAACACAAAACACTTAGGCTCTCCCATGTGCTGGCGGTCTTGCTTTGATAACACATAGGAGAAGTTCCCCTACTCTGGAGACCACCTGTCCACTCCTTCTGGGGACCACCTTGCAGAGGGTGCTGAGCACCAGGGATGCCCTTCACATCACTAACAACCTAGGACAAGAAAGCCAGAAAGGGCAGCCTACAACCCATCCCCTGAGTTGCTGACTAAAAAGTCCTGACAATTAGAGGCTCAGTTATCCTGTGAGGACTCACACAGCCAGGCTTGTGCCCGTGATTGTCGGTTTTTTGTTATTACTAATGGTTTCTGTGTACTGAATACCATTTACTCATCTCATTTCTTTATCACCATCTTGGAAAGTGGATACTCTTGTCTTCATTTTGCAAACAGATTCAGAGAGTAGATGTCCCATCATTGCTGGCCAGGACTCTTGACTGGCCACCTAGCTGCACTCTCTGCTTCCAACTTAAGACCCTGTAATGCACTGCCTGCACGAGACATGGCAATCCCTGGAAACCTGCAGGCCAGTTAGTCAGCAGACCTGGGGTCGAAACAAACAAGGGGCTGTCTCAA
Source organism: Sigmodon hispidus (assembly GCA_004025045.1). NCBI lineage: Eukaryota > Metazoa > Chordata > Mammalia > Rodentia > Cricetidae > Sigmodon > Sigmodon hispidus. Next base: position 319,522 of record PVIH01000513.1, read on the forward strand.
GAAAGGGGGAAGGCAAGAACTGACACCTGAGATAATCTTCTGACCTCTTGACCTCTGCACACACTACATGGCATGAGCATGCTTGCATTCATACAGTACACACACACACACACACACACACACACACACACACACACACACCAAAAAGTGAAGGAAGGAAGGAAGGGAGAAAAGAAGGAAGGAATAAAGAGAGGGAAGGGAAGGAGGGAGGGAAGGAGGAAAGAAAATAATTGTGCCCTTCTCCATCTACAACATGGAGGGGGCATTGTACATAACATTTTCAACTTCAACCAAGGTATCTGACATACCCAACAATACTTTTGACTTTTATTACTGAGCAGAGTTTTAAAATAAAAGGAGATGGAAAGAATGCAGAAAACAGTTTCTTCCTGGGGCTTCCACAGTCTAGTAAGACAAATAGAGAAAGTATGCTGTCTACCTGGCTTAGACTGAGCTAGGCCAGGAAGGCTTGTATCCAAATCCTGCCCCAGTTGTTGACTCTCGGCAAGCACATTAAGCCACCAAAGTCCTGGGTTCCCAAGGTTGCTTCTTAAGGTGTCTGCCAGGTACCTACATGCAGGATAAATGGCAGTAGCTGTTGCCATTGTCATTGTTGTTATGGGAAACAACTCATGGGTCACCTATTAAGAAGCATAAAAAAAATGAATTAATTCTAGGATATTGCAGCTTATAGCTAATGAAAAGGCCAGGATGAGAGGATGCAATTGAATAATGTTGTAGGGCAAATGTCTCAGGAGAGGCAGATTTTGAAGCTGGAAGTTGACTCCCAAAACATTAGTCATATTGTCTCAGCAGAGACTGCAGGAATGATAGCCAGGGCTTTTCTAGATGTTGTTTTTCTGGTTTTGTTTTGACTTGTTTTTTTACTTCATAGTCCACAGAGAAAGTAAAACTATTTGATCTACATGACAAAATAACTCAATTGGAAGAGACCCTACCGGGGTTATCTAAACTTACCCAGGCTTCCTGAAGAAAGGGCTCTGCCAATACAGGTGCCCTCTGTTTGCCTCAGCACTGTGCTCTGGAAAAACCAGTCTATGACAAGTTCTAACCGGTCTAGGACAAGTTCTTCCACCAAAGCAGAAGATCTGGAGAGCAGAAGTAACTTGGCTGCGTTTTCTCTGGGCCAGTGCCAAAAAGATAATGATTATATGATATGATCTTCTCTTCAAAGACCAGAAAGTGGGGCCTGGCAAGATAGCTCGGGGGTTAAAAGCACTGGCTACTTTTGCAGAGGACCTGGATCCCATTCCCAGCACCAATATGGTGACACACAGCTAACTGTAACCCAAGTTCCAAAGGATATGGCACTCTCTTCTGCCTTCCATAGGTAATAAGCATACAGTGGGGCACAGATACATGTAAGCAAAACACCCACATACCTAAAGAAAAATGAAATAAAAATTTAAAAACAAAAAAGTACAGGAAGATGTTGAGTAATGGGAGGCCAAAGATCCTAGTCCAAGGCTAGAGTAGACCTTCTGGGCCCTGAACACTCAGTGTCTTGAGCAGTATGCCAACTGCTTTCATGCCTCATTTCCATTGCCTCAATCGATGATGGGAACCATCCTGAGAGATGATACCATCAACCAAGTTGTTATTTGAGCCTAGATAGTCACTAAAAGGGTAGGATTCATGGGCTGCATCTCCAAAGTTATGTCGATCACACTTACACCACTAGCAATGGTAAAAGGCTGACCTATGGCCTCATTGTCACAGCCAGAGAAGGTAACTTGCCAAAGAGGAATAGTGGACACTATCCATCAAAGTCAGTTTTCCATTTTCTTCCTTTACTGTCACATCCTTTGAAGCTACCTCTGGGTTTGGTCCTGCTATCTTGTCCATATGCATACCTTCTACCAGGTAAAACGTAAGCAAACATTGCAAATATTCTATCTGCCTTGTGGAGTCACTGGCCAGGACTCTTGGGGATGGAGTCGATTAACTTGGCACACCTACACTCAAGGTTGGTTCTTTCCATTTGCATTTACAAAGGCACAGACTCCAGGCTTTGAATGTCCTCAGGTAGGGCTGTTGAAGCCATGGTCTTGGTTTGGCACTGTCAGCCTCTTCAGCCAGCTCTGGGGCTCCTCCTCCAGGATCTCTTTGCATTGCCTCCTGAAGTGGCCAAGTCCATACCTTCCCTGGGCTAAGCCCATCTTTACTGGAACAGCCACACCACATTTCCTTGTGTCTTCAGAGCTCCTTTCTCAGAACAGCCAAGTCTCTGTTCTTCAGATGCTCATCTGCCCTTGGCCTCTTCCTACACTGTGCCATAGGAACTCAGCCATTCCAGACCACATAGTGGAAATGGGAATAAAGGCAGAGTCTTCTGTTGGCCTAGGAGGGCTGACACATGACCTTACCCTTGCCTTCTCTATGCTTGCTCCATTCCAGTTTCTCTCACTTACTCTGTTCCAGAATGGTGACCTTGACAACAAACTTTGCTTCCCCAAGGCTTTTGTAAAAGCTCTTTCCTTGGCTTGTAATACTTTGTTCTTAGTTTTATCCTGGTTCATCAGCCATCCTGTGACCCAAAATTTATATACCCTTCTCCGGGGGTGCTTTTTTCTGACTTCCCTGCCATTTCCTTCATGACATGGGTTGACAACCAATTCCTTCACAAATAGGTTGGTTGGATGGTGTTTATAATTTTTCCTGCTGTAAGACAAGCACTGGGGTTGAGGACTATGTCTTCCTGTCCTCCGCTGTACATTTGACTGTCATGGTTATTGGATACCCACTAAGAATTTACTAAAAACCTTCTGAGCAAGTGAGCAGATGATTTGGACAGTCGGAATTGCAATTCGACTTTGTGGCTCACTAGTTGTGCAACCTTGAGAGAGTCCCTACCTAATTAGAGATCTCTTGGCCTCTTCATAGTTTATGACATTAAGTGAGTCCCTACCAGACTTGGGATCTCTTGGTCTCTCAGTCAAATGGGGAGAGGAAGGAAGAGAACCAAAATCGTCCCAAATGTTCCTCGGAGTTAGCTCCAGCCACAGCCAGGAGGGGACTTTAAAGAAATCATTAGGAGGACACATACTTGAGCCAGTGAGATGCTTCAGCAGATAAAAAGCACTTGCCACACTAGCCTGACAACCTGAGTTCAGGCCCCGGAAGGCACAAAAAGGTGGAAGAAGAGAACAGACTCCACACAGTTGTCCTGACCTTCATACACATGCTGTGACATACACATGCCCACACATTCACATCATAAGACACTCATGTGCATAATAATACAAAAAAATTTAAATTCATAAATTCTAAAAGAAAATGAACATCTTAAGTGAGTTAAAAAAAAGAAGTCTCAACCTCCCCATTCAGAGTAAGAAACCATAGACAAGTTTAAATACACTGTTATTCATAGTGGTTTTTATATAGCTCCATAAAAGTCTAGAAGGTTCTCACCAACATGAGGGGTATTACTGGAGAAAACCTGAAATGGAGAAAGCCCTGGGCTCTGCTCAAGGTCATGATGGATACTCACTGTAGGACTCAACCCATACCTAGGTATGGAGCAAGTTAAGAAGGCAAGGTAATAGAGATCCTTCCATTTGCCAAGCTCAGCATTCCCAAAGAGTACTCTGGGACCTTGGGTGGACCAGTGCTTACATTATACAATAAAAACTATATAGTCTGTGCTTTCAATTTCTAATAAATTCACCTGATGCTAAGTGTTTCCCGCCCTCCCAGCTCCCAGCCATGCATGCAAGGCTTTCTTTAGATGCTATCTCTGTGATCATAAATATTTGTGGAGCAGAGGACAGACTAAGTCCATGCACTGCAAGTTATCTTTTTATATTCTCCATTCCTACAAAGTTGTTGGACTCGAAGATTAGTCCAGAAGCCATTCTGGAATTCACTTTTTGATTGCAATCTCCCAAGAAGATAACTCTTATGCCCAGTGAAGTCTCTGAGAGACAGGAATTTTCTGTGCTCCCATTATCTGAGATTCCAGGTAAACTGGGACACACACCATTCTGTCTCTTTCTGAGCCTCTATCCTAGAATTATTTGATGATGAAGATATTTAGGACAGACATTGACCATGGGGGTGTGTGCTGGTCCTAGGCAATAATATCACTAATAAGTACCTCTTTGCATCCACCCTGTAAGCCTCACATACACACCAGATGTCAAACTTAGTCATGAGTCAGTGATAGTGTAACTGGGAGACGGCAACAGAAGCCTCGGGGTCCTAGCTAGTCCTAAAGTCGTCTGCTCTCTCTTAATATTTATTTCCTACCTCACCACTTGTAACAGTTAGCTGGAGTCGAAAAGCCAGAAGTAATAGATAGGTTTCCAATTCTGTCTTTCCCTGGTCTTGAGACTAAACATATCTTAGCCTTTTTTCCTCCTTCTGCCTTGGACGGAAGTGAGATTTAGACGGGTGGATCCTTTGGATCTTTCTAGAGAGGTTCTAGAAGCACACTGTAATTCTACAAAATATAACACTGAGGCTCAAATGTCAGAAGCTATTTGTTCAGGATCCTAAAACAGTTGGCTGAAGGCTCAGACACCTGTCTCTTCTATTGTCAAGGACCACATTGTATACCACAAACATGGGACACCTCTGTTATCTCAGATAGCTCCAACATGGAGCTCTGGTTTGAACCTTATCTATGTCTGTATTTTCTCCATTAAATCTCTCTCTTGAAGGACAGGAGTCTCTGCATCCTCTAGCATTAGTCTTGAGCAGATAGAGCTGCCTACAGGAAGCAAGAAGCTTACCTCTCAGCTGGGAACTTGAGTCTGAAATTCAGAATGCGCCAGGGAAATAGAGAGGGAGCGTGGGAGAGCCACCCACGGAAGCAGAAGCAGAATCCAGGAGCCCACAGCTGGAATGGAAGGTGATGCTAATCACCCTGTAAAGATGGGAAAGGAGGCACCTGGCAGGAGGGAGTGGGAGGAAGCAGATACCACCGGGAGGTAAGCCAGCAGAGGGCGCTTCCTTTACCACCTCCACAGATGACTCCAGCTGGGCAGCTGCCGCCTTTCCACCAGGAGGCAGCCCTGCTAATTACCAACCCCAAATTCAGCTTTGCATTTTATGAAACTGCTCACACAGGAGGCAAATCTTTTCCTTTAAAAAATAAATCAAGATGGATAGGGGGAGAAAAGGCTCACACCAGTACATACTAATTCAATCTCATCTTGGTCATTTCCGTTTCCGTAAGAAAGTGCTTTCACAAAGCTACAAAGCTAACATCCATAACTCACCAGTTTCCCCAGACAGGGTACCTCTGCATTAAGCTTCCCATTTATCTTCAGAGATGGCAAATCATCCATTTATAATGGGATCTAATAAAGCGAGCTCTCGTCGTGGTCCCAGCTGTAGAAATGAGCCTGAGACAGAGAGACACTGCTGCTTGGAGGCCTGTGACTGTTACATCTTCTGAGGGACCTCTGACTGCATAGTGTGGCTATGCTAAGGCAAGGGCATCAGTGCCCCCCAGGGTGTAGTGGCATGTGTGTATGATCTGCAGGTCCTGTTACCCTATTTCCTGTAACACACACACACACACACACACACACACACACACTCACTCACTCAATTTATAGAGACCAATGGAAAACAAAAAAAACTGGGCCTAATCCTATTTCACTCTCTAAGGTACCAAGAGCTTTCTGGAAATTACAATTTAGAAACGGACAATTTTAGGTTTAGCAGATTGATTCAAAGGTTCAGTTGAATCAGCAAGGACAATGTCCCATTGTCCCAAGGTAGGGTCTCTGAGAGCAACCTCTGATCTGAATTTTACCAAGAGGATACTTACTAGGGAGTGCCACAAAAACTGAATCCTCTGCAACAGTAACCAATGCTCTTAACCATTGAGCCATCCCTCCAGCCCCTTACAAAAAGACTTTCAGAGTCATCTCAAATCTAGCCAGACAGTTTATCTTCCTACTCATGTATCAATCTGTTATTGATTGTGAGCAATCCCCAAAGGGTTTCAGCCTTGGGTAGGAGGCTCTCTGCCACTGAATTGTCCCTTAAAGGTTTCAAGTGCAGACTACATTCCCAGCATCTGGCCAGAAAGTTCTTCACTGATGAGAAACTGGCAGCCATTACAGTGGCCACCACATCTGCTGTCTCTGTCATCCTTTCTTGCCTCCATAAAGAAGTGTAGTTTCATTACAGCCTGTCTGTGTATGTGTGGTATACATGCTTTAGTCAGTGCCCTAGTCTTGTAGAGTAGCAAGCAATTAGCCTGGCCCAGTTGCTTGTTTAGTTCTATGCCTTCTAGGCAGAAAAGACCTTCAGACTAGGCCTGCCCAACCCTTGCCTCATCAACTGTATGAAACTAAGGTCCTTGGGAATGGTAGATGTGGGGGCTTAGCCCTGCCCAGAGCTAGCACAAACTAAGAGGTCCAAAGATCAAGGAGAGCCATATCTACAAGTGCCTATGAGGCATCCTGGTCCCTCAAGCCTGAGCTCTGGTAAATGGAAGATAGGACATACATCACTACAGTAGCCTCCACCAAATGCTTTCAGGGGACCTCCTAACCCGACAGGAAGACAAGCTGAGCATCTTACATCGTGAGTGATAAATGGCCCATACCCTGTCCCCCAGCAGAGGAGGGAACTTCCAGGCTCAGTGTGACACTGTTTCTTAATCCAAGCAGAGTCTGGTAGAAATGGAAGGAGAAGATCCTCAGAGGTCTCAGCTTCTACATAGGGCAAGATATCCTTGTCTTCCTTCAGGTTATTCAAAAAGGAGATACAGAGGTCAAGGACCAAGTGCAAGGTCATTCTAGGAGTAAAACCAAGAAGTATTGGGAGGAAGGTGAGGAAGAAAGTGAGGAGGAAGGAACCAAGGAAGCTCATCACTGAGGAAGTTTCCACTGTGAGGAATAGACCCTTATGCTGGGGAACTCTGGAAAGCAATAACCTCAGACCCATGCACAAGGAGGGGAGACTGGGACCTTTGCATATTGGCTCCTTTCAGACAATTGTGAAGGCTGCTCCTAGGTGCCATCCATATCTTGAGACTTCCAGTTTATCATCAGAAAGTGAACAGAGAGGGTTCTCTGGCAGGAAGAAATGGGTGCTGGTAGATGAAGGATACTAGTGTGCATGAAAAAAGGGGGATGAATAAATGGCCATTTATAGGGCACGCTACTCTCTCCTCTGCTTCTCCGAGGTCTGCCTACAAATCCCCTACTCAAACCTACCACAACCTACTGCATTGTTGGACAGTCAGCCCCTCAGAAACTCATTGCTTGGGTCAAGCCAAATTCCAGTCACTGTCCAGTTTTTCCAGCACATTCCACCTGAACAAGGACAGCTCTGGTGTCTTATCAGTATCTATAAAGAGCATGGATCACATAGTAGGTTTAGTAAATGTATTCTTAATGAATCACTGAATAGGTTCATGGATGCACATGTGCCTGGCCATTGTCTCTAAAGAATTTGCATTTTTTTTTTTTTGATTTTTCACTTAGTACACCTGTGTTTGGATCTCCTCTCCACCCCACCCCCACCCTTGTGTATTTAAGTAGGTGCCTCAAACAGCTGAGCTCCAGCAAGCATTCGGTGGACTCTTGCCCACTCTGGGCTCTATTCTTCCAAAGCACAAAGAGTTAAGAGAGAAGAGAATGAAACATGAGCAGTTGTTTAGCTTTTAGACAAGATGCTAAGTGTTAAATCAGCATCCATGGGTCGGTCTACACCACACGTATACACACACTAGCTCAAAAAAACACTTGTGTAGTTCTTTAGACAGAGTCAACTCTTCCAGTGCAGATATGGAGACCCATTCAGCCTAGCTATCACAATCTCCAGGAAAATTAGCCACCTTGTATCTGCCACCAACACTCTTGAGAAGGTCCCCAGAGTAGTTTAACCCTTAGACTCAGACACCACAATGCCTACAGTCTCTGTAGAGACTTCCTTCAGAGCTCCACCGGGAAGAAAGGAGTCATTGCCCTCTCTCTGCCATGAGTACTTCCTCTGAGTGCCTCCGTGTGTGGAGATGGGCTGTGGATTAGCTCCCCTCCAGAAATATGGCTCCCGTGCCAGGAAAAACGAGTTAAGCTTTTCCGCATCTAGCTGCAGGCTTAGAGGTACAGATTACAACAGCAGGTGATGAGCGACGCAGGCGCCGCTGTGGAGCCGGTGCAAATCCAGTTACAGGGCAAAGGCATTTTAGCTCCAGTTCCAAATTTCAAAGAATGATTGAGTTGGAACGTGGCAGGCAGGAGGCAACTGCGGACCAAAGCTATTTGACTTAAACTTAGAGCCAGGCCTGAGGGGAATGCCGGGGTAGAGGATTCCAGTGAGGAACCCAGGTTTGTGTGCCTCTGCCCATCCAGCTACCCCGCCCCCTGTCCAGCTTTCTGCATAAGGAACCCCATCTGCTGGGAATCTTGCTTTCCCCAGTCAATGTACAAGCTCTCGGGGACAGAAACCCCTATTTCTTCAACCCTGTGGGGTTCAGCGCAGCTCCTAGAATATGTGAACTGCTCAGTAAAGTTCACAGAATGATCAATAGGTGACTGTCTCGAAGCCCAGTCTTCCCTGGCCCTGCCTGGTCTAGATTTCTCTCACAACCCCTCAGGGCACTCTTGGAAGCTCTGGTTCCTGGTTGATGCGGGGGAGAAGCAGTCCCTGGCTAAGGGACCAGAATCTCACTACAAATGACACAGGACAGGAAGAAGTTCCACAAGCAGCCTGGGAAACAAATGAGGCTTTAGTGTGTGTTACCATATTACGTGGGGGAATCATTAAGTTTGGGGTTTCTCTGGGAGTCCAACACCTCCACCAGCACATCCTCACTCCACGCCCCTCCCACTTTCCCCTTGCCCCATGGCCATTGGCCCTAACTTGCCTTTAACAACAATGACAAGAAAAATAAAACAAACAAGCAGCCAGCCAACCAAACAACCAAACCACCAAAAGACAGTGTGATGTTTTGCAGCAGAAAAGAGTATGGGAGCTTGCAGACCGCTGGGGACCTGGATTCAAATCTTAGTTTTCACATCATTTAACCTTTCTCAACTTCTGCTTCCCGATCTGTCAACTGTAGCTGGACCCTGAGCCTTCGGATAAAGAACCTTCTCAGTGGAAATTAGTTATCGTAATGACATGACTATTGTCAGACTCTCCATAACTAAATCTAAGACCTGTCCAGTATCCCTAAGCTCAAATAAAGAACTACTGGGTCACCTTAAAGAATCCCAGAGAAGGCACCTAGGTACAAGGGGCAAAGCCCAAAACTGTTTTCCATGCCAAGGTGCTGCTCAGCTCACCTCTGTCAAGAATAACTTATCTCTGTGTGTGTGTGTGTGTGTGTGTGTGTCCATCTGTGAGTTTGTATATGAAGGCCAGGGGTTGCAGTTGAATGTCTTTCTCAATCACGTCTCATCTTATTTTTTGAGACAGGATCTCTTTGAACCTGGAGCTGGTATTTCAGCTAGGCTGGCTGGTCATCTCCCCTGCTCAACTGGGATGCTGAGGATCTGAACTCAGGCCCTCATGCTTGCACGCACTTTCCCCATGGAGCTATCCATCCCCCTAGCACCCACTGGTTGTTCTATCCTGGGTGGAGACTCCCCCTGTCTAGGAGAGAAAAAGTGAGGGCAGATCTTTCCTCCCCATTTCCTTTCTTCCTTCCCTGTTTCCATGATGTGGTGATTAAGGCTCGCCATATGCTCACCCTGCTGGGAGTGAATACGGAGGATATAAAAGATGGAGATGATCTGGTCCCTGCTGGCAGCAGCTTACTGTCCAGCTGGGGAAGTGGAATGACTAATACTGAGCAGCCAGCCACATCCTAGCAAGAGTGGGGGGTGGTTCTCTGAGTGCACCACCCAAGTGGGATCAGACGACAGGGGCTATGGTTTGGTTGTCCCAGGAGCCTCTGCAATGTTAGGAGAAAGTTCCCATTATCCACTGGGAGGCAGACTGTTAAGAGAGCCTCATGGATGTGAAATAGATGGCCCTGGGAGGGTAGTATGGGCCCTGTCTCTGCAGGTAGGATATTCAGGGAGTATCAGGTGATCTTGTCCCAGCAATCCAAACTGAAGACAGTTCCTTTGAAAAGTCCATTGTAAGAGAAGCAACAGCCTCCAAAAGGTCAGCTGCATTTTCTCCCTAGAAGTGAAGCTTGTCTGAACAGGGCTCAGATCAACTGTTCCCCAGATCAGCTTAGCAGGGCTTCAGTCTCTTCATCTCACATAAGCCATCCTCTCCTCCAATTTCTCTTGCCCAGCTCCTCCAGGCCAAGATTTAGAATCGTGGCTGCCTCTCCCACCAAGGGAAAACAAAGTTAAAGGCCCGCAAAGACCATCTGAAAATCCCCTTGTTTGCTCTCCCCTTCTGAGTCTCAGCGCTGAACACGCTGGCAAGGGCCCAGACAAACAGGAAGCCGCCTCACTTCTGCCCTTTGCAAAGGCTGTGCCTATACCTCCTCCCCCAGCAAAGGCCAGCACTGAGAAAGAAGTTGGGCACTGTGAGTTACACAGGGACCCTGTGCCTCTCATTTCTCCAGGCAGAAAATATAAAGGAGTTTTATAGGCATCCATTCTGGGGGTTCTCTGGTCTACTGGAAGGCTGTCACCCCAAAGATTCCAGTACTGTCAAAAGTGTCATTTAGGAGTCATTTTCTCTAGCCACCTCATGAACTATTTCCTGAGCAAGTCGCAGTAGTGTCCAACTTACAGTGACTTCCTAGGATGGCCACCAGCTGAGCTCCTGGTACACCTGAGAAGGGTGACATTGTTAATGTTGACTTTCACCTTAACCATAGGCTCTCCATCCCCACACATCACAGCTAGTAAACCTGAGGTATTGCCCAAGCTGTGTTCAACACCTCACTCCTGTAGCTGAGAACTAACTACATGACTGCTTTGTGATGGAGGCTCTGGTTACGTGTCAGCATCCTTGTGGTTATTAGAGCTGAGACTGGTAAGCTGTCTTGGAGTTTATTGTAGCATAAAGGACAGGATGCACATAAAGCCTTAGGAACCCACTTCACCTACCTCTCTGGAGATAATACCAGGGCCAGAAACAGACAGCGCTTTCCCACAGTTCAGTCCAGGTTCTATTGGCCCCAACTGCTGTTTCTCTGAGATTTAACTAGAAGATTGGGACAGAAAAGAGATCAGGAGAGCCAGGTATTGACTCCAATACATCACCAGAGCAGTTCAGACATGTCCAGCCAAGCCACACACATGGCATGGAGAGATGACATCCTATATGACCAGCTGAGACAAGAGGAGCTGGTAGCCCTGCTGGGAGACTAGGTGGCCAGTAAGAATAGTGTCTCCCAGCTGGGTATCATGGTCCCTTTTGAGGAATAAATGGTGAGATGAATACCCTGGGTTCATAAAGGGACTGAGCCCACTCCTATAACACCAAATAAGGAGGTTGCTCTAATGCAAAATGACAGGAAAAAAGTATGGTGGTTCTTTTAACTATGCACACGAGTGGGCCATGGAGTGCCATATATTTGGTCAGACATTATTTGGTCAAACATTATTCTAAGAGGTGTCAGCATATTTCAAGATAACAGTGTTTGAACTGATAGATAAAGTAGATCACTTTCCCAGTGTGAGGGGGGCCTTGTTCAGTCAGGAAAAGTTGAGCAAAGCAAACTCAGCAGGAAAGCTAAGTTGTTTCCTAAGGAACAAAGAATCTCTCTGCCTGATACTTCGTCAGTTTTTTTTTTCATAGCTAAATACTACATCAATTCATCCTGATGAATTCATATATATTCATCAACATATATATGTTTCATATTCTGTTCATTCTGATCTTCCAGAGAGTTCTGACTAATCCAGGAAGACTTATCCCCTACTCAGAGATATCCCAGCATGCTAAACTGTAAGCCTAATGGGGAGTTCATTGTCCAGCTCCAGAACTATGAAAGCAGGCCTCTGGGCAGTGTTGGGATATTTAGTAGGGAGATGAGCTCCATGTTCTGCAAAGACCCTTCCAGTTCTCAGTCTCTACTTTAAAATGGAGACGGTGAAGCTTAATGTGGCCTTTCTTCCACAACAGGGCCACTACAGCCAGAACAGATGTCACGTGACATAGACTTGGTCCATATCTTCACTATTTGCCCCCACCATTTGCACCACTTAACTCACATAGCAAGTGAGCCCTTCTGATTCCTAACCCTTGCACAATGAGCTGCAAGACAGGTGGGGAGATAGCCAGGGAGCAGAACTCGGGGAGGAAGCCTAGGAAATCTGGAGACAATACTGGGAAACAGATGGCAGGTGACAGACCATGGGAAAGGCTGGGAGAAAAGACACCTCTACATCATGACCGCCCTCCTCACTTCCATGGCTCAGAGTCACAGTAGGGTGTGTGGGCCTCTGGATGACGGTAGGAACTCAGAGCATTTCTACAAGAAAATAATGAGACATAAAGAAGATATAAGGCTACTTAACCCAGAAAGGAAAGTTCCCGTCTTTGTATACTCTAAATAAAGATGAAAAAGGAAACAGAATTTCTCTTGCTTGAGATGTTTGGGGGATAATCCTATTAGGACAGAAAAATGTGAAGAAAGGTTACATCCACAGCAGCGGTGGCAAGCTTAGAGTGGAGGAGAGAGCCGGGTTCAGCCTCACCCCTGCCTCCTCCAGCTCCTGTCTCTCTGTCCCTGATCCCTGAACAGGCTCCAGGCCCAAATCTTCCTACAGGATGTTCCTCTCCCACTCAGGTGGCCTCTGTGCTGCTATCTCAGAGGATTCCTGAAATGACAACTGCACTGCTCTGTATCTTTGCCCTCTGTCCTTAGGGCTGTGTGGCTGAGTCTGAAAACTGACCACACAAGCAATGGTTGCTGAGAGTGAATGCCAAGACTCAGCCCAGGAGCTCCTGGGTTGGGAGGGGGGGACCTCTGCCTGTCCCATGTAACCAGAAAACAGAGCAGAGTCAAGGACAAGGAACACATGTCACTCAGTCTCTTTTCTGCTGGGATTCAGAAGTCTGTAGAAACTGGGTATTATAAACAGACTTTGTCTCCCACCGTTTTTTTGGTTACCATTATAACTGTCCCAATAACTTAGAATATATCTGTACACAGAGACAGGTTTGACTAAGATGGTCCAGTTAAGGTGGGTCACCAGGGAATGCGCTCCCCCAGAATGACTGATACCAAGGGGTGCATTGTTTCCTCAATATTTCTGATCTTGAATCTCATCCCTCGAAGCGATCATGGTTGGAAGCAGAGCCTGTGAGGAGGTGAGGGCTAAATCAGGATTCTCATCTGACATGACCCCCCTCCAGGAGGGTCCGGAATACCCCCCTTTCCCATGTGAACACACAGGGAGAGGGGAGGCTTTCCCACCTTGATCTGAGGCTTCTCAGCCTCCAGAACTTTTGGGAAAGAAGTTGCTTAGGCCATGTCATCGCAGATATTTTGTTATGGCAGGCTGAACACACTAATATAATTAATGACACCCCACACACACACCCCAAAAAGGAAACTTGAGATACATGCAAGAGGAAATCGATGTGGAAAAACGAAAAGGCAACCATCTACAAACCCGACAGAGAGACCCAGACCAGATCCCCCTACCCCACCCCCATCCTTTCTCTTCCCCTTTCCCCCTATGGGAACAAAGTCCTCAGAGCTCCCACATTGACTGCTTTGGGCTTGTTTTATTGATTTGTTTTGCTTGAGATTCTGTAGCTCAGGCTAGCCTGGAACATACTGTGTAACACAGGCTAACCTCAAATTCACACCAATCTCCCTACCTCAGCTTCCAAAATGCTGAGGTTACTGGCCTGTGCCACACTGCCTGGCTTTTGCTTTCATAGTTTAAGACACCCAGTCCATGATTCTTCAAACAGGTAAGATTGGGATGGATATAAGGCACCTGACTCAGACAACCTGGCTTCCATGCAGCTCTCCCCCTCCCCTGAAAGGGAATCTACCTCCATGTCCTGCTATGGCCCTTCCTTCCTGTGGACTGAGTTCTGCTGCCCTGGAGAGCCAAGTCTCTATCTCATTTTGGGGTGGACTCCAGTCAAGACCCTATTTTGTCTTGCAAGAAGGAGTCATTTTTAATCAGGCAACAGTGAGAATGAGGGATCGGCCCATGGTGACAGTGCAGGACTAATGCCAGAGAGGCGGCCAGCTGCCAAAGCCCAGCTTCCTGTTTTAATTCCCTGGCTCTGAAGGGAGGGCTTCTCCAGCCCAACAGAGGAGAGGAAAAAGATAGGACACTTATCAGTAGTAGCAGAAGTCCGCTTGGAGGCTTGGCTGGTGCCCTGCTCTGGAGGGGCCTGTTCTAGCACCATAGCAAGCAAGGTACTGGAGGCAAAATAAATAAATAAAATAATGTTGGAAGCAAAGAAAGGGGAAGGCTTCCAACAGAAAGGTGGCATTTTGGTGCCCACAGCCAGTGGCTTCCAACCCCTGTCCAGCCCTCTTCACCTACTTCCCTGGTGTAGGAGGAAGGAAGGAGTCCCTGCCATATAGTTTCCAAGGAGACTAGAAATAAGGCTTGTAGATATGAAGGGACTTGGTGGACAACCAGAGGGTGCTAACATAGGAACACGGGAAAGAGAATGGGGAAGAACATGCTTATATAGCGCTGTCTCCAAAGGCTCTGGAGACACTTCAGAAAACCTCAGTCCAACCTGCCCATTTCGGTCCATCTGCATTGCCAATGCCTCTGGGGATCACCATTGCTTCAAACCAGCAACAGTCCAACAGCCTGGATTCCCAGCCGTCTGCCCTGCCCTGCTGACATCCTCCCATTCATCTCTTGATGTGCCTAGGGTGAGACCAGGAGACAGGAGGCTGTTTCTCAGCAACAGAGGGGCACCCATGGTTAGTCACAGATCAGGACCATAGAAGGAAATCCCTGTACCATCAGACTGACTTTGGATTCTGGCAGACGAACAGATAAGAAGATGCTAGGACAGCTGGACCAACCCATTTGAATCAAAAGACAACAGGCATGGAGAACTGTCACGCCCCTACTCCAGGCCCTCTTAAGACAGCTTTGAATCCTCAGTGAAGGATTTCCCAAGGCAGACCAACATCTCAGCCAGCAGGGATGGCAGCCTGTGTTTTCAGGAGCCAGGCACACGGAGTTCTGCTCCAACAAGTACACTGAAGGTTCTGGGGCTTCGGATAGATAGCCTTTCAAGTTGTTTGTAGAAGGTGCTGAGCCTTGGGAAAGGCAGATCCTCCTTTGAATCTTAGCTCTGCAAATCACCAACTGGTGTGATGTACTAGTCCCATGAATCTTTGAGCTTGCTTTCTTTAATGTTAATAAATAGAGATCAGAGCATCTACTTCTGGTTTGCAGAGTGAATTCAGTGAGATTAGATGAGTCAGACACCTAGCAGATGTTTGGTAAATATCTTATTCATTGTTCCTCCAACTCCTGGATGAGATGCCTGGAGAAGAGCTACCCAGATTTGGCCTTGAAAATCAGCAGTAATGTAGAACTCACCACTGTGCAAAGAAGGCCAATCCATTTAGAAAGATCTAGCAGTCAAGATGCTGAAGTAAATAAAAGCCAGCCTCTCCATAATACCTCTATGAGCTGTATGCTACCATCCACCAGCACGGTAAGACATAGGCAGAGGAACCAACCGGCATAGTCTCTCCTGTAACACCAATTGCAGCTGCCATCGGTACCTTCTCCACTCAACCATCACTTCATCCACTGACTCACTCACTCTCTCCTTCCATGAGCAGCTAACTAGCCTTGCCACTGGGACCAGACACCACGATAGGAAGCCCGAGTTCTTTCTGAATCAGGAACTCAACACAGACTTGATTCTCAGCCAAGATTTGTAAACTTGCTCTTTAACTCTCCAGAGGCTGAGGAGAGGGATGGAAAAGAATGGACTGGCTTTGGTAGTGCCTCTAGAGAGAAGGGCATGCTCCCAGAGCCTCTGGAGAGGCTATAGGTTGGTCACTGAGAAAGTAAGGAAGGCAATTTCTGATTCCCAACAGCAACTGAACCCATGGCACATTCCAAGGAGCTGCTCTTTACTCTGGGATGATCCAGCTCAGCCTTATTTGCAAAGCAGTCCCCAAAGCCTCCACAGGAAGCATAATCTCACCATAAAGAATCCTTATCTTCTCACGTGAATTCCTTTCTCTCTTTTAAGAAATAGTCCAAGTTTGTAGTGAGCAAGCATCCTCCTCTCTCCTCCGCCTTTACCTGATATTATTTTGGCTCCTGATAATTGCATTAGGTATAGAAACTGACTTTATGATGTTAATAATTATACATGCTTACAAAACAGATGGGTCTGTGATCCAGAGGGGGGAACATTTATGGACTCGGAAATGAGACATTTTGTGGGTAGGAAATGGATAGTTATTTCCAGGTTTTTTTTTTTTTTCCTTTATTTTGTATTTATTAAAAAAAAAACACAGTAAAAAGAATTTAAAATGTGGAAGAGTTAACAATAACTATATAGAGGATAAGAATGATAAGCATGGCTT
>PVIH01000514.1:0-11950 GCA_004025045.1 Sigmodon hispidus
GTCATCAGGGGACACTGCAATAGAGGTGCTCTGAAACATTGGATCATCTGGGTCATCAGGGGACACTGCAATAGAGGTGCTCTGAAACATTGGATCATCTGGGTCATCAGGGGACACTGCAATAGAGGTGCTCTGAAACATTGGATCATCTGGGTCATCAGGGGACACTGCAATAGAGGTGCTCTGAAACAATAGATCATCTGGGTCATCAGCTCCCATCAGAGAGTTTTCAGGGGCTCTTTCTTGATCAAACCTGATTTTTCTTAACTCAGAATGAATGCAAAGCCTCTCATTTTCTGTGGAAATAAAAGTGAAACCTCGTTCCCAAAGTAATGTATCTTTTGACTTAAATCTTGAAGTCAAGATATTTTTAGAATATATAAATTGGTTTAATTTAGTAGTTTTGACAATCAAATATCTCTCAGCAGTTATTATTTGCTCATTAACATTAAAAAATCCAAAGACAACACAACAAAATATAGAATTCAGACTCTACATGGCTTATCATATTTTTATTACTCTATTCTCTATTTAAGAACTTTACAATTATTTTTAAATCTATGATTGTTTCTATCCTTTTTCCCCTCTACCAAGCCTTTGCATTTTTGAAATATACTGTAAACTGTCTAGAAGGTTTTATTTTCTCTGAACATCTTTATTGCATATCTCTATCCTTTTCTGACCACATGAGCCTTTAAATTGCTGAGTGGTGTGGATAGGACCTCCACCTCTGCCCTGGCTGGTTCTCTAAGAGCCCAGCTTCATGGCAAAGGCGTTGGCAAGAACCATATTCACCTCCCCAGCTCTGAGGAGCTTCTGAGTTTCTTGGGAGCCAAGCCTAACTTAGCCATATTTTAGCTCCTACAGCTAGCCATTTACCAGCAGCTAAACCATGACTCCAGGTAGTCTCCCCTGATTCCCTCAGCTCAGCAGGTAACATCCTCCAGGCCTTCTCCTTTAACCCTCTCAGCTCAGCAGGTGACATTCCCCAGGTCCTCAACTGATAACAGATTTCCATATCAATTCTACCCTGTCTGTTATTTTCCCTCACAGGCTTGCCACATTGTTTTGAATATCCCACCCCTTTCCTCCCAGCTACCTGCATGGCAGAGATTCTGTATAAAGATTGGCTGTAATAATAAAGCTTTGGAAGACTTGAACAGAGAGATTTGTCTTGTCCTTCCTTCTTTGTGTTCCTGCCTTCCATTTGTTTCGTTCCCAGATTCAGGTCCACGCTGAAGACCCTGCTGGCCAGGGCATGGGTCCACACTGCCATTGAGTAGCATGCCACCAGCTGCTCACAAAACCAATTTAAGCTCATGTCTCTGCCAGTCTTATAATCCTCTCTCTTTTCTGGAGACAGGAGCTCACCCACTTTGGCCCGAGGATTCAGTGGAGGTAAGAAGTCTGGCTCCTTTACTTCTCTGAGCTTTCAGTATTTGCCCGATATCTGACTCTGAGTTTTTATTACTAAGATCAATTAGAATTCGAACTATATAACCATGAATGCTTTGTTCCTGTACACCCTTCTCAACGATGTGCTTGCTCACAGATGGAGAACCCATGAAGCCAGTGTTTACACTGATACCTCAACACTAGGCCAAAATTAATGTGCCTTCCTTTTAGTTTGTTTCTCTAAGAAATTTGTCACTATTATGCAAAGTGTCCCTTCTGTTCATCACCAACCATGTGCTTCTCACTGACTGTTGGCCAGTCTGTAGGCCATTGTGCTCTTCATTTTATAGGTAAGGAAGTGCATCTTACAGAAATCTCTAGCACAGTCAATGTGGTGGAGCTCAGTGCCCTTGCCCTCCAGGTTCCCTCTCTGGATGAAGCCACATTCCTTAAATCTGCGGTTCCTCACTTTACTTGGTCACCAAGCCACTTGTCCTTCCACTGCCTTATGAGCCCAACAGAATGCACATCTGTGTGACCTTCACCCACATCACACAGTGACTCCGAAATCCTCTCAGATGCTCCACAGGACAGTAACTCTGGAGAAGAGAGGACTGGATCCTCTTTCACTCCTGCAAACTTGTTAGAATTTCTGGATTTGTGGCTGGCTGCAGGAGGAGCATGTTAAAAAGCACTGTGTATAAAACTTATCTTAAGGGGCTGGAGAGATGGCTCAGCGGTTAAGAGCACCGGCTGTTCTTCCAGAGGACCTGGGTTCAATTCCCAGCACCCACATGGCAGCTAACAACTGTCTGTAATTCCAGTTCCAGGCAAACACCAATGCAAATAAATAAATAATAAATAAATAAAGTTTAAAAAAAAAAAAAAAACAACTTATCTTAAAAAGTGGGTCAGGAAACATGCTTAATCCCTGGCTCTTGCCAGGCATAATGGCTCAAGACTGTATGTAATCCCAGCATTCAGGAGGATCAATGGGGAGAGATACATAGATGACAACCAGTCCCTAACTGCATACTGATAGACCCCAGACTCAGGGTACTATCCTCGGGAAGGGGGGTCCCAAGAACCCAGACTCTAGGCCGTTGATGTAAAAAACATGAGAGGTTTATTTCGTCTGCAGACAGGCTACCTCCCTGCCTCGGGAAGCAAGGGAGTAGCAAGGGAGGGGCAATCACATATCTCTTTTAAAGGCTAAGATCATAAAATCACCATAGCAACAGGGGCAACACATGATTGATCACTTTAAAGGTCACACTATAATCGTAAGGTTGCTCACAGTAGTCATGGGGTTGCCTTAAGACCAGCTGGTCAGGGGGCTTTTACAACCGGGTGTTGGTCACCGCTATTCTGCTTGGAACTTCTGGTATTTTAATCACAGGTTCTACCAGACCAGTATGTCCTATCTGAGTTGATTACGGCTATCTGGGTTGGGTCACTCTGTTTCCTGGGACAGACTTTTAGACTTTTAGTTCCTTGTTCTCATGGGGGGGGGTGCTCTGCTGAATACCTGAACTGAATGCCTGGGTCAAGTCCTAGAACCCAGGGTCCTTCACATACAACCTTTGTTAGAGGTGTGTGTGTGTGTGTGTGTGTGTGTGTTTCCCCTTTGCTCTATTTTCCTTTTAAATTCAACGTTCCAAAATAGGCAGAAAAAGGAGAGAGAAAATGTGGGAAGGTTTAAACTTTGAAGCAACTATAATAAATATGCTCAGTTGAGGAACAGGAATAAAGCTTTTTGGAAGTTAAACCAATCTCACGCGCAACCTCGCCAACAAGGAAGGCACGAGACTCAGGCTTCTTCCTTCTATGGTTTATTCGGGCATTTTTCAGAAGCTTCTACTTTTCTCTACCCCGGGGGGACCCCGCTCAATAGCTTAAAAGCTCTCAGGGCTTCTAAACCAAAATATGCCACGTAGGTACTGCTCATAGGTCCACGTACGAGGTAGCAAGCCACAGTCCAAAGCCAAGCCAAAACAGAGAAACTGCTTATAGAAAAAGAAGAATTGTTTATGTCTAGGAAAGCACTTTCCCACGAGGGGTGAGGGAATAGAGGTCAGTGCCGTCTTAAGGCACAGTCACGATGACCCAGCTCCCTACAAACAAAGATTGTTTCCCTCCATCCTGAATGCTCAGTAACTTAAAATTAAGTCCAACATTGACATGTCAGGATCCCAAGTGTTTGCACAAGGCTGATATAGTTGCCTCCATGCAGAGAATGCAATCTTGGAGGTTGGAAAGAAAGTTAGTGACACTTGAGCAGTCTGTTACTCAGGGCATCCAAGAGGCAGATATAGGAATTGAATCCTTAAACCATGCCTTATTCAGAGGGCTGACAATCTGAGAAGACAGTGGATGGGCATCCTAACCTGTCTTTCACCTCATCTGCAGCCACCAGGTGATATAGGGGTGGGAAACAAAGGCCATCACTCACAAAGATTCACACCTGCCTTCTGGCCAGGAGATTGCCTCATCTCTCACACTCTACTTTTCCCTTTGCTCTGTGTTGCTTCCGTCCACCAAAGTCACTGAGTCCTGCATTCTTCAAGTCAATGTGTGGGTGACTGGATTAAAGGTTAACTCAGAGGCAATGAGCCACTGAGCGGCAGTGTATATGTGATGAGCTGAAGTGTGGGGGTGCGGATACTCCCCACAGAATGAAGTGCAGATGTCTCTGGTAATAGAGAACGTGAAGCGTCTAGTAAAATCCCATGGAAACCAAAAAAAAAAAACAGATTTTTAGCCTTTGTTTATAGGTATAAAAGACTATTAGGAAAACCAATATATGAATCTACAAAACAACACAGTGAGCAAACAGAACCACGGTTTTAACAGTTATCACATATCCAGTGACAAAAGACAATTCAGAAAAATATCCTCACTGGCATGTTCACACTTGATATCTAGGGAATACTGTACACCAATTTAGAAGAAAAAAAAGATAATCTTAGAATTTCTTTTTAAAGGGCAACAAAAGCATGGAGGGAGGAAGAGATTTTTTTTGCAGAGGGAGTGAGCTTCTGTTGCTATGGTTGCTGCAGAGACAGAGGGAGGACTAAGGTGCCCACATATCCCCAAGGACTGGCGTTGCAGGAGGTTGTGAGGCCCCTGACATTGCTGCTGGAAACCGAACTTGGATCCTATGGAAGAGCCATAAGTACTCTTAATCACTGAGCCATCTCTCCAGCCCTGACCTGTATTTCTTACTTATCTTGCCAGCCTGTAACCTTGCACAATGTACCTTATAAACCCCTTATAATCTCATTTACTTAAAAAAAGAATTTTCTTTTAAAGATTACAATGTAGGAAATATATTTAAATGAACAATTACAAACTATGCTCTGTTCTACTTGTAGATATGTGGTGGACACTACAAGGTTCACTTAATTTTAAGAATCTGGGATGAATGGAAACAATAAAAAGGAAATGGCCCAGCGAAGCTTAAATCATTTACACTCAGGAGGTGTGTGGTGTGTTTCAGCAAATTTGGCTCTGATGTGCCAGAACTGGAGCCAAAAGTGGTAGGTGCCAGAGACCAAAGAAAGAAACAGGCAGTTCCAGGATTAAATAGATTTACTGGGAACTTACAGACAGAAATGTGCCTTTAGCAGCAACATGACATCCGATCATAGGATAAAGAGTTTATGCCCTACATTAGGCTGTAATGAGGCCATGAAAACTAGAATGTAGCCAGTCTTCTCTAGTTTATTACTGTCGGTTAAAGAACAATCTGAGAGGCTCCGATGCAGATCCTAGCAGCTAGCCAGCAAGTGAGAGACCTTCTGGCAGGCTGTACTACCACCACTGCCACCCACTGGACGCTGTTCACACATGACCCACTCCGCTGCCCACTCCCGCCTACCACAGCATCCTCCCCACGAACAGCCTTCTCCTGCAAAGTCATCGGACCATATAGGCACTAGCACCACCAACACCAATTGGAAAAACAGATAAACTCTAGTGTAAGAATACATTCAACAACATAAAGAGAATATGGCATCACCGGAACCCAATGGCCCTACAACAAGATCTTAACAACTCAATGTAGATGAAGCACAAGAAAATGAACTTTAAAATAACTTTATAAAGATGATAGAGCCCCTTAGAGATAAAATAAAAAATCTCCTTAAAGAAATTGAGGAAAAGACAAACAAAAAATTGAAAGAAATCAATAAATCCCTTAATAAAAGCCAAAGGGGAAAAAATTAGACAGGTAAAGGAAACAGGTCAAGACTTGAAAATTGAAATAAAGTCAATAAAGAAAACACAAACTGAGAGAATACTGCAAATAGAAACTCTGGATATGCAATCAGGAACTACAGATGCAAGCATCTCCAGCAGAATGGAAGAGATGGAAGAGGGAATCTCCGGCATGGGAGACGCAATAGAGAAAATGGACTCCTCAGTCAAGGAAAACACTAAAGCCAAAGAAGTCCTAACATAAAAAGTCTAGGAAATCTGGGCCATCATGAAAAGATCAAACCTAAGAATTCCAGTTCAAAGACACAGAAAATATATTCAACAAAATCATGGAAGAAAATTTTCCCAACCTAAAGTAGGACATGCTTATGAAGGTGCAAGAAGCTTACAGAGCACTAAATAGATTAGACCAGAAAAAAGTCCCCTCACCACATAATAATTAAAACACTAAACATATAGAATAAAGAAAGAATATTAAGAGCTTCAAAAGAAAAAGACCAAATAATGATAGACTCGAGACTCAGGGTACTATCCTCGGGAAGGGGGGCCCCAAAAACCCAGACTCCAGGCCGTTGATGTAAAATAACATGAGAGGTTTATTTCGTCTGCAGACAGGCTACCTCCCTGCCTCGGGAAGCAAGGGAGTAGCAGGGGAGGGGCAATCCCCTATCTTTTTTAAAGGCTAAGACCATAAAATTACCATAGCAACAGGGGCAACACATGATTGGTCACTTTAAAGGTCATACTTCAAAGTCATAAGGTTGCTCACAGTAGTCATGGGGTTGCCTTAAGACCAGCTGGTCAGGGGGCTTTTACAACGGGGTGTTGGTCACCACTATTCTGCTTGGAACTTCTGGTATTTTAATCACAGGTTCGACCAGACCATTATGTCCTATCTGAGTTGATTACGGCTATCTGGGCTGGGTCACTCTGTTTCCTGGGACAGACTTTTAGACTTTTAGTTCCTTGTTCTCATGGAGGGTGCTCTGCTGAATACCTGAACTGAATGCCTGGGTCAAACCCTAGAACCCAGAGTCCTTCAATAACATATAAAGGCAGACCTATCATACTTACACCTGACAATGAAGGATCTAAAAGCCAGAGTGTCCTGGACAGACATTTTGCAAACACTAAAAGACCATGGATGCCTACCTAGACTACTATACCCAGCAAAACTTTTAATCATCATAGACAGAGAAAACAAGATATTCCATGACAAAACCAGATTTAAACAATACCTATCCATAAATTTAACCCCACAGAAAGTACTAGAAGGAAAACTCCAATGCAAAAAATACAGGCAACAGATACCTATCCATAAATCTAACCCCACAGAAAGTACTAGAAGGAAAACTTCTAGTATCCAACAATACCTATCCATAAATCTAACCCCACAGAAAGTACTAGAAGGAAAACTCCAATGCAAAAAATACAGGCAACAGATACCTATCCATAAATCTAACCCCACAGAAAGTACTAGAAGGAAAACTTCTAGTATCCAACAATACCTATCCATAAATCTAACCCCACAGAAAGTACTAGAAGGAAAACTCCAATGCAAAAAATACAGGCAACAGATAATCTCACAGTAGCAAAACCCAAAGAAGGGAAACACACTACCACCACCACCACCACCACCAAAACCAAAAA
This sequence comes from Sigmodon hispidus, assembly GCA_004025045.1. Lineage (NCBI taxonomy): Eukaryota > Metazoa > Chordata > Mammalia > Rodentia > Cricetidae > Sigmodon > Sigmodon hispidus. The sequence continues at coordinate 7,264 of PVIH01000514.1, forward strand.
ATGACAAGAATTAACAATCACTGGTATTAATATCCCTTAATATCAATGGACTCAATTGCCCTGGCCAGCAGTGTTTTCAATGTGGATCTGAAATGGGGGGGGGGGGGTGAGACAAATGGAGAAACAGGAACACAGAGAAATTTTCATTCAAGCTCTGGCACACTTTATTTTTCCAACCAGCGTTTAAATAGAATCTCAGAGTTTGAAGAATGCATGTAGCTGGGAAGGAGAGGATTATTCAAAAGGTGCAAGCCTGAGGGGAGGGGTAACAGACAGGGTAAAATTGATATGGAAATCCATCTGTTCTCAGTTTGAATGCCTGGAGAATGTCACCTGCTGGTCTAAGAGGATCAAAGCAAGCCACCTCGATTCATGGCCTAGCTTAAAACAATAGGGGCTAACTGTAGAAGCTAATTTATTAACTGAAAAATGGCTAAGCTAGGCTTTGGCTCCTGACACTCAATCCCCCTATAAAAAGGCACAGGCTAACAGAAAGGATACAAAACCAGTATCCATCCTCCAGCTGCATCCGAGAAACACACCTCAACTTCAAAGGCTCAGAATAAAAAGTTAGGGAAAGGCTTTCCAATCAAATGGACCTAAGAAGTAAATTGGTGTAGCTATCCTAATATCTAACAAGATAGACTTCAAACTAAGTTTAATCAAAAGAAATAGAGAAAGACATTTCATATTCATCAAAGGAAAGCAAAGGCTTATATTAATTATAAATGTTTTGGCCTATGGCTTAGGCTTCTTGTTAGCATCTTAACCCATTTCTATTAATCTATGTTTTGTCACATAATTAAAATAGATTTTGTCAACAAAATCATGGAAGAAAACTTTCCCAACCTAAAGTAGGACATGCTTATGAAGGTGCAAGAAGCTTACAGAGCACTAAATAGATTAGACCAGAAAAAAGTCCCCTCACCACATAATAATTAAAACACTAAACATATAGAATAAAGAAAGAATATTAAGAGCTTCAAAAGAAAAAGACCAAATAATGATAGACCCGAGACTCAGGGTACTATCCTCGGGAAGGGGGGCCCCAAAAACCCAGACTCCAGGCTCATGACTTATCTGTGTTCCATTACATCTTTCTCCCACTGGCAACATCAGCTTTGACCCCACTTCCTTCTTCCTGTATCCCTCTTGAATTTCCTGTCTGGCTGTAAGCTGTCTTACTATAGGCCAAACAGCTTCTTTATATTAACCAATGGTAGGAACACATTCACAGTGTACAGAATGACATCACACATCAAAGAAAAAAAAGAAAAAGAAATCTTTGAAAGGTGATGACTTCTAGAAGATCTTTGGGCCACTGGGAATGTGCCCAGGAATGGAATTGTGGAATCCTGAAGTGTTGTATTAGATTTCTGGGTCTAGACCAGAGGTCTGGACCCACTCTCAGCCCCACTGACGTTTAGGCCCAAATAATCACACAGATTCTTGTATTATTTTCATGCTGATTGACTTGGACCCAGGTATATAACTTGCTAGCTTTTTAGTCTTAAATTAACTCATCTTTCTTATCCTGTTCGTCCATGTGGCTTGATACCTTTTCTCAGAAGCATTTCCTCTGCATCTCCTGGCAGCTCCAGAGACTCTATGGCATCTGAGTCTGTTTCTTCCTGTACCCAGAGTTTTCTCAGTCTGTTAGCTACACCTACACTTCCTGTCTGCCTTCAGCCAATCAGCGTTTTTATTAAACTAGTAGGAGGAACAAATATTTACAAGGTACCATAATCCCACTACACTAACTTGTGATATATACATAGGTGGACTGAAAGCCTCCCACAATGGAACTCCTGTTAGGGTCTGCAAGAAGTCTCATAAAAAGCCACCAGTCACGTATGCAATCAGCAAGAGCATTTAATAAAAAAAAATTCCAGCATGCTGGGTTCAGTCATCTGACACAGTGGCAAATGGTGACCCCAAGAGAAGCTGGCAGGCTTCTTTAAAGCAGAATTAGAAGAATTCCAGCTGTGCTGAAGGATTGGATATAGACCCTTCCTGGTACAGGAGTCATTTTATGATCAGCTCGTGACATCTGGTCAGCAACTCTGGCTACCATGTCAGGGGTCTGTCTGACTGAACAGCTCCTGCTTGTGGTTGGGTAAGACCTTGATTGGCTACTATACTGGTTATACTTCCTGAGGATCTAAATGAAGCCAGACATAATCAATATAGGCTGGTAGAATAATATGGGGCAGAGATCTTAGCAAACTGGCCCCTTGAAAACAAAACAAAAATCAACTGACCCTGTTTGGGTCAGTCCTGTTATAAGAGTGTACAGCCACTATACCCTAGATCTTGAACTGCATTATAGAAACTTAAACATTTTCTTGTCATAAATTAATATCCTGGAATATCTTGCAGTAATCCAGATTTGATTAAAAATTATCTTTTGAAAAGAAAAAGAAAGTCTGGAACAAAACAGTGGCTCCTGCGGTATGGTAGTGAGAGATCCACTTTTGGATTTTGTTCTTATAAGGATATATCCACATGATTGTGTGTATAAATTCTCTTTACACAATCGACCTATTCTTTTTGTGAGTTTGCTGGTTCAAAATGTCTTTCAAAGCTCGTGTGGTAAAAACTTTATAATCATTGCACCACACTCCATGCTGGTAAATGGAGTAGGTTATCTTTGGTTTCTCTTTGGAGGATGAGTTTGGCCTTTTTTCTCGAATGCTTTGTCTATAGGTTTGTTTAAAGCAGGATCTCTCTAGGTATCCCAGGCTGGCTTTGAATTACAATGACCCTCCTGTCTCTGGATCATTACTACAAATTTAATGCTGTTTGCTATCTGCTACTGGATGACATGTGACCAAATATTGGGGTCCCTCCAACTTGGACTTCCCAGACTTCAAAAACCATAAGATATAAATCTCTGTTCTTTGTAAGTTTTCCAAACTTACATATTTCCCTAGAGTGGCAAATATAGTCAAAAATAAAATTAATATGGTATTTAAAAGTTGTTTGTTTTTACAAAAAACTTCTACTGAATACATGCAAGGGCTAGATTTAATCTAGCAAAGTCCACCAGTTATCACTACCTACCCTCAGGGAATGGCACATAAATGGAGCCACTTAGACAGCAAGGCCCTTTGGAGAATCCCATCCACTTGGCAAGAACCTGTGGAAACATGACTGCAGACCCCTGTGCTGATCTGAGGGAGCTCATGGGCTTCAGGCCCCTCTGACTTTAGGCTTATTCTAACAGTGACTCTTAGTTCTGCTGTGGTAGTTCCAATTGTGCCCGAGTTTACTGAAAACAAAAGCCCTGCTCTGTTACAGAAACCAGTTTCTCAGGTCACCTCTGGCTTGCAGTCATCCTGTGTAAACAGAAACTCACTAAGGTTAATGATTATTGCTCATTCAATTCTAAAAAGAGATAAATATACTCCAAAGAACTTGAGACATTAAAAAAGGTTTCCTAAAAGATGGCATTCAAAGCTTACAGAAATATATAATGAAAAGATAAAAGTATGAAAAGTCAGACATCCCTCTCTGTGGCTAGGACAAACATCAAAATACCAATAACAAATCTAAAACTCCCAGTTTCCTTAAAAGTACATGCAGAAATTGCCAGGAAGAATAGAAATTTAGTCGAACAATTAAAGAATTAGGTATTAATCATTACTATTTTAAGAACTTAGAAAGACTAGGATTATAACTGTAGTCCACATAAAAGTGATACGGATTACTTAGAATCTGGTATACATCTGAAAATGATATATTAGGCATGATGGGCTTAAATATCTTACTTTGTAATCTCATGTTTGCTGCCAACCAGGGTACAGTATGAATAAGATGTGCCTGGCTAGAGAGAAATGCTTGGCAGCCAGCAGGTGGTGGAGCACACCTTTGATCTCGGCACTTGGGAGGCAGAAGCAGGAGAATTTCTGTGAGTTCGAGGCCAGCTTGGTCTAGAGAGTGAGTTCCAGAACAATCAAGAGAAACCCTGGCTCAAAAAAAGAGAAACAAAAAAATCCATTTGGTTTGCACTATGATAAGGGGTAAAGGTTAATGACATCAAAGGCCCAGAAAAGAAGAAAAACTAAAAAAAAAAAATGTTAATGATTCTTCAAAAATGAGTAAAAAAAATGATTTGAAACTGCTCGTGATTGTATGCATTAGAATTTGTATGACTAATAGGCACCTTTAATCCCAGTAGTCAGGAGGCAGAGAGAGAGAGGCAGAGTTCTGTGAGTTCGAGGCCAGGCTAGTCTACAGCGTGAGTTCCAGGGCAGGCTCCTAAGTTACATAGAGAAATCGAGAAAACCTGTCTCGAAAAGCAAAAAAAAAACCCAAAAAACAAAAAAAAAAAGCTTGTTTGAATAAAGACGGCCTGAGCTAATCGGGTGTAAAGATTCTTCATTCTTCGGAGCTGAACTCTGACACTCAACACTGTGAGCAGAATCCTCTGGCCGTGCCAAGCCGCACTGCTGCTCTGCCCTCTCATGTCAGCTGGGTAAACACCAGCCCGATTTCTGTCCCTGTTTTGTCTGATCACGAGACTCCTAGAGACCCACCGGGTCGGCTCCACAGCCCGCCAGGCCAGGCTCCGCTCCGGACTCGCGTGGCGCTCTCCTCCAACTTCTGACCTCCAAGTTCCCCATGGAGGCGACGCTGAGCCTGGAGCCCGCGGGCCGCAGCTGCTGGGACGAGCCGCTGAGCATCG